>JBBPCX010000002.1:17736593-17749781 GCA_037974365.1 Hydrocynus forskahlii | reverse complement strand
TGTGTGTGTGTATGTATATGCATATGTATGTATGTATGTATGTATTGGGCTAAAAAATTATAGTGGCTGAAATGATGTTTCTTGGTCAATATAGTAATATTTTTTGTATGTGCATCACCATCCAAGCATGATGTTCTCCAAAGAATTAACCGTAACATACAAACTACGCGCTATACTGAAAGATCGATATTTTGTTGGCTCATTAGTATTTACTGGTATAGGTCCCTCAGATCAAATATTTAGTGGTTTGTTCTATGTTGTAATAACCAGACCTCAACAATAATATAAACACTTACACATTATCATGATGAAAAAATGTAAATGTAATAGTAATAGTAAGTTAAGGCAGCAATAATCTGTGTTTAACATTCTGTTAACTTATTTCAATGTTCCAAAAGCTGAGAAAGATTTTTTTGCTGGCTGTAAAGTACATGCAAACCTATATATATATATGAGACTTTAAGTTTCTTCTGGCATCTTCTGCTTATTTCAGATAGTTCAGTCATAACATTTCAGAAATGTTATGACTAAGTACAGAAAAATGAGTCTGTAAGATCCGTTTAACTACCAGAGTCTGTTTTGACCATATTAAATTATCACAACTGGTTACTTTTTTTTTTCCCTCCTCAATACTGATATTGCATTTATGACACAATTTTTCTATCTGTGAGGCCCTACTTTTCCTTGTCACTTGGTCACCTTTTTTCAACAAAGCTATTTGAAGCCTTCAGTCCGCATTACATGTTCCTAACCATTCGCAATAACACTGGCATATTCTTGAAACCTGGTTAAGCATTTCCCTTTGATCCCACTAGATCCTTTGAACTACAATATCCAAAGGCGTGCAACAGACAATGAAAAATAACCACCTTCAGAAGTTATGTTTTAGGAAGAGCTAGAGGAGAAAGTCAAGTCTAAGTTGCCTGGATCCATGTGGTCCTCTGCCTGCAGAGAATAGGAGAGCTGTGGGCTGTGTGAGTGGGCTCGGTGAGACGTGAGGGCTGGCTGGGTGGAGGTGGAGGATGGGTCAGGGAGTGGAGAGGAGATGGACACTCTGGAAGGGCAGCACTGAGGCCAGCAGGGTGAGCAGGAGGACACCTGCCTGTGCCTTGTATCACAGTTAAATGAACCCCAAAATGAAGACTTAAGGGCTGAACAGAAAGATGAACCACCTGCCACACACACACACACACACACAGATACACACAAACATTGAGAGGAAACAAGAGGAGAGGAGGAAGAGACACTGAAAGAGAGGATTAGGACAGTGCTATGCAAATGGATGCAATATCCACTGAGGGGCATAAATGGCAGCTCACACACACAAAAGAACAACATTAATGCTCTATGAACATGTTTTTCTGGCCACACATGACAACAGGTCTCAAACCAGTTGTATTTGTTTTATTTAACTAACCAATAAAAGAAATGGGCACTCACTTAAAGTCCTATTTTCCACAGGAATAAAATATTGCCAATGTCAAAACAAAACATAGTCCTGGACCATTTGCATTTGATTTAATTGGGTCCGTCATGATTTGGATCGGCGGTGATGTTTAATTGCCATGAAAATAACAGCAATTAACAAATTGTATTTTTTCATTTTATGCATTTCATAGCCAACGCTATGTTGTACTAAGATAAAAGCATGTACAGTACTGCCTTATTGTGCATGTGCTGCTGTGCAAACACTAAAATGTCCACAGGTACACAGAATCTTGAGTAGCTAAGCAAACAAGGCTTTCGGGTTTTGTGATAGTATTACCTGCTTAACAAACAAACTAATAAACGTGTTAAAGTACCAAGTATAAATGCAAGAATGCATTTCTTAAAGTTTCTTGAAAATGTGCCAAATTCAAATACTGTTTGTTGTGATGCAATTTCATAATGAAATTTAATACAATGACTGTGTAAAATAATTGAGATGAGCTTAAATAACTGTGATCATATCATATAATTGCAATCAGGCAATGTAATAACTGAGACTGGTTTACATTCATGATTATTAATTTTCGTCCATTTTCACAGAGTGATGGATTGCTGCTGTTTTCAAATTATGAAAAAAATTAATGAATGTTTGAAATCCCTGTTTTCAATAATGCAAAACCAATTTTTTTGCAGACACATATAAAACGATACTATTAAAATGAAGCTACCACTCCACGCAGTGTTAGCTTCAACTAGGAAGCTGTGCATGAAAAAAAAAAAAAAAGAAACAATTATACATAGAGCTAAATGTGATTCTTTAATAGCTGCAAAAACAATAAAGTATCAAATATACAGTGATAATGAGAAAGTGGTGGTCAAATCTCTAGGCAAACACCAATTAAAAATGCTATGAATAGATAATTGTAGTATACTATTTATCATTTAATTACTTCTTGCTTCCAAAATAGTTTGACTATCACTTTCGTCGGTTTGACTGTGCAGTTACCTCCATCTAATACTCATCAGCTAGAAGGTCAGACCGAGATAACGTACAAACACGCACATACACACACACACACACAGTGATTTTCATTCCAGTCTCAAGCACCAAAGAGTCACAGAGCAATGCAATTTTATCAAAATGAAAGCTACTGAGAGTGCTATATGCTAAATCCTGAATCCAAAGTGGGCCAAATGAAAATCTCTGCTGTCGGTTTAATGCACATGCTTGGATTATACTCAATCGCAGTATCTCTATCTCACATCTGGATAGACTTTTTGACATCAATATGATGTTTACTAAATTTAACAACATAAATCATAAACATATGCTGAACAGGAAAGACTTACTCTTGATATGCTGTATAGAGCAGGCCTGTCCTGTCTGCTCTGCTCTTATGTAACACCAGCATTAACTAGCAATCTAAGTGTTGTATTACATATACACAGAATGAAAATGGTGAAAGGAAAAATACATGACTATTGTACTACAGACTTTAGGATATGCCATACCGTTTTTGTCCATGGAGTTTAGTTCTGACTGCTTCTTGCCAATGTCTGCAAAGGAGCGTACTATGGGAATGCGGTTCGCCAGTTTTTTCTGGTTCTGATGATGGTGCTGCTTGAGCAGAGCATCACGAACCTTCTTCCTCACCTCTTCATCGAGCTCTCCCATTGCTTCTTGATGGTCCAACACCATGTCTGAGAGAGAAAGAAAAGACAATCTAAGTTAACTCTAAAGACATAGAGATGTTCACAAATAAAATAAAAATGACCTAGCCATTTGTAAAAGCCTGAATAAAATGCTTTCCCTCAGTTTGGCTACGCTAATATGCTATAACTGATGAAGTTAAAAGAAAAAATACAGTGGCCCCATGCGGTGCAATGTGTTGTATGCTCAGCCATAAGATTGAAACCCCCGACTCGTATCATGTTGGTCCCCCACAGAAGTGACTGGGCCAGGGTCAGCATGGGCTCTCTGACTGTTTTGCGGCTACATAAACCCATACGCAAAAAGCTGTGATGCTCTGTGTGTTTTGACATTTTTCTGTCAGAGTCGGCATAAACGTTTTCAGCAGCTTGTACTACAGTAGTTCTTCTGTGGGATCAGACCAGACAGGCTAGTCCCACTCCCCACATGCATCAGTGAGCTGTGAGTGTCCATGACCCTGTCACCAGTTCACTGGTTAGACCACCATTGGACCACCATTGGTAGGCACTAACCACTGCATAATAAGAACACCCCAAATTATCTGCACTTTTGGAGATGCTCTGACCCAGTTGTCTAGCCACCACAATTGGGATTTATCTGCTTCCAAAACATCAACTTCAAGAACTGACTGTATTTTGGCTGTCTAATCAATTAAATCCCTTGACAGGAGCCATTGTAAACAGATGTCCCATGTTATTCATGTCACCTGTCAGTAGTTTTTATATTTTGGCTGATTGGTGTTGTTCATAAACATCTTTATTTGAAACATAAAATGGCATCTGCTATACCTGCTGTAGAACAGCTGTTGGGTTCTGAAATTGTCCTTGTGTGCACCAGAAAGGTATCAATAATTAATATTCCCGTGAATAATAAATAGCCTAATTAATAGTTAACAGAGCACATGTGTCAGACTTGATACTGAACTAATGTGCTATTTCAAATGACTAATCTACACTAAGTATTCTGGGGGAAAATATAATATGTACATATAGAAACCCTGATATCCTTGCCACCCCTATAAGTAAAGGTAATAGGACATTACTCAGTAAAGAGCAGTGAAGTGTGCAATGAACAGTAGCTAAAAGAACACCACAGTTGCAGAAGTGCAGGCTTTTACTGCTGTATAATTCAGCTGTTTAAGCTAGTGCTGTATGACGTGAAATTATGGCCCTATGTCTGCAGTAAGAGCTTTTACAGGCATCATTCATTTTTATGTTAATTCCTCCGGATGGAAGACAATCCTCTCTTTTGAGGCACGGCACATTTTTACAGAATAAAGAATCACAAAGTACGGAGCACTGAAACAGCGGATCCCAAATGACCTTTATGTAAGTATGAAAAATGTGCTAATTTATGAGATATAGATGGTCTTAAGGCACCACAGCACAAGTACTATTAAAAAGTAGACAAAAGTAACATTTTTAGCCCTTGCTTAAGGTGGACAGTGGACATAGTAGCTGTTTGTTTTCATAGCTGAATCTGTATATTGCCTTCCACAAACAACTGTTTGTATCATAACAGGCATTTTACCTTTTTGCTAGGGCACTTTGCAAAAAGATGAAGGAGCTCAGCTATAACCACAGATACTACAGTCTGCAAATGGCTCTCTACTCAAAAGGTCAAGCGAACTGTGATGCAGTGTAGGTTACTCTGGCTTAAGTGCTATTTTCGAACCACTAGCAGGGTTTTAAAAATGGCTTTGGCATCAAGATGCAAAATATCCGGTGAGTGATGTGTGCAGATGCTGCTTCAGTCCCCACTGCACACAACAGTAACCTACAGCATTTTCTCATCTCAGATAATTTTCTCAGTAAAAGGATAGTTTAGCATCTCTTTACAGTTTAGCACCATCTAACTGGAACTAAAAGAAGCTTCGCTCTCTTCTGTGACTCTATGCAACACATCAGCCAGACTGAGGGGGGACTAGCCCCCACCATATTTTTTCTTCGGATCTGCAGCAATCTCATTATTAACCTTTAGTGCACTCAGCTGATGGAAATCCGTCATAGTGATGGAAAACTTTAATCCATGCCTTCTGTGATTTTACCTGGGATTGCTGCATTATGCTGCAAATAGCCAAATGCATGTTTCACATATATGTAGCATACAATCAACTACCATAATCATTTCAACTAGTTCCTCATCTGAACTAGTGACAGAAAAGGTCATGTTTTATACGGTACATATGTATCAATTAATTTGCTGAGGCTACATAAATATTTAGAGTGACTGATTTTAAAACAGTATCAAAAAATAAAATCTGAAAATGAAAAGCTAATAGAGTCCTCATTCCCTTTGGTCTCTTATTTACCATATTTAAGGCCAATAACTATCAGTGATCAGAATTAAGCATGTGGTTGCATCCCATCAAAGTAAAGTGCTTCATGCTATACTCATGCTATGGACACATCCATTCCCAAATTACTATATTTTTTCTGACTATATTTTACTATATTTTATACTAGGGTTGGTAGAGCTGAAAAGTTATACTGGAGAACTTTTATTTATCTGAGCCTAGGATAAAATTTTAAAGCTCTATAGAATCAAGACATTTTTAAATGCCTAAAATCCAGAACCCAGACTCCGAAATCTGAAAATATGTGTATATTGGCTAATCTGTGCCAAGGTGTAAAAACCACAATACATATTATATTATGAAATGTATACATTGTTACAATCCTAGCAAATATTTCTAAAAATACTATTTCTCTTTCACTGTCCTCAAACACGCACACACCTGCAATCTCCTCCAGAGAACTGGCCCTCATGTCCAGCAACACAGTGCCATTGATAATGCAGCTGCGTAGTTCAAACAGACTGTGTAGTGAGAGCGTGGCCACATAGGGCTTACTCCATCTCTCTCCGCCATCCTCCACATCCTCCTCAAACTTAAGCCATCTACAGAGAGAGAGAGCGAGAGAGGGAGAGTGAGAGAGAGAGAGAGAGAAACACATACAATGTCATGAGCACAAACAAGAAGACTAATATTCATAATAGCTTTGTTCATCGTCAGAGAAATGTGACCTCATGGGAGCCAAATGGTCAAAGCAAAATATTCTTTGGAATCAGTGCCTATGTGCAACACTCTGCTTCCTCTATAATGTTTTCTTTCATTTTTTCATTATAGTTTTACTGTTGGCAATTAGATCAAACTTGGCCTGATGAGAGTGCAGGGGACAACACCAGGAGACTATAGCCTGTATATAGAACTTTCCTGATACATATTCAACATATTTCATTATTCACATTAAAAATGCTCTAATTGAACAGATTGAATTTAAGCTATGACCGGATAGCTAAGGAAAATGGGAACTGATGGGCTCAATCCCTGATTATAGCAACACAGTGTCACACCTTACCTGTAGGATGGCTCAGACCTGAATACAATAATGTATATTACTGCAAAAACAGTGGAACATACAGGGTACACTGGTGCAGTATGCAGTATATAGAATGATGCATCGAACACAGCCAGTATTTACTGAAACACCTCTCATAATATGAAAGAAAAGCACCTGATTTGTCATGGACAAATCACAAAACTGACTGAGCATCCTTTATTTGTTGAGGTGTGGTAGGAATGTGGTGAGTCACCTGGCTGTCTCTCTCCACTCAGCGTCTTCACCATCACGCAGACAGATTTCATCCAGCTCAGTGAAGAGGTCATGTGGAATGTGCTCTTCATCATCGTCCTCAGTTCCCAGCAAAAACTGGACCCTCTGAGAGGGGGTGTCTGCAGCACAGGACTTTAACTCAGCTTAACCTCAAAACACTACATCAGCAAGGCAGGTATTATAGAACGATTCTTTTATTTACGTGAGCTGCTATGATTCAAACATAACAGAAATAGAACGTTCGCTTCTTACATAATACAGCTGTTAGCAATGTCAGTTATGTAAATGAAATGTTCTCCACATTAAAGCACAGAATCGTATCTTTAGTTTCTGCTACGATCACAAAGCATCAGGCCCTCGCCTAATGTGTGGAATACAACGTTCCCACTGAGAATCAATGTGTGGCCGTGGCGTTATTGACATATGAATCGAGTGAGAATAATCGTTGCAGCCTTGCAGAGGAGGCTGAGTGACTCATAGCCATGTTGACGAAATGAACAGCGCGCCCTGCAAGCAGGCTGCTTAGAATTCACACAGCACTGAAACAACTTCGAGCAGAAGGCCACAGAATAAAAGCTTAACAATTTCAACACATATCAGAGATTCCAATTTGGAACAGTGTATCAAAATTGTAATCTGTACCACTGGGGGAGGGCACCCACACCCAAACATGTTCTTGAAATTCTTTTGTTTATCTGTGTAGTGTAAAATCAGACACATGAAAACATTATTAAAAGAGCAAAAATCCAATTGAATCCACACTAAATAAAAAAGCTTATACATGTAAAAATATAATGTGTAAAAATGTGTGAATGGTTGCATCCATAATCTTGTGCAAAAACCACAATACATTGTTTATCATAAAATATGTGCACTGTTACATTCCTGTCATAGAGAGAGAGCAAGAGAGACAAAGGGAGAAAGACAGGAAAAACAAGGGAAAGAGAGTGAAAGACAGGAGACAGGGTGTATGAGAGGGTAAGAATAAGAACAGAGTGATATGAGGGAACTCTCACCATAGGCTGGTGAGTCTCGTCCATCCCCTACTCCAGAATCCCTCTCTTTGCTCCTCTTCCTGTGTCTGTGGCCGTGGTGGCGGTGGCGTCTGCGTGTCTTCCGGCCCAGGGGGACATGCACCCCAATATACAGTGTCCTGTGGCCTGTGTGTGCAAACAAAGAAGAGATCTGAGGGCTCCCCAAAAAATTTGTAGCTCTCTAAACCACCCTGACTGCATGCAGAAAAAAAATCTCTCTTGGAAGGACAGGGCTTTTTGGAGTGATATCACAGAAAGACCACTTCTGGTCCCCTAGGGAACAGTTCATTGAAGAATTATCTTTCTATGTAAGATGTGTGAGTGTAAAGAATTTGGTAGACAACATGGCAAAACATAATACCGAGACATTTTCACTTTGTGCATCAGTATATTTAGTTATTCACACATCACACTTCACAGAATACAAATTAATAGGACTAATTACGCTCTCTCAGAAAAGCTCACTGTGATGCAGTGGGATGTAATTTAGCACGGTAACAATACATATCATCATACTGCTCACTCCTATAATAAAGTTTGGTAAAACATTCACAAAATAGATCATTCCGGATAAGGGCATCTGCAACATACACCAAAATGAACATGAATTCTGGAGCAGATGCACTCTAAATATGGATTTTTGGAGAGAGGATTACAAATTCAGGTGTTGTTATGTCCCCGTACTGTGATATGCTAGTTTATCCACAATTTAATATTGTCACTGGCTGAGGCTGAAGAAGAATATTTCTAATTGTGTTGAAAATGATGGCAAATAATGAACAGCACTCCCCTTAATCCGGATTTGAATCATTTGGAGATAATAATGTTTTTAGTTCACTGAAAATATAAACCACCAACTGTGCTTCAGTGTGTCACTGCCATTGGAATGTTTTAGCTGATTTCATCATTTTACATAAATTAGGTCTCAGGGCTGCAGCTTTATAAAACTGTTTAAACATCTGCCACAGAGACCACACACACACACACACACACACACACACACACACACACACACACACTGCATGTACATTCCAATGAATAGCAGTTCATATAAACAATTCTTTTATGTATACAAATCCCACCCCCTGGCCACTCAAAGACTGACAGTCTTTTAAGACAACATCTGACCCTCTTGAAACTCTGCTGAAGTCAGACTGTGACTATATCCAACTATTTCTTTTACTCAAACGAAGAGAAAAGGCGTTCGGTGGGTAGGCAGACCGGGGTATTTTTACTCGAATGTTATAAATATCTAAAACTGTAAATAGTTGAAGCTGAGAGCATGCCAGGGCTGTCTGACCTACACTTGCAGCATGTATAAATTCCGCTGGTCCAGATTAGTTGTGCACAGTTCTACAGAGGAGGCCACTTTGAGGAGGCAGCTAAATGCAGACTGTACTGTGGGAGAGAGTTGTAGGTTAGTCCAGACACTAAACCAACTCAACTCATCTCACTAAAGCAAAGAGAATAATAGGATAATGGGAGAATAATGTGAGCCTGATGACCACAAAGTTGTAGGTTCACTTTCTACCCTTGTGTCCTTGAGCAAGACATTTAACCCTCAGTTGCTCCAGGGGGACTGTCCCTATAAATATAGTAACAAACATAAATATGTCACTGTACTAACAAATATTATCAAAACTGAACTCTGCATCTGCAAGATGAACCAGCAGGTTATATAAGTCTGATAGAGTGGAGAGTAAAGTGTTTTAAAACTCCAGTAGCACTTCTTTATATTATACACACAGGGCGATCAGAAGGTTGTGGGTTGAAATCCCAGGATTGCTAGTGGCGCCACTGAGGTACCCTTGAGCAAGGTACCGTCCCCATACACTGCTCCCCGGGCGCTGTGTTCCTGGATGCCCGCTGTTTCACTTGGGTGAATGGGTTGTATGCAGAAAACAATTTTGTGCTGTTCACTGTGTACTGTGCTGTGGTGTGTTCACATATGACAAATGGACACTTTACACATACACACAAACACACACCACTACCATGTCACTGAGAAAGATCCACAACTAAAATAATACTTGCTCACTAGTGGACCCATGTGGGTCCTGATCACTCATGACCAGAGTCTAGGGGAGCTAACAAATGGTTCAGAGTAATGGTGCACATGGTAACTACTATGGTGCACATGGTAACTGGAGCTGATAAAATGGATAGTGAGTGAAGATGCAAGGGAAGTGTGCCTAATGTAGTGGCTTCTTAGTGTACATTAATGCAGATTCTGATTTACACATTATTGCACAGTTGGTTGGAACCCAGGTTTCATTATGTGGAGACAGTGGCAAAATCAAAAGCATTGCTCAGACGCAGACACAGCAGACGGAATTTGAATTCCTCCTTTTCCAGCTGTCCACAATGACATCTGGACACAAAGCCATATAGGGTATTTGAAAGTAATAAGATCTGATTACTTTCATGTCATCTCTGACAGTAGGGAAACACCTCTTAAGATGACTGAGGTGGGTAAACCTACAACCCCCTGTTCTAAAGGGGCACCATAGAGAGCATTCTGACCTGCTGAATACATTCAGCATTGCCAGTACCACAGACGGAAAGAGCCTGCAGCGGAGAGTTAAAACAACCGGAAGCATCATTAAAGCGTCGCTCCTCTCACTAAAGGACACCATCCATAAGTGCTACATCAAGAAGTCCTCCTCCAACTCCATATGACCTCCTCACCATCAGACTCCTTAAAACACTGCCTACCCCACTCCCCACACAAACACCTAAACTGTGAAATGACTCAACTTTCCACTTTTGCGCTTGACACTTTTTTTTAATCCACATGCAGCTATATACCAAAAACCCATGTTACATTTATCCCTGAATACTGTCTCAGTTACTGTATTTTTATAGACTGACTGTATATTGAACTCACACACACAAAGCACACAATTACATTTCAGTATTCTGTTTGTTCTTCATTTGACTGCTGATGCCACATTTGCACAATTTTTGTATATGAAAAATTGCCATTTATATATGTGCATTCTATGTACTATCATGTCGTCTTGTCTCACGATATAGATGTATATAGCTGAGATGGTGAAGTTATCTTGAATTCGACTTCAAAATGCCAGCATGGACCCCCACTGGGCCCCCACACTTACATTATGCAATAGAATAATATGACTGAGATTAAAACACAGATGACACTGTAACAAGAGAATACACACACACACACACACACACAACTGCGAAGGAACCATTTTGTCTCCAGATATAACCAGCTTACCTGCCAGAGAGAGAGAGAGAGAGAGAGAAAAGGACAAAGAGAAAGGGGGGTTTAGTTTGTCCCTGAAGGGCTGTGTGTTAGTGCTGAAATATGAAGCAGGGCAGCATAAACCCTCCCTTCCTGTTTCAGACGCAATACAGTCATGACCTACTGCTGACAACAAGCAGCTAAAATACACAAGCACGCTGTACCACAGCTTCCTCACTAACATACACATTAACTGTCTCCACCACATAGAGCAAAACGCAGTTATGACTTTAAAAGGCTGCTGAAGAAAGAAAATAGTGACATGGAGACATATCATTACCTCATAGGAATGTAGGTGACTAAGGCTAGACTTAGAGACACTAACAGTCAGATGTCTAGTTGTCTCTTTAGCGTAAAAAGAGATCCTATAATTGTTATAGGTTTTACACAATGTGTTTAAATAGACCACTAGTGCTGCTCTCTTCACTCTTCAAAGGAGGATCAGAGGGATACAGAAATAGCTCCTGTGCCGATGCACGCATGTTGCTGACGTCACATGGACCCATATAAATTAGTGCTGTCTTTTCTTGTTCTCTTGAGATGCTCTTTGGGTAGAAGATATCATCCATGATCTCATGAGTGTCATTCACACACATTCACACACATAAGCTCACATAGACATTCATACAGTTCTCTCACTCTCTCTTCACCCGCTTTCATTCTCTCACTTTCCTCTTTTTCTTTCTCTTTCCAGCCCCCCTTGTCTTCTTTATTTCCTTCTTTCTTCCTTTTTTACATTCTCTTCTCTCCCTATGTTTCCCTCTCTCTCTTCTTCCTCTATTGGTGTCTCTCTCTCTCTCACACACACACACACACACACACACACACACACATGCACATGCACACATCTGCTCTGTCAGGCTGTGCCGGTAGGATGTGATCTTGATTTCTACCCCCACAATTTCCCTCTCCCATGTACTCTCCTCACTCACACACCATCACTTATCTGGTCTGATGGGATGGGGAGGCACATGCGCATTGCATGGGTTTTTCTGTTCGTTGTATATGTCCTTTACTATGCATATGCATGTGTGTGTGTGTGTGTGTGTGTGTGTATCCTATCATTACCTTCTAGCTCTTCCTGTTCAAAGTTGGCCTTGAGAATGGAGCGAGTGCCTCCTCTGTCCACCACTGCCTCTTCATCACCTCTCTGAGAGAGAGAGAGAGAGAGAGAGAGAGAGAGAAAGAGAGAGCAAGAGCAAGAGAGCAGTGAGTGGTAATGTGTGACATGGTGCAGCCTGCTCTCCTCTCTCTCCTTCTACAAGCCCCATGGCTGTCTTCCAGTTCTCACATTCACACAAGCAGTAACTGCCCTGAATCACACAATACTCCACACGTTTCTATAAAGGCTGGCAGGTTACAATAAGCCAGTATCACGATATCAGTCCTTCAATTCAATTCATTCAATCCTTGACTTTAATCATATCCATACGGCAACGGCAGCGCAATTGTTCTGCGCGATATACTAAACATGCTAACATTAGTCCCTTGAGCTGAATGGCATCTTTCAGCAATTCTCTTCTCCCTTTGTTTTAGTCTGAGCTAATGTTACTCCAGGCTGTTACTGAGGGAGCAAACGTTAAAGAGATATATGGAGCTAAAATCGATCTCTTGGGGTAACAATAGCCTCTAGTCTGGGTTTAGCTTAGACGTCCTCTATTTGACGGTCATATATGTAAGCACAAGTGTATGGGGCATATTACAAAATTATTTGATAAATCCGAACATTAAACTATATTTAGCAGTGTTTTTGCATATGTGTCTACATATATACACACACACACACACAAACACACACACACACAGTAAAGAGCAACCTCAGGGGCACCCTACTGAGAGGACACCACCACTTTGGGTGCGTGTAAGTGTGTGTGTGTGTGTGTGTGCACGCATGTATCTATATATATTTCCACAGTACATATATACATACATATATACACTCATTGTATGAGGGGGCCCTTGAGAAATTATTCATACTCTCGCACATACACTACTATAGTTTCGCACATACACTACTGTAGTCTCTCACATACACTACTATACTCTTGCACATACACTACTATAGTCTCTCACATACACTACTGTAGTCTCTCACACACACTACTATAGTATCTCACACACACTACTATA
>JBBPCX010000002.1:17726050-17736493 GCA_037974365.1 Hydrocynus forskahlii | reverse complement strand
TGTTGTTCAATAATAAGATTATTCCTCAAAAATACAACTTGCCTAATAATTCTGCACTCCCTGTATATATATATATAGAGAGAGAGAGAGAGAGAGAGAGAGAGAGAGAGATGGGTGTGTATGTATGTACCCACTCTCTTTTGAAATGTATATGCCATTGGCAGCTAACATTGATTATCTTATTGCAGGGGCACCTGTCAAGGAGTGGAGTGTATTAGAATGCAAGTGAAGAGTCAGTTCTTTCAGTTGATGTGCTGGAAGATAACTGGCCAAGTGAAATGAAGTAAGTGGCATTGGCCAAGGATGAATTGTGAAGATTAGCCAAAAGAGTAGGTGTTTCTGATATTCAGTAAAAGTGGTTCAAGGAACAACCAGTAAACCGGCCACAGGGTCATGGGCGCTCCACACTCACTGATGCCTGTGGGAGTGAAAGGTCAGCCTGTCTGGTCCTTTGAGGATGCTATCCACCACCGAAAGTCCCTATGTTAGGGCGTTGGCCCTGCAATTAGAGGGTTAGTGGTTCGAATCCCAACTGCTAGTGTCACCGCTGAGGTACCCTTGAGCAAGGTACCATCCCCACACACTGCTCCCTGCTTCACTTGATGAATGGGTTAAATGCAGAGAAAGAATTTCACTGTGTGTTGTACTTGTATGACTATGCATGTGACAAATAAAGAATCTTCTTCTTATATGACCATCAGAACTAAACCATACAGCCATAGATGAAGTTTGCCTGGTCTGATGAATCGTGTTTTCTTTTACATCATGTGAATGGCTGTGTGCATGTGTGGTGCTTTCCCTGGGGAGCAGATGGAGCCAGGATGCACTGTGGGAGAAATGTAATGTGATGCTCTGGATGATGTTTTACTGGAGAACCCTGGGTCCTATAGCATTTAAATGGTTGTTACTTTGACACGTACTACCCAACCAAACAATGTTGCAGACCAAGTTCACGATCTTCAGTGCTATGGTATTCCCTACTGGCAGAGGCCTCTTTCAGCAGTATAATGCGTCCTGCCTCACCATAGACAATGTTCAGGAATGGCCTGAGGAGGACAAAGAGCTCAAGGTGTTGACCTCTGAGTCAGATCCCTGGACAAAGGAGTCAAATTCCCAGTCTGAAACTTACAGAACTTAATGAATGTGCTGCTAACATCATTTAGCCAGATACAAGAGGCCTTGTGGAGTCCATGCCCACATAACATTAGACAGGTGGTTTGTTGTGGCGGATCAATATACTATTACATGATTAAATCCATACATTTCTGAATGATGATGTAAATGTAAGTCATTGATTTGATGTGAAATGCTCTGTTGTAGAGAAACATACAGAATTGTGTTTAATGCCTCTAAAGGCTGACAGAAATAATGACGCAAAATGGTAAAGGAAACATTGACTGATGTCTCAGAGATGGTTTCATGATTATTTCATTTTTCAAATCCATTCATGGCATAGAGGTGCAAGTAAAGCGTTGTAAGGCAATATAGTCACTGAAGAAAACTTTTTTATAGATTTCTTACTGCCTTACTGGCATCAACATTATATGTATAAACTCAAATAAACTCTAAAATATAAATAAAAGATGTATGTTCATCGTTGGTTGCATTGCACCACCAACGTAAAGTAATCTGTGTAGGTATGTTTCTCTACAATGTATCATTTCCCTTCAAACCACTTTGACTGACTCTGTTTACATCTCAACAAGTGAGTTATGCAGGAATTTTTCAAAATGGAACTGCATCTAATCCTGCAGCCTCATCTGCAACTGTCACAGGAAGTTGCTTGGTATCTTTCTGAAACTGTTAGTATATAAATATTTCCCTGAGTAAAGAGTGATTGTATAAGCAGAGATTCATGCTGACGATATTCATATTCGTGTTTTCATTTAACATAGCTTTCAGAAAGGAGATGTAATACTTCATGGCCTGCTAGAACTGCTCCACTCAGCATCTAGTAAAACACAGTTGACAAATGAAAATACACTGAAGATGAGCTCAACTGAGGCTAAGGTGAGTTTTTTTTCCATGTGATCTCTGTCTGCTACTTCTGCACATACAATCAGAAAAAAATCAAAACTTGTTGAGTCGAAACTAGTTTGACGTGAAGGAGGTTTCTGCTCTTGGCTACGAAGAAAACAAAAAAACAGCAAAAGGCTTATCCATGGTGATCAACACTAGAACAGATAAGGAGGATAGAGATTTGGTTGACAAAAAAGTGCATATTACTTTAAGATCTGAGATTTAGAGTAAAGAACCCTAAAGACGACAATAAATGAGTGATAAAACATACCTAGACCAGTGGTTCTTAACCTCAGTTCCTTAGACCCCTTGCCCTACACATTTTTGTGTTTTCCCATCCCCACTCTAATGGTTTCATCTCAAACCAGGAAAGGCTTGTTTACAAGCTGTGGGTTGGGAGCGTGGATAAAATGCGCAGAGCTGGGGCGACTCCAGGACTAGGGTTGGGAACCACTGATCTAGACCATAAACCATCAATTATACAAATAAAAAGCTTTCTGGGAGTGATTTTCTTGTCATGTTCTTTCACTGTAGACTCGGTTTATTGACATGAGCTATATGAAATACATGTACATAGATTACAGAAGCTGACATCAAGCATTTTACATGTACACCTAATTTAGCTATAAAAGTCTTCCTATTTGGGGGCTTTCAACAAAAAAATAATTTCTACAACAAAAAAATGTTTATATATTATGATGTACAAGAAATACTACACACGAATCTGCAACTGTAACTGACTCCATCAGCCATCTGTCCGCAGAGAAAGCATACGGCCTCTTCAGTGTGCTGGCAATGAGTAAAGGGAGAAAATAAAGGTCTGTCTTTGTAACAGAAATGACTGACAATACACTGCAACACCAAAATTAGCAGAGGAGTGCTCCCTGTCCCAAGCATCACACTCTAATCCAGGCCTTTTAATTGTGTACTGTAAGCCTGCGAGAAAGACTCACTTACATATTAGGGCTTATGTGCTGTAAATTTCAAATAACAGCAAATCCAGTGTTTCACCTCACAAAAACATTTTCACCTGTTTTCTAGTGCCTTTGTACTGTATATGTGTGTGTGTGTGTGTGTGCATGCCTCTAAACTAAAATACACAGAATAACCCTTCCACTGCCTTCCACAGGGCATACAACAGCGCAGCACATTATTTTGCTGTAATTATGCTATTAATTACACCTTATGGCAAGACCTGATACAATAAAGATCATATGTGGGCTTATTACTCACCTGCTTTACGTTTATTTGAATGTTGTAGGAAGTGATCATTTCACACACTTCATTGCAAGTGTGCAAACGCTGTTAACTGAAACAGGTATGACTAGAGTACTGACAAAGCAACATTGATTTTATGATCCTATAGGCTTTCAGTAAATACGTTGAAAATGCATTTAGATTTCCTACAGTCCCCCAGTGATGTTAAACTGCTATTAAGCAGTTTAACTGTTTAACAGTAACGGATGTTCTAGAGCTGACTGATGTATCCTGTGGAAGCTGATGCTGGTTGTTTTTGTACCAATTTCAAAGCATACGTATGACCAAATAAAGAAGTGGAAAATAGATATTTTTATGAGGAAACACTGAAATGTTCATTTACCTCTGAGAGAGACATCGAATAGTGATATAGTCTTGTTTGTTCAACTTTGTTTTATGAGAAACTCAACCAATGCCAACACAATATGATGCCGAGGAACTGACAGTACAGGTGACGCGGTCAGAGAAAAGCAAATTTCACTCATAAAATTACAAAATGGCTTAAGTTATAAAATTACAAACAATTTAGTTTAATTACATTTTGTTGTCTACTGTTTTTCATCTAATTATCACAATGTTCAGCTATGTATTTTCAGCGATTTCCTAATTAGCCTATCAACAAGTTATTTTTATATTCAGTTTGCTTTAATTTGAACACTGATTGGATGACTGAAAAATGATGGCCAGACTGCATCCCTGTGCCCATTACTAGATAGGCTCCTGAACAGTGGACAAAGTGTAAAGCAGACTCCACTCTCGGCCCGTGAGACTGACTGCATGTGTTCAGTGAATGAGGCAGCTCTGGAGGTGCTCTTGTTGTGAAAGGCACGATGCTGGCGCCCCCTCGTGGCCCAGATTGAGTTTAAGCTTAGGTGATCGAGGGTGCGATCTCATTAACGTTCCTCAAAAGTGCAGGATGATAAAACTCTTGACAGTCAGACCCTTTTCCAAAACATCAATAGCTCGCCTGATTATCGCCATTAAGCTGATTTACTCTGGAGGTTTCGCTCAGTTAAGGCACCACATTTCTCCTGCCACTGGATGGCAGCAACGTATAGCATCTGCATCACACAGCGGGATCCGCGGGGCTGTGCAGTTGGAACTGAACACAGCTGAGCATCACAGCACAAAAGCAACTGAAAGAAACGCGCGTGGACCCTCAAGAGTTTTATGAGGATCAGACTGTTCTGTCTTTAGAGCCACTCCTGTACCCACGAGCTCCATGAATGGTGGACAGGGCAAATTACTATGAAAACACAGGATTTTTAAACCTACATGTTTATCATTAATCGTAGCATATTGTTATTATCATTTTAATAAGCGATATATATTAGGCTAAAGATAAAGTCACTGAGAGAGCAGTATATTATTATTACTACTATCATTATTATTATTGTTGTTGTCGTTTGTTATTATTGTGGTTATTATTAGTAGTAGTAGTAGCATTGTAGTAATAATTATTAGTAGTGTAGTTGTGCTTGTAATAATAATAATAATCGCTGTTGTTGTTATTGTTGTTACTGTTTTTGTTGTTGTTGTTACTGGTGTTATCATACACTGTTCAATCAGTGACTTCATCCTTTCCTAATTAATACATGTATCCAGATTATCGAATGGCTTGTGCATAAGAATTGTGTACAACAGGCCCTCGGATACATGTATCTTCTTTGTGGTCCATTCTCTTGAAATGTGAGCGGGGCGGTGGTTCACAGCAGAGGCACAGCAGAGCTGATGTATATAAGGTGTATAAAATATAACAGACATAACACTGAATTCCTACAAGAAAAAACGGCCTATATGAGCGCGTTATCAGGACAGCCGGTGACTAAAACCAGACGGACGATAGACGAGCATCGCCAGCATACTGACGTCAGCCTGGCCGGACGGACCAATAACCTTGCGTCTTTGAACACACAGGCAATCGTGATTTTAAGTCGTTTAGGTTATTTTGTCAAGAGCTCTCGTGCTCTCGTTATATTTATTGCAAAGAAGCACAGCACAGTTACATCAGCTTTTCAGCAGGCCTGGTGGACTGGAGGCTGGAATATGAAACAACCCCCTTAAATCACAAACAAACCTTATTGGTGGGAATGCGGTGAAAAGATGTTATGGGAGGTAATGATGCCTGTCCTGTACACATCATCAGGCCTCAGCACACCACGGCCTTCAATCTCTTGGAACTGTTTAGGGTTTTCCCCCTCATTTTACTGATGAATGGTCTACCAACAGCGTTACAACAAAGTACAGGCTACGAAATGATAAACGTTTAGAGCAACAGTGAAACTACAGACTAATAGATTTCCCACAGAGACATTGCGAGGCTACAGAGCAACAGCAATACTGAGCAAGGGTCCGCCTGCTCTTCACTCCCTTCACCAACCCAAAGTTTGGTGGTTTGGGCCTCCATACAGTCTTTTCGTGGCCGAACTCACGCTGGGGCCCCACCAACGTCTCCTCTAACATAACGGTTCCACGTGAAATTCCTCTAAGAGCACGACGATTCTAGTCTCTGACCTTTTTCCATGCTGTACATTAACAGTTACCCACAAGTCTACATACGTATGTACATGATTTTTAGTTACATCGTCATCATCCCTCATACTCCAGCAGGCTCTTCTTCATATAAACCTTTCACATCGTTTTAAAAAGAACGAGAGCCTTGGGTTTACAGGGAACAATGAGGACGAGCTGCTGGCAAAAAAAACTAGATAAAGAAATGGTCGACACGTAAATAAATAGATTAAATAAGGAGCCTATGTCAAATATGAGATCGATAAATATAGATGGGGATCCTCGGCCGGCAGGGGGGCGAGAGGGGTCCTAGGTGTGAGGGTAGAAGCTGTAGTAGCCCATGTCCTTGGGGCAAGTCTTCTCGCACTCCCTGGGCGCCAAGATCTCGGCCTTTAGGGGCGACGACGTTTCTGAGAGCGGCGTGGCGGAGGGGGACATCCTCCGGCGCTTGGCCTGCTCGAAGATGCCCGAGTCGCTTGAGTCGATGGACTTGATGGAGGAGGGGGGCTCGATCCACGCGGCCTCGGACAGCTCCTTGGCCTTGCTGGCCTCGTCCGTGGCGCCCAGAGGGGACCTGTCGGGGGCCGCGGCGCCGTCGCTGTCTTCGGGCCCAAGCAGGTAACCGGAGGCGCCGGCTCTGCCCCAGCAGGACAGCACGGAGCCCGGCTTGACGGCCGTGCCCGCCGTGGAGCCCACGGAGGTTGCACCCATGGTGGCCGTGCCGCCGCCGCAGTATTGGGGCGGGGTGCGCGCGCCCCACGCCGGCGCCTCGCCGTAGTAACCGAGCGCGCGGTTGGAGCAGCCCGCCGCGGCACCCAGCGGGAGCGGCTTGACCCCGGCGGCCGCGTACGACAGCAGCGTGGCCGCATTGCCGGCCAGATCAGCGGCGGCGGCCGCGGCATCGTACGCCGAGGCGGCGGCGAAGTCCAGGCGGTGGTTGTTGGCCGGGGCGACGAACCAGCGCTGCGGGGAGCCCACCGCGGCCTCGTCGCTTGGCTGCGGCGACAGCAGGCTGTTGGCGAGCGGCACGCCGCGGTCCGCGCCAGCAGCGCCGCCCGCGCCCGCGTGGAAGCGCGACTTGGCCGCCGCGTACGAGCCCACGAACTGCTCCTGCAGGAAGGAGCCCGTCATCGCGTATCTGGCGCCGGGCATGAGCTGCGAGCGCGGGGACGCGCCCGGGGACGGCGTCAACCGGTCGATGTCGCAACCTGTGTAGACACTGGAAGAAGAAAAGAGGAGGTTGTGAAGAGATGGAGAGAGAAAGAGAGATACAGTGGACATTAATACCTTGACTTGGGAAATACATTTTGAAATGTATTGTTGTGGTTGTTGTTACTATTGTTGTTGTTTTTATTGTTATTATTGTTATTATCATTATTATGTTAAAATTAAGAAGGAATAGGGAACTTTGTCACAAATGTCATTCCGCACACATAAAGTGGTGTTGCGCCAACTGACTCGCCGGCTGCGCGCATGAAATTCTTCTGTCTAAAAAATAATGGTCTTTGTTCTCACACTTATAATATCGGATAAATCTTAGTGAATATTAATAAATATAGTATTGGTGAAAACGGTTTATGTGAGGTGCATTCTGGACCATCAGATATTGCGGGACACTAAAACGCGTTTCAGCTTATTCTGTTCCAGCTGTTGCTGTTATTGGACTGTTTCTAAAGAGCAAAAGGACGCATTAACAAATGTGCCCAATAAATGTGCAAGACCATTTCACTGGGAAACAGAACGGGATATTATGGTGCAATAAAGCCTGAATCCACCGCTGCACAGCGCAAATACCTGCACTGTTTTGCTGTATGAACACAATGTCTTTGCGCTGTGGACGGACAAAGGCACCACAGTTTTCTAACACAGTGCGTAATAATAATATTAGTATACATATTCAATTATAATTATCTTCCCAGGTCACATTTTTAGGGTATATACAGTCAGTTTATTTTCAGACACCTGTTGAATTTTAGGGCTGATAAATGAACGAGACAGTTTGTCTGCTAAAAGCGAACTGATCAGTCTTCATCGCGCAGCTCTTAATGAGAAGTGGAGCTAAGAACACTGAGCAGTAGCCTCATTATTCCAGCATTATTCTCAGAAACCAGCTGGCGATCTGCTGGCGCTCACAGTTCTGCAGAGAAATGAAATGCAGGAACGGACAGGAGGGCAGTATATATTATCACTACTATATACTAATATCTTCGCAAAAAATGTATTAGAGAAAAACGGAAAAAACGTCTTCGAGAAGGGATGATCAAGGAATAAAAAATCTAAGAAATAAATTCTATAAGAACGAAATCTTACGTGTCATAGTTGTCCCGGAACCCTTTAGCAAACGGGTTGTGGTCGATCTTCAGCTGTGTGATCTGTGGAGAAAGGAAAAGTGAAGAGTTATGCGGAATCTCCTCTTATACGTAGGTGAGGCGCCACTGGGCTCTAATTCAAGAAGAAAAGCTATGGTTCTCTTACGTCTGTGTTCTGGTAGGCCGTGACCGCGATGAACTGGGTCTCTGGGAAGGTGAAGGTCTGGACGCGGCCGGGTTGGCTCGTGTCTTCCGTTCCATCTTCGTTCACCTGCACCACGTGCAGCCTGGGCTGATACTTATGCAGAGACTGCAGGACCACCATCTGCAGACAAGCCCACCATCAACACAGCACAGTTACCACCGGCGAGGCATAGTAGTGACCAGTCGGCCAAAATACAGGCTATTAAAATATATATATTACATATATATTACTATATTGGAATAATTTATATAAGTATTTTAATGTAAATTATTATTTCATTATCACATCTATTGTATTTTGTCGTAACAAAACCAGATTCATAACTTTTCAGTTCAGTTTTTTACAAAATAATAATATAAGGCGAAATTTGTATTTTTTTTCCACCCTTTTATGACTAACAACTGAATTTAGTACTAGGATATAATGACATCTTGTAATAATATATATTTTTGTTTTGTATTATTTTTTGTTTTGTATTATTTCTTTTATTATTATTGTTCCATGCTAGACACTTTTATTCACAATCAAATTTAGATTTTTAGAACTATGTTGTTAAAATCACTAGTCCAGCATCACAAAACTGTGCTTTGATGACTAAGGCGACAAAAAAAAACGTTTTAACGGTACGGTTTGTGAGGAAAATGTCTTCAGAATTGTCCAGTCGAGCTCACATGGACCAAAGGAAATTTTGAGACCTGGACCTGAGTGCATTAATATGAGGAGTGCTGCTGTTGTCCGGATTAAACCTGGAGGGCTGGTTTTCTCACCTGTCCCGTGTTGTTGGTCGCTCCTTTGTTGTTGGTTAGTTTGAGTTTGCCGAATGAAATCTCTTGCCGCATCCAGTGCGCTCCAGTGTTGGGAGAATCCGGGTGCATATACACCCTGTTTCCTGTAAATATAATCACAAACACACACACACACACGTTTAGATAAAATAATAGTACAATTTTATCAGAGTCGAGTCGTGCCCGCCATGCTCTCTTTAAATAACAAATGTAAAATAGCGCACTATTAGAATGTGATGGCCTGGATCAACAGGAGAACATAAAACAATCACTGGAAAATTATAACAGCGCGCACACACACATACTGTCTCTCTGCGTGCAAATAACAAATAAAAATGTGCGGTGAGGTGTAGAATTAAGAGGAAAGCAAATCACAAAATAACACACACTCAAACACACACACACACACACACACACACACACACACACACAAACACACACACACACACATACACACACACACATGCACACAGAGTGAACATGTCTCTGGAAAGGATCTTCACTCTGGTTCTGGTTCTCTGCTCCTCCAGAAGTTTCTCCTTCAGTCTAAACTGATAAATCTCGGCCTCTCGGTTCTGGACGGCTGCTGTCGGCCAGGCTTACGTACTGAAGTCTTGGTTCTAGATAACTGAGTCATAAAGAGTTAATTACATTTAATCTCTGTGAGACAGAAACTCAGCAGTTCATTTTGAAGCTATTGATTTTGAAAAATGATTATATAATACATTATCTAAATATTGACTGTCTCTCCACTTGGTTTTATGTACCAAAATTAATTACTTCAGATAAAAATAAACCAAAAGATAAAACTGGACATAATGTTATATGTTCATTTACTAACAGTGTATTTGTTAGTTGTTTGGTTCATTTGATCAGTTTGACTTTGTGCTAATGAAGCTGAATGGGAAGCCAATTAGAATACAGCTAATTTGCATACAAAAATATGTAGGAAAAGCAGGATATGAGCCCTTTAATAAGACCAGTTTTATAAAGCATTTATAATACAGTTATAAAGTGTTTATAATGCAGTTATAAAGTGTCTATGTTTTGTGGAGTAAATGAGATGCAGAAAACCTGCAGCTGCAGAAACAAAAGCCGACAATTTAATATCACAGTGGAGCTTCAGTAGGACAAAACACCCCCAAATAAGATCCAAATTAAAGCCTTTCACACACAGAACTGACACACACACACACACACACACACACACACACAAACCTGTGTACCAGCCCCAGACTAACAGATTGTGTGTGTGTGTGTATGTGTTTATGTGTATGTGCGTATAGGTGTGTGTGTGTGTGTGTGTGTGTGTGTGTGTGTGTGTGTGTGTGTGTGTGTGTGTGTGTGTGTGTGTGTG
>JBBPCX010000002.1:17713405-17725950 GCA_037974365.1 Hydrocynus forskahlii | reverse complement strand
ATGTATGTACACACATATATATATATATATATATATATATGACAATTAACTCCACAAAAAAAGAAAATACATATATGACTATTAACTGCCCAAAAAAGAAAATAAATCGATATTAGGACATTAGGTCAGCCATGGAACTGTTAGTTTTCCTTTTTTGAACGGCATCAAAATAAAGCAAAAAAAAAAACAAAAAAAAAAAACGGGACAGATTTATTCAAACTGCATTACAGTCCTCCGCATGTTCATGATCCTCTTTCCATTCTAATCCAATAGACTACAAAACCCATTTTATTACTTTATACTTACATGTTATTTGAATTCCTACAACTTCTACATGCAACATTCTACTACCAACTACTGCAGTGTTTCTTGTCACTATATTAATAATATTAATGGTAGCGGTCATAGTACTACCTGTCACATTGGTGTCCGCTTTGCCGCACGGGACCCATTTCCCCCCCTGAAACCGCCAGTGGTTCGGGTCGGCCAGGATCACATCCACAAAAATATTATAGTGGGCAGTCGGGTCCAGGCCTGATATGTTAAAACTCAGGAATGGAAACATCCGCCTGGACAGAAAGAGAGAAATAAAGAGAAATAAAGAGCAGGAACGCGGGTTGAACACACCGCATGCTGAACTTTCAAAAAGAGAGAAAAATAAAAATCAGAAGCGAGAAATCAGAAGCTGCCACAGGCATAACGCAGAAATTAGCTGTGCGCGTTTTGTTTCATAAATACATTTAAGAAAAAAAAATAAAATAATAAAGATACTTAAAGGTTGTACAAAAGGTTTGTTAAAAAAAACACTTTCAAATGCCTACTGCAGTCCGTTTAGCTGGACACAAGCAGCACTAACTGTGTTTACTTCGATCCAAAACGCACACATTGGTTTAAAACGCTCTCTAAAAATCCCGAGATGTTGAAATACCCCAAAAATGTCCAGTATGCTTGGTGCAATCTAGAACGTTGGCATTTCGGTTATATTAAAATGTATTGCTAAAAGTAAAAATGATATAAATGTTGCGTAAATAAACAATGCTATTAAAGTGCGCTCAGAAAACTGTTGTAATAGAAAATTGGAATAAAAAACTCGCGTTTTTGTTGTAAAAAAAAAAAAGTTTGAATGAAAGCTGACAAAAATGGCTAAGAGATAAAAGCATCTTCGATGGAATGAAAGTTGGTAAAAATGTGATAAAAGGTGGTTTAGCGTGTAATCCAGGCGCGCGCTCTCCTCCTAAAAGCTGGTGGAGGTGCTGGGATACGTACCGGCCCTGCTTGGTGATGATCATCTCGGTCTGGTGTCTGTGGAACTTGAGCCAGAGCGCGCGGTTGCACAGGTACACCTGCGCTTTGCCCGGGACCAGGCCGGCCTGAGCCGAGGGGAACTGGTAGAAGTGCGCGCCCTGGTACGCGTGGCCGTACTGCTGCGCGTACGGGTAGCCCGCGCCGGCGTAGCCCTGTGGGGACGCACCGCTCAGCAGGCCGTTGTAGGCGCCGTTGGCGATCACCGGGTGGTGCGCCATGTAGCGGCTCGGGCTGGCGATGGAGAAGGCGGCGTGCGCCGCACCGTGCTGGCTGGCGTACGGGAACATGGGCGTGGGGTTAGCGGAGAGCGGCGGTGGTGGCGGTGGCGGCGCGTGGTTGGACGGAGGAGGCGCGAGGCAGCGCTCTGCCGCGCAGCCATCGAAGGTGTGGCGAATGTCGGGCGCGCCGTCGAGGGCAGGAGAGAGTTTGGCGCTCTGGGCGGCTCCCGCCGGGCCCTTAGAGTCCGCGAAGGCGTCCGCCTCGGACTCATTCGTCATCCCTCCGCAGTTTTTTTTCACAGGTGAACTCCTTCTCTCCAGGTCGCCGCCGTCGCCGGCGCGCGTAATCATGGCATGCGCGAGATCGGACCCTCGCGAGCTCGCGCTTCCGCCGCTGCCCACGTGCACGCACTTGTCAGAGAGCGCGAGCGCCGGCGAGACGCACTGCTCGAGCTGCATAGCTCGAGGAACGTAACAATAAAATAAAATAAATAAATAAATAATTAATTAAAACAACCCCCCAAAATGGCAATTGCAATTAAGGTGCGTGTGCGCGCGCCAGCTTCGTCAGCTTTACTTGCTTTTTGCGCGTGCACGAGAGGGAGAGAGAGAGAGGGGCAGACAGTGAGAAAGAGAGAGAGAGGGGGCTAAAACAGCAGGTTGACTGCGCCTCTCGCGCAAAAGCAGGGCTCGTGCATGGTTAATGAAGGCGCTCTTTCTATTGGTTAGCGCGTGACGGTAATTTAATTAGACAGAACTTAATTAGGATAATCAAGCGGGCCCTTCCCGCCACGGCGCGCGAGCTTCCTGTGGCCGCTCGTGTTTGTACACTAAAACCTGTGAAAACTGGGAGCGGGATAATTTTAGCTACTGCAAAAACAGCCGAGTCTGATCCACGCAAAACGCAAGAGTGGAAATATGAGAGCGGATAGATTCATAATGTCCCCCTGCTCGGGGGAACAGGCCTGCAGAGCGGCTGTATTTACTATTCATGTGGCAGGAGTAACAAAGAGTGTTTACCTGAGAAACCGAGATTCATTATTCAAGCAGATAAGATGACAGGAATGCGCTTCATCTCTTCAGATGTTTGTGATCGGGCGTGAAATCATGGGCTTCCTCTCAATATCTGTTTACCAGTCCCAGGACAAATCAATAATGAATGCAAGTGGAGGAAAGAAATCAGAAAGAGCTCATCCTAAGCTCTCCACAACATACAACTCACAGAACGACCAAATCTGGACAGTTTTTCTTTTTTTTCGGAAGACTTTGTTTAGTTCCCTCCTCAATGTGCCTTAATAGACCGTACAGTGTACTATTAAGAACGACTGCTTTAATTATTATTGTGTTATTAATATTATTATTACGATGGTGATTATTATTATTGGTGTGGGTAGTGGTGGTGGTGGTTACAGGTGGATATTGTCATTGGCACACGTTATATCAAATTATTAGTAGTATTATTAGTAGTAGTATTATTATTGTTATTGGCATTACTATGATAATGCTATAATGATAATGATTACGACGACAAAGATTATTATTGTTGTTTCTATTATTATTATTATTATTATTATTATTATTATTATTATCATTATTAATATTATTATTATTATTATTGTTATTATTACTGGTTTAATCAATACTTACCCAATAAAGTTGTATACATCCTGCTGTCTTTTTGCAGAGAACCTTCAGAGCACAAAATCGTCATCTGAAATAACGAGACATGGTAGGTTTTGAATTTATTTTAAAATGTATATATTTTTTATTAAGGTTTGAATTTTTATTGCGCTTCATATCAAGTGAAGTAGCCAAACATTCTGCGAGCTGTTTGGAAAGGTTTAGTTAATGAGTGGCCCCGGTTCATTGCCACTTCCAGCAGGACTCTTCGCAGGGTTGCCTGTATGGCACAGTCACTCCCCACACCCCCCACCCCCGACTAAACTGAAGCTTTTATTCCCTTAAGATTATATCCCCTGTCTGTCCACGACTGAGATGCCTCTCATTAGTGCTGTTTATGTCATGAGTGACCAGAGCTTTTTCTCTTCTTCTCATTCTACTTCCTGCAACTTTCTACTCTCCAGACCAGCTGTTTCCACCTTTATATCATGTTCTGCATGCAACACTCAGGTATGGACACGTCAAGTTTGGAAGATGTCCAAATAAGAGGCTACACATGGTTTCTGGTATAACATAAAGTAACACATGTAACACAATAATGCGATAAAGCAATGTAACATCTAATTAATCACTAAGACAGAAGTTCAGCATGCGAGTTGCAGAGAAATCACCTATCTGGACTGAAATCAACCCGGAGACTGAACCCAGAATCCATGCGTTTATGAGTGCAAACCCGATCTGGAGCCGGAGAGTGGATCTGCAGGCAGAGGTGAGCAGACTGCAGCTCTAATGAAGAGGCTTTACATTTCTGAGGCTAACAAGAAGGGTCATTAGAACAGGGCAACTGGGTCCAGCAATCTATTCTCCAGAAACATGCAAGCACGGGCTTGCCTGCCCCTAACCAGCTCAATGAGTGGCTATCTTCTTTTCCTCATTATTCCCTCCCTCCCTCCCTCCCTTCCTCCTTCTCTCTTTCCTTCTTTCTTTCTCTCTCTCGCTCTCCCTCTCTCCCCTGTTCTTTAATAAGCTTTAACCAGACTTGGGGGGCTAGCTCTACTGCAGGTTTTATTGTTGAGTCACAAGTGCATATGTCTGCCTTAAGAGTTTGCCCCCCTCCCCTCCCCAACTTGTTATTTCTCTCTCCTCCTTTTGTTGTGCATTAGCCCCCTGTACTTTGCACTTATTAGCTCAGCCAGTGGCCATAACCACAGAGGGGCCCATGGTGATTATCAATGGCAGCAGGGCCAGCGCTCCCTCCGGGAGTCATTGTGTTGAATAGAGAGCGTTTCCATCCTCAGGTGGGCATAAACACACGCCACTGACCCAAGCAAACAGGTGTTGTGTTTCCACGTCACACGCACATTACTCTAATGTGTTTGAATGATGCATTGTGCTTTTAATTATATGTTTACAATGTGAGTATTCATTATGTGTTCTGTGATGGGATTATTGGTCTAAACTTAATTTATATCATTTGTAGCCACAAGAATTATCTGATGAATAATTTCCAAAACAAATTCTGTTCAAAAAAAGACGCACAACAATAATGCGGTCAGTATGTGTCTCATTGTCACCGATCAGTTATTTTTGAAGCAGTTGCTGTTGAATAAAGTCGCCTACTTGACAATGTACTTACTATGGTGGCTATTACACCATATATACAGTATTATAACAAGGTCCAAAACTGATAACAGCAGTGTCAACGGATCCACCTGGAGCAATAAAGAAAACCCCAGTTTTCCAGTGATATTCAAAGAACCTCTAATGAGTCACCAGCGAGAACAGCTTGAATAAGTGACCCCAGGTTGGGAGGCGTTTGCTTTTGCTTCACCTCCCAGGGCTATCGGGTTGACATCAATCAGTCGTGAGATGCCAATGACCCGCTATATGAACAAGCCAAACGTCAGATCCTCTCTTCAGCTTCACGGAAGCAAGACATGTCCGCTAAACCTCTCCACAGCTGCTGGTGGCTGGCTGCCAGCAGGCCTCCATGAGCCACTTCATCCAAGAATTTTACCACCACAATGCTAAGGAGGTCACTTTGGCACCAAATGCATGTTTTCATTTTTATTTTTTACCAAAGGATAAAAAGAAGTTTGAGGAGTTACTTAAGGGCATTGGGGTTAAACTAAATCAGGTGGCTTTGTTTCTGAGTCTTGTAGTGAAGGAGTGTGTTTGCCACCTGGGTCTAATCTAATCACTGTCAGTGGCAGGGAGGGAAAGCTGCTGTAAGTGAAGACCAGCTCAGGGACTTTACCTAATGCCCACTCTGTCACATCAATGATGGGATCGCCGCACACCGAATGACAACAAAATTATAGCCAGGCAGGATATGGGGACAGAGGAGGCTGCCCCAGTCAGAAGCGATTGCATTCTTGCGAGCATGAGAGAGGGGCTGCACAGGGTAAACACAGTCCTGACAGGACAGTGAGACACAGAGAGAGAGAGAGAGAGAGAGAGAGAGAGAGAGAGAGAGCTCAAGGTTATTTGCGATTCATGGCAGGTAGTGGCTTATATTACAGTGTCAATAAAAATTTCATTGCAGTGCATTTAAGATGGCCCTTAAGTTATTTATAAGTTGTTTGCCAGATGCCATCGTGAAATTCATATCAATAAATCAAACCAAAATCCAACTTTATTTTAAAAATATTTCTTCCTTTCTACAGTGGACAGTTCTTGCCAGCTCCACTAATCACCTCGTTAATAAAGTGGCTGTGTTGCTTGCTGGGGCCATAAATGCAGGCTGCTGTGGCGTCCTGTGGCTGGGCCTGAACCTGTCACAAGGCATCAGGCAGCCCATTGGAAAAGGGAGGTGGGCTGGCATGGGCTGTGTGGACAGTTGTGGCTTTTAAACTCTTATTAGGCTGAGTGGCGCAGACGCAGGCCCGTGTCATCCCTTGAGACACACTCCTACACCGCTCATTATTGATGTCCTTTTAGGTCCTCTGCTCAGGTGTCACTCACGTCCCCGTCAGAGCTGCTTTGGCTTGGTGCGGGAGCCAGATTTACTCACTGCACGCAAACACACACACAAACACACATGAATACACACACAGAAAGACAGAGAGAAAGAGAGTGGCCTCTGACTGTTCACTGACCCTCACTATGCACTTTCACTCATGATTTGATGCAAAATTGATGCTGGAAATAGAAATTGACATTTCACTTAATATAGATAACCTGTGTATACTGAAGGCTGTTTCAACTGATCTTTAGGAAAAAAAATTCGCATTCTCACATATTAACACAATCTAAATCTAGTTTTTCTTTCAGTTCTGGGGTCTTTTGCAGTCTTTTGTTCACTAATGCCAATGTTCTTACCCTTAAACAATGACCAAAAAGTGAAGGCCTGATGTTGTAGCCCTCTGATGAATTTACTCTGGATTTTTTTCTCCTTAAATATAAAGATGCATCTAAATTCATCACCTTTAAATTCAGCTCTACAAATTACAAAGTCTCAAAAATGTTTGGGTTTTTTTTTAAGTGAAGCCACATGAGGACTATTTTAGTTCCCTAAGAACATTTTTATAAATGAAATGTGTGAGTGTGCAGAACCTTCTAACAATGTAAAACATATTTACCAGTTTTTAGCGTTCATCCAAGAATCTTTATTTTATATGGTGGTTATGAAAAGTTTCTCTCTCACACACATCCCATTTACAAAATCCACTGGAAGGTCCTTCAGGAAACACAAAATGGTTGTTCTAGCTCATCACACAAGGAACCTCTTTTTGCACCTGTATTTAATAACTATCGGTTATTTTCTATGATCAAATTATTTAATATTTTTTACTAGTATGTTAACACCAACATCCATTTATAGTTCATGCAATATAGAAATAGAAATTATTGAATTAATGTTTTGTATTTTAACCATATTGTCACTATTTCGGCATTTTAAATCCAATGTTATGCATACAACGCCAAGACAAAGAAAAACAACATATATTATTGCATCCTATGTAAACTGCTCTGTATGCTTAATTAAATAAGGTGACTTATGCTAGCCGGGGCATGACACTCAAGCTAATGTAACAGTACATTCCCTAAAATAAAAATGTAAATTCAGTAAATTAGCTACAAATGCTTAGAGTGTTTATGCACTGTGGATTACAGCAGCATTCTTTCCGAAGGATTAGTAAATCATCCACAGCTGAAGCTTGCTGTGAGAGACTTGTGTGTGATCTTCTCTTCTCAGGTACTTGAGTAACAGCTTGACTAAACATTGTGACAACTGCTTTCCTCTCTGAAAGGCATTTTAGCATGCAGGTTAATAAGAAGTGAGTCTTTTATGTCAACCTGGAATTACAAGTCGAATGCTCGCTCAGAGATCATTTTGTTTCATCCTGAACTCCCACTGCTTACGAGTATTATAAACTAACCGCAGTTGAGAATAATATGGGAAGCTCTGTTCTGTTATGTTGCATTTGAAGGCAGAGCACATATAATACAAAAAAGTCTTACAGGGTGTATAATACATAATAACTTGGTATTTATTGCTGAATACTGAGATAACAGACCAGCGTAGCTTAACTTTTTTTTTTTTAAGTGAAAAAAACTTTTTTTAAAAAGTGAAAACTTTGCAGTATTAATTCAAGGGGAAAAACATATTTAGTGTGCAAACTAATGATGCGGCAAATGTATTAATTGGTTCAAATTCATTAGACCTGTTAATGGTATAACAAAAGTAATGAGTCCATGGCTTTGGATGCATTTACAGGTGAGTAAACAGGTGAACATGTTTGCTTTAAATATCAAGTTTTCCAGAGCTCACACTAACAATATCTTACTATTACAAATGAAATGTACTGAGGAGTTAACTAAAACCTGCATGGTCACTCACCCTTATGTTTGAGGCCAGGATGCCTGACTGTTGGTATACATGCCCTTTGAACATTTACCAGCAAGGAGCAATTGCACCAAGATCTTCGGCTTGAAGACTAATTAACCGATGGTCTAAAAAAGGGCAAATGGAGACAAGATTATCCTTATAAATAATCATGCAGATTTATAGAATACTGAGCAGCCTTGCTTACATTTGAAATGGATTTTTGCGTTAAATTTGTTCATCATAGTTGCTATGTATTCCTATGGTTTACACTGTATAATAAGGTTCAGAGGGGCACAAGGTAATGCAGGGTAAAATGTAGTGTGGGCATTTTATGTGGTTAAAAAGGTTGAGGTGTTTTTGGTCATCTCTTTGTATTCCCATGGCAACGTCATCAGCAAATTTTCACATCAATCAGGCAGGTCTTTTTCGAGAATCACCTTGAAAACTGAATAAGTGTTTTTACCTTACTGAGTTGTGTGTATAAGTCACAGAGTTCACACCTATATTATTTTATTCGTCCTCTTGGTGGATGTAACATAGCACGGCTTTGAATAATGTAAACAATTCACAGCCATTCACGGAACAGTAAGCCAGGCTACGTCTTGCACACAATGGGGTTGGTTAAAACTAACCCCATAAAGTAAATAACGAGAGTAGTTTGTATCAGCCCTTTATAAAAAACAATATGGTTTTATGCACAGATTCACTGAATATATATTATTAATGCCATACACATTTAAAAAAAAAACATTAGTGTGTTTATATTTTCTCTTGTTTGACACAGTCTCATTTCACTAACTGTATATATTTTGATACAGACATTTTAGTGTGTTCAGGCTGGAAAGCTCATCTGGTTAAAAAAAACAGGGAATTTACCAAACTTTTCTGGCAGGTTATAGTTAGCCCCTCTGTCCAACCATGGGGTAAATTGTAGCATTGACAGTCACTCCACTTTAAGTCGAATTGTTCAAAATATGGCACATGCTGGAAATAAAGCTAATATTTTTAGTTGTAGCAGTGATGTGTGTTGCTTGTACAAAAAAAAATGAATCCCGGTCACAGCAAAAACCAAAAAGCATTAGTTGGTATATGAGGTGTTCAAAGAAGAGTGTCGTACTGTCAGTATTAGATCTGCTTGAATCATGTTGGAGCAAGATTTGATCTTCACTTTGATAATAAAAGTAGAACATTGATCAATTGACCAGAACATTGACCAAAGGTAATTCATGAGCGTCTTCTTCTGTGAATGTATACGAGACCCAAAGTCTAGTCTGGATTTTAATAGCTATATATTCATACTGAATCTTGTGACCTTTCACTTAGCAACATGTTATGTTACACATTCTCCTCTTTTTTTTTCTACACCATCATCACCTGCCCTTTACACTGTGTGAAAATGTCTTGATGAACAAACCAATAAAAGTGGTCCAAAATTACTTGACGTAAAATGGCCTTACATTAGCACATATTAAACCCAAGGATTGTTGCCTCTCCTATAAATTTACCATTTCTGAGATGCAAGGTTTTGCTGCAACAGTAATAAAATGTCAGTGTCTGATCATTATCATTTGGCTCTTAGCCTATATCACTAGTTTTCCAACAACATTCAATGGGGTCAAAGAGTACATGACGGTCTACATTTGTGTGAACACTTTAGCATTACAGCACTAATGGCCAACATTTTGGTCATTCAGTGGTTCTTGCTACCATGTCTGTCCTACTCAGTACAGGCTTTCTCAGAGTCTGGCTAGAGAACCCTCAGTGTTTTTATAGTGGTAGACTACATTTCAGTCCCAAGCCTCGCTGAGTCAATTGTAGGCTCCTCGTAGCAACCAACGCCAAATCACTGATGTGTATTATTGGCTTGAACGACAGTAAGGATCTAATATCAGGAATCACAGAGGGAAGAAAAGGGCTAATGTCCCAACTAAAACATCTTTTATCACCAGCCATGGTCCCGTTAGCGACTGCTTAGTTTGCTGCTAGTCTCTTTAAATATTTAGCAGGCTGAGTGACCCGGGGAGTGCAGCCGGGCTATGTGACCATTTTGTTCCTTCTGCTGCCATGCACTGTCAGACGTCTACAAGTGAAGAACATCAGCCACTGTCCCCTGCAAGCTCTGGGCATTAAAAATTCAGGCTAACTCTACTTTTTAAGCCATTTCTGATGAAAAGTGCGGAGAAATGAAACTGACTTATGCCAAATGAATATCACTGGATTGCTGTGATTGTGCCTCTGATGTTTGTGGGGTGGAAATTATTTATAAAACATCAATTTTAGCTTAAGACACGTGATGGCATAAAGTGTGCGCACTTCTCTTCAGAACCCTTGGAGAATTTCAACATATTTGGCCAGGAGATAGAAACCTGAGCTTCAGCGTTGTTCAGATTTGCCTCTGAAGAAAGCATTATGGCTCACCACCTGCAGTGCGAGCAATCCAGCTTTGATTTTGATTTATTTATAATATCACTGATAACACTGCTAATAAAATCTGTGGCATAGCAACAATGTGAAAATATATACAATGGATACAAAAATACAATTACTATACCTAGCTCCCATTTCTAAGGTGCTGAATCATTATGCTAATCTGAAATTATTTATCAGCAGACATTCAAATTTGATATGCAGATAAGAGAAAATCCTCCTGCACTTTGCTAATAAAAATTTTACACATGGCTGTAAAAACGCCAGAAGGAGCACAGAGTAGAATATTAGTGAGAGTAAACAATATGACACTGGTGAGACATCTTGATTTGACTAGGCGAGTGAGGCGAGTGTAGCAGCAGGCCAGAACGCCTGTTTCACTTAAAATGCACCAGCAGGTGAAGGGCCCTCAGCTTGGCTTGCAAACCAGTAAATATAAAGCAGCTATGCAGCTTCATATGTAATCCCCTTAAGCGTTGCGCTGTTTAAGCACTCACTGTAACTTCCCATTTTTACACAGTACAATCTTTGACAACAGAACAACAACTGCGGTATACAAAAGATTAAAATTACACCTTCCTTCCCGCTGCAGTCAGACGATTTAACCTCATGGGAATCGTCTTGAATCGTCCATTTACCAATCCTAAATGGGAATCGTCCATTTAGAGTTATTCTCAAGAATGCATTTGCCTGAATTAAGTAACCTTCGTAATACAGAAATAAAAAAGCCTTGTCCTTGTGTTCAACTTATAAAAGCAAGTCCTGAGCCAATTTCTGTGAACTGGGTAGTGTGCCTATCTCCTCCTCCCCATGGCAAAGTGAAATGGAATTGCCTCTCACATTCAAAGACAGCTCAGTGAAGGTGATAATAGAGCTACTCCCTGCTGTCTACAGTCAGGAAATAGGAAAGTGGCATATGGGGCCAGGAACCAAGCAGAACAGGAGCTGCAGCCTGGCAAGAGTGGAAACCAAAGGAAAGGTTAATGATCATTCTGGAATTCTAGCGGGAGAAAGTCTACTTGAAGTTGAGAGAGTGGGGATAAGGACAGAAAAAGGGGAAGGAAAAGGATGTTTCAGTGGCTTACCTTCTTTGCTCACTTCCCACTAAAATCACTCGCGAAATAAGATGCGCACTCCTGTTGATCGCCTCTATTTCGAACAAGAATGCTAAAGACCGCACAGTGTTCTTTACTTGTACTGATCTGGCCTGATGGTGCTCTACACAGGTAGAGCAGATTTTAGAAATAAAACATCCCAGTCAGTCAACAATTTGGGATGAAGAGCATAATAATATGCCAAATCCGTACCTTATGTCTCCTGCATGAACAGAGACACATAGTAATAAGAGCAAACAGAATCCCACTTCATCTGCACAGAAGGAAAGCTCTTCCCAGGTAACGACACCTGGCCCTGCTTCTGCCCATCGAGCTTCGAGCCATGCTGCACTGGAAATGAGAGACAGAGCTCAGAAAGGCTGCTCAAATGGCCTGAGAAACTAGCAGTAATCACACATCAAGAAAAAAAAAGAAGAGGGGAAAAAAACACAATAGACACAAATGTTAAAATTGTCTCTTTCACTATGCCAGAGTGCAAATATGAAAATGAGGGCTGCATGTGTAGCAGGAACAGAGTGTTAACATTAAGCAAAGAACATTAGCAGACAGAGAAACTTGCTTTCAATTTTTCACCTGGCTACCACACCTTGGTCGAGGCAGTTTGTACCCACTCAGCACTCATGTCTGCCTTCCAGGCCTTTAAGTATCAATTTAACTAGCAGTGGGATTAGCCACTTCATCATGAAGCAATTTGCACTGTGTTGCTCCTCTGCTGTGCCTTTGCTCACATTCATTTGAGGCTTTTTTCCCTTTCCCATTCAATGATAAAGGTATTTCAAAAAGCAGATGACAACTGTTGAAGGGAAGAGAGTTCTGGCGTTGCAGGGGCAGGAAGCTGAGCACCGTTTTAGAAAAACAAGAGAGAGAGAGAGTGAGAGCTAGAAAGAGAGTGTTAATCTAGCACACATAGCCATATACCACAAGACAATTCAGATCATAAAGATGCAGTGTCTTGTAGTATACACTGTTATGGGTGAACACACACACAGACACCCCAACATACAGTAGTTAGTATGTTCAAATGTATAT
>JBBPCX010000002.1:17700388-17712364 GCA_037974365.1 Hydrocynus forskahlii | reverse complement strand
CATAACCTAAATTCTGACCTGTTCAACCGAAGAAGTGTGAAAGAAATGTGTTTGTCCTTTCTGTGTTTGTTTTTTTTAAAGAAAAATTGAGCATTTATTAAAAAATCATCAAAATGGTCAGATATTTTTTTAAATCCTGACATTTGATAATTGTCCTGTTTTATCTAGGTGTCTAATAAAATTATGCCATTTATGTCCTCAAAACATACAATAACAAACACATCCAACTCCTTCCTCAATAAGTTTTTACCATCCTGTTACAGCAGATGTTGCTCGGGTTGTTTTATGCAGCGTCTCTCCGTCATAATATGTCTTTCCTCCGTTGCTTTTCCTCCTTCCCTAAATTGTTTTAGCATAAGGCTTTGTTATCCAGCTAGAGCCAGCTTGCTACAGCAGATGATGGGTCTGGGAGGCATATGTCACAAAGACAACATCCAGCTCCCATCTGACAGCAGCATCATCTCAACCTAACAAGTTATCGCTGTAATGCTGAGGTGACATGACAGTGTCTGCACGGGCAGATGGATCAATAACACAGGTGATGTGACGCTGTGCCATTGACCTGCTCTGCTGTGTGGACCAAATCACTGTGTCCAATATAGAGCATACGGAAAAGGCCCTTCTCCAACTGAAAGAAATCTTGCATCATGTTTATGGTCTTCTTGTTACAGTGCTAAAGACAGTATAGGGCTTAATCAGTAATGTCTCTTTTGATAAAATCAATACACTTGACCATATCAATTTACATGATACTGAAAGTAAATAAACAAGGCTTGGGGGTTCACATCCTTTTGCCCTTCTATCAACATCTTCAAGCTCACACATGAAATCCAATATATTGTTGAAATATTCAGCAGTGGTGTTTTATTTTTCCCTTTGGAGTGGCAGTGAGTATGATTTAGTAATGCAGATGGAGGAATCTGCCAGCACATATCTCTCTCTCTCCCTCCATCTCTCTTTGCCTCTCTTTCTGTCTCTCTCTGCTGCCATGATGGAAGAGCTGACATGTCTGAGATGATACAAAAATAATCTGCACTTGATAGCTATCCACTCTGTCTGTATATGCCATCACTCTATAGGGAAAAGCTCCTGCCTCTGACATAGAAACACATAGACAACCCTATAACAAACAGGATGGGTATTAATCAGGACCTGTACTAATCAGTACAAAATAGAGGACATAATAATAATAATAATAATAACAACAACAACAACAACAACAACAACAACAACAATAATAATAATAATAATAATAATAACAATAACAACAACAACAACAACAACAATAACAATAATAATAGTAAGTGAATTTGGTTATTATTATTAGTTGTAGTAGCAGTAATTGTAGTAGTGTTATTATTTTATGTTAATATTATTCTTATTATTACTACTACTACTACTACTACTAATAATAATAATAATAATAATAATAATAATAATTAAAAATGTGTTTAATGATGAATATTATTCTTCCCCTCTGGATTTTGGTCCAACACATGATACAGTCTAATGAAGGAAGCTGATGCAACACACAAGTTAAAGGCTGATGAAATATCCACCATTTGTTGTGTATACATATCCTTTTTTTGCATATTTTCCATGATGTAGCACATGCATATTGCACATCCATAATGACTTACGATGGATTGCAAACATGGGTGAAAAGGAGCTGGGCTCGGCATGAAAAACAACAGCAGCTCACAGAGCTCTGGAGGTGCGGGCTCCATGACTAGCAGATTAGGGTTGTGGGAGCACTTTGCAGGTTGTTGTCACAGGCTAGCCGAGGGAGAATTGCGCCTGCTTATCCCCAGACAGATGAGACTGTGAACAAAAGCACACAACCAATTTGTGCAGCACTAAATTAAAAGCTCCAAAAACATTAAATGAATTTTTTCCACATCATCAGCACATCTTACCGAACACTATTTTCCCTCTATTTTTTTAAACACTTCATATATCACATCAGTAATCCCAACTGAATGACTTTCTACATTACGTTCTCAAGTCCTGTGTACGTAAATGGCCTATTATCAGGATTTGGGCTCACATGGAGAGAGAAATGGTGCTACAAGTATAACAGGCATCCCTCATTTCTAACATATTGGTACCACACGCAATAGAATGCAATTAGTCAGTGAAGTGTAGTGCACTGCAAGGACGTGGGTGAGTAAGAAGTGAGTTTACTATCTGAGAAGAACAAAAGCTACAGCTCAGTAGGAGTGCTGCTCTCGGACACTAGCGTTACATCCAAGGTGTCATTTTCACAGTGCTACCAATAGGAATATAAAAAGTGCTAGAAATCTCTTATAACACAACAGCTGACAAACAACAGTGTTGTCATATTAGTTTTTTTTTATACTTTGTCTGGCCAAAAAGGACAGCTGTTAGTTCCCTGGTAAAAGTGAATGTGGTTTATATTGTATATTCATTTTAAAAGGCTCCTCTGTAAAGGCTCAGGGAGCCTGGGCACTAATGAAGCTGTCTACCCACTACCCGAGGTGTCAGTCATTCTCTCCTCCTGCCAGAGCAGACCCGCTCTCCGTTCCACCACGGCCAGATGGTTTCTTCACACTGCATAAATAAATGGACGCGGGTGTGTGGACCTCTATAGCACAGACCACAGTCTTACTGCACATACAGGACTCTGCCATGGTCATCTTAATGATGACACAAACTACGATCTCATAACCTGAGGGGTGAGGAGAGAGAGAGAGAGAACGAGAGAGGGAGAGAGAGAGAGAGAGAGAGAGAGAGAGAGAAAAAGATGGATGAAAATAATAATACAGTAGCCACATAAGAGGTCCACACTGAGGCCACTGATGCTTTGGCTGTGTTTAAAGCAGCTCTGTGGACAGAGTGTTAAGTGCAGGCCTGTCTGCTCTTCACTGTACACAGATCACACCTCAGAGTGTTATATCCTAAGAACTCTTCCACAGATTTGTTAACATCATTAGATAGATTGCCTCACCTTTGCCCGTGGTGTGAACCACTATCAGTTATGCCACTGTCCTTTGATTATTATATTCCATTAGAACACCTGCTAATGAATCGTGAAACATGGTGTTATAGTGCAAATGTAGGTTCAGTATCACTATTCACTGCTCGTTCACAGTGGTGTGCACACACTTTTATTCAATTACAAGCTGGGTTTACCTTTAGGTGAGTGGTTGAAGTGAGGATGTCCGAACAACACATAGACAGAAAGGTGTTTCCAATTCTGCTGTCTGCCTCAGTCATTAGAAGCTGGCAGTGGTGCAGCTCCTACCTGTAAATGGACTCAGAGGAAAACAGAAGAAGTGCCCGGTGAGAATTTCACCAGGGGCTTGAAAATTCACACCCATCCAAGGTGTTGTTGAGGCGTCTGATAAACATGTGAGAAAATAATGGGCTGGGAGAAGAGTGGGTGCTTCAACCACAGAGACCAGAGTCAATATCGAGATTTTAGAATAATTAACATTGTGATCAAGATGATATCAGTCCGTTACTCGTCATTCATTCAGTAGGAGCAACAAAGGAAAGCAAGACGGGGAGAGAATACGTGGAGCCCAGAGCATCTTGGACACCAGAGTTGTAGATCCAATTGAGGCTGCGAACGGCCATATGGACTGGTGTGAAAATAGAATGCCAGAGTAGAGTAGGAGAAAAACGAGAGAAAAAATAATAAATACACAGCATTTTAGATATGATGCTACAACAAGGAGCCAAAATCGCTCCCCAGCTAGGAACAAGACAACCGCCATGCTTTTACACAATGCACTGTCTTTTCCTTTTCCTACATTTTTATTTCTGCTCCTTTGTCCTATCACTGGATCATATGCTCCTCATCTCAAGCACTATCAATGAAGGCATAATAGAACACAGTGCGATCCGAAGGTCCCAGAGTCCTTACATGGCAGCCATAAGAGTGGCCCAAACACTGGGAACAGGCAGAGAATGAAAAACAGAGTGCATGCGAGTCTCTCCTCCCCTCTCGCCTGCTGCCTGATGTTCAGAGCCTGCCTGTTATCAGAGGTGTTAATTGGCAAATTCAGTACAAGTCAAGAGCATGTTCCCTGTCGTCCTCGCCCAGCTAGGCTAGGTCATTAAGCCGAGAATGGATTCTCTCATGCTGCCTTAACCCTTGCAGCACCCAAGAAGCACCAGAAGCTGCAGAGAAAAGCCTCTTATGTCTGTTACGACACTCAAGTGGATTCAGGATTTGATAATGCCGGTTAAAGTGCTGTTCCAAGCCTCGAGGGGTTGTTTTGAAGCATCAAGTACATCAAACAAAGAGTTTTGCTGTCAATTCTCAAACAAGCTGGACTGTCTGCCTCTTGTCACACAATTTAATATATTATTACCCATCTTTTGCCATGTCACTTCAGAAAGGTCAATGAAATCATGCTTTCACCGAGGCATTCAGATGCTTCAAACACTTAAACAAGGCAAATCACTAATTGTGGAAGGGGAACAGTGCTTTAAATACACAGCTATGATTGTTCTGTGTGAATGTCAGAAATAAGCTGTATGTAGCAGTGTATAGTTTAACAGCCTCCAGGCCTGGGCACTGCAGACGCCTCTCCTCCTTCCTCTGGTTCCCCAGTAACGGCAGCATCCTCTGGGGTTCTGGGTGCGATCTCACCAATGCCTCTGTCATCACTTGCTGTGACTGCCAAATCTGTGCTCCAGAAACGAGGGCTCGCAAACCAGCACCGAAACAAACACACAATGCAGGCAGGGCTGTTCAGAGCCCTACCGAAGGCAGCCTTTAGCTTCAACACATTTCCATTGACACTAAGAAGAATCACACGGCAGCTGAACCAACGGGGAGCGAGGCCTTTTGGATGTACTTGCAAAGTGTGGGGCGGCTCCTCTGTCTTGTGTCCTTACATTTGGTTTGCATCCCAAATGTTTGCAGGCCAAAGATGTCCAAATATGTTTCTGTAGGAAGCTGTTGATCGTTCATATGACTCTGTTATGGAGATGCAGAGAGATTAATACCAAGTCATCAAGATTTTTTTTTGCATCTTATCAGCTGTTTCTGTGGCCACAGATGAAGGACAAAAATAAATATGCAATCCTAATAAATATACTATATTTGCTCAACTGACACAACTGAATAAAAAATCTTGATAAAGAATTGATGAAACACTAGTAATTTGCTGGCAATAATGTTTTAAAACAAATAGATGTACTTCACTCACAAGAGAGCTATAAAGAGGATCTTTTATGCAAATTATGTTACATAAAATACATTACTGTCATCAGATCTTATCCCTCTGATCTCTGTACGAAAATATCAGGAAACAAGCTTCATTACAAACACTTTCAAAAAAATAATATGGGAAATATCCCTCTTCCCATTAAACTTTGTCAGTGGTAACGATGAGGCTGCCTCTAACTTCCTGCTAATTAACACTTCATGCTAATTCTACAATCGTTTTCTTTTTTCACCCTAACTGCTAGTTGGCAATACACTGGTTGTGTTGCAGTCACTGAGCTGCACTAAGCTTGTTCTCCTTTGGCTACTTCGAGGGCGATTATAGATTGAAATCCATCATGCCAGTAAAAAAGTTATCCTCTGGGTAAATTCTTCAGAGGTCTTTTCAGTGGAATGAACTCAACCATGCCATTACAGTCGATGATCTTGTTATTAAGTGTCTAAAAAAAAAAAGGGAACAATTTATCAAATTACAAATGAATCTCACACTGCTTGTGTGAAGTCTGTAAAAAAATTATTTTAATGATGGCTACACAGACATCCTGCATTATTAATCAAATCACAAATGATGCTGATACTAATATGCAAAATTATTTTGTTGCACTTGATGTGTTCCTCAGTCTTTAGAGTGACTATAAAACCTGCGCAGATACTTAACCAGCTTCAGCATTACTGAAAGTCATATTTGCAGCCTTACCATTAATGATAATTACAATGTCTAGTCTGGCTATTAGCTGCATTAATATCCTACGGCTCTGAGTAATTGCATAGTAGTTGCATACACAGCAATAAGAGGATATTGAAAAAAGCAGAGACTGAATAAACAACAGTGTTGTACTCAGGTGCCATTATTCACACTCCATTTAAAGCAAGAGGACCAGATCAAGAATTTTTTAGAGCACTATAGTGCACTACAAACTATAGGCTTTAAAAGGGAGTGCTTTTCAAAACTGACTCTAGTACTGTTTTCAGACACTGATTTTAATTGTGTGATATCTTTCAGCCATCCTGATCTGAGCTACAGGTAATGTATACATATGAACACCATCAGAGACATGAGTAGAAGGTAAATACTCCGATAGCTCCTTCAACGGTTAAGCATGCCTATGTATTAATTATGCCCCTACAATTTGATTAGCCTACATATACATATGCTGCGATATAACAATAAAAACGTTTCTCCTATCAAAAGCAATTGCAAATCAGTCGTGCTATTTTCTGCTGCCTTGAAATTCGGTTAGAACTTTATTTCATGAAGGATCCCAGCAGAGCTCCCAAAAAACATCACGTTTCGCCCCTGTTACCCTGTAAGCAGACATACGGTGGCATTAATTGAGAAAAAAATTAGGTACAAATGAAACAGCAACAGATGTTACAAATCATGCTAATTTTATGTCATTACACGCCCCTTAATCTCCGACTGTAAATAGAAACTCAGACTGAGCCTTCTCCATTCTGATTCAGATCTTTTAGTGGTTAGTCCACTACAGGTATAGAAATACGAAAGCTACCTTAAAATAATAATTTTAAAAAATCCTACGCGATTTCTATAGGCGATTCGTGTTCTTCTCATGAAACATCATATGGCGACCGAGACGCTCACTTTTTCCAAATCGCAGTGTAAATTTAGCGCAGAGGAGAGCTGACAGCCTACGAGCAATAGAACTCAATTCCTGCCTGGAGGAACCTTTTGGCTCATTCATGCGTTGGAGGATTTTGTGCCAGCGCAAATATGTCATCTCCCTCTCTCTCTCTCACTCTCTCTCTCTCTCTCTCACTCTCTCTCTCTCTTTTTCCTCGCGTTGGAGGTGACTCCGCTCCCCTGAAGCCGGAGCCTGTACTATTTTTCCCTGAACCGAGCGCGGCTCGGAGCTCTGGAGCGGCGGCGCGCCTGATTAGCATGCAGTAATAATGATGGCGAGGCGGGCTCCATTGTTCTAACACCTCCCCTCTCCTCCGCACCAATCTGTCACCGTGCAGCGGGCGCACGCTGCCTCAGACGCTGCTCTCCACAAATGAGATGGATAATTAGGTGCCCCTCACGAATGCCTCACTCTTCTCACCCCTGATTGCTTTCACCTTTTTGCTCCTGGCAATTTTGACACCTCGTAATCAGCCTGCTGCTTCTCCCTTTCAATCCATATCCATCCTCTTCCTCCCTCTCGGCCTTTTTAGACTCCTGCAAGGGGGTTTACGTAGGCTACTTCTCTTCTTTTTTTTCTCCAAAACGCTTGCTCTAAGGCCGGCCCGTGCTGCCAGCCTCATGTTAGAGTAGCCTGTTCTGGCCTGCATCTACACTATATGGACAAAAGTATTGGGACGCCTGACATTGCTTTAAAATACATAGACTGTAATATGGAGTTTGTCCTTCCTTTGCAGCTACAACAACTTCCACTCTTCTTGGAAGGCTTTCCACAAGATTTTGGAGTTTTTCTGTGGGAATTTGTGCCCATGTAGAGCATGTATGAGGTCAGGCACTGATGTTGGATGAGGAGGCCTGGCTCGCAGTCACCATTCCAGTTCATCCCAAAGGTGTAGATGAGGTTGAGGTCAGGGCTCTGTGTGGGTGAGTCAAATTCTTCCTCACTGAAACTCATCCAACCATGTCTTTGTAGACCTTGCTTTGGGCACAGTCATGCTGGAATAGAAAATGTTCTTCCCCAAACTGTGTCCACAAAGTTGGGAGCATGACACTGAAGCACTGAGACTGCTCTTCACTGGAAGGGGGCCTAACCCTAACCCTGAAAAACAGGTGTGTCCCAATACCTTTGTCCATATAGTGTATCTACTGCAGACAACAACAACAAAAATAAACCTTGTGCATCCACTATACAAGAGAACCGGAAAAGGTCCTTACCTTTCAGTGTAAGTTAACATAATAGTTAACTTATAGCTAAGCCATTTTGGAACGTTTTTGTTGGTGCAAGCGGCAGATAGTTATGTAGTCAAAAAAAGACAAAAGTGGAGTGTTGCCTATGATTTGATTTCTAAGGACTGTGTTGTAGACTGAACTCTCATTTTTTGACTTCTGTCTTCTGCAATAGATTCAATCAAGGAAAAAAATAGAGTCAGCATACAAGGAACAGGGCAAGAAAAAAACCCCCACATGGGTCTAGTAACTGTCAGTGCAGCTTCCTTCTTCCAAATAACAAGCATTGACAACATAATTATGTAGAAGCATCTGTCCACGGCTCCAGTGAGAGAGCCTTCTCTGAGCCTTCACAGGGCTCATGGAGAGAGGGAGCCATTAGGGAGAGATACGCCGCAGATCCAGAATAAATTCTCTCCTCACTCCCTGGGATCTGCTTGGAGGGCTGAGACTTCAGGCGGGCCTGCTGGTCCAATTCGAATCAGGCATTATGCAGAACACATTGTACACTTTCAAGATGTAATATTCAGCTTTGTAAACATACAGGACAATCATCATCTGACGGCGGATCACCAAAACATGCCATCCTGCGGGGGCTTTTTTTTTTTTTTTTTTTGCAGGGGGGATGATGTGAGGCTGGTCCTGCTTGAAATACAAAACTGGATGCCTATCTACTATTGCTGGACATGTTACAAATAAGTAGATATTGAAGTGTTTTGCTGCCCACCTTCACTTAAGTGTTGTGGTGGCCTAGTATGAACCAACTGTTTCATCAAGAGCGGGGGCATCAGCTGGTGAAATGACTGTATAGGCGGAGATGAGCAGTTTATATGTAATGCAGGTGTGTAGATGTTAAATTGAGCACATTTCTACTGGAAAGACATTGACAGGTTGTGTAGAGAACGAAGAACTAGTACGTAAGCATATGGAATCGCAAATATGCTGGAAATGAGAAAAAGAGTAAACATGGACCCATTCTCACAGGAATATTATAATGCTTATGGCAGCAATTATAGTCTTTTTTTCTCTCGTAATTGATCATACCTTGCCATATGTCCTATTTATGCTCCTTAACTTCTTACATTGTAAGATGATATACCACGCATCCTGAGTGCAGACCCATATTTCTCCCCTCATTAATTCATTTGCATCACATTCACCAAAATCCATTGCGAGCATCTCCTCTGTCAAACCAAAGCAGCATACGCTGAATCAATAAAAAATCCAGTTTGCAGTCTTCACACCAGCTCATCTACAAAGCACAAGTGTTAGCAGGCAGTAATCCTGGGGCCTGCAAGGTCCTCACTGCACACGCATGTGTTTCAGTACACATATTTTCCCTATTTCCTTAGCACATCATCACACGAGCTGGTGAAAATTATTACATTTGTTTGCGAAGCTGCTAATGATCTACTCCCACAGTCCAATGCTGCAGGAAGGTGACAGACTAAAACACTCCATTATAAAATACATCCAGTCTCACTCAAGCATTATTGTACTTATCAATATTACACACGGTACAGAAAAAAAATGCAGGTTAACCAAAGGTAAGCGAAACCTTCGTGTTTTACTTTAAAGAATTGCTGAGGCGCTCATCCACATGATCAGAAGTCTGTACATACTCTTCTGTAATAGGCAGGTTTACAGTGCTGCCTAACCAATGTAACTAATGCGTTTCTTTGTTTGTGGCATTTAAAATGCCTTTTTGTTCATTCTTCTGTGTATAAAAAAAGAGAAATTTAATGCGGGTCTAACAGTGATCAGGCCTCCAAACATTACACTATCAGTAATGAGGTAATTGTGCATATAATTTTACAGCAAGTATGCAACAGATACACTGTGTAATAAAGTTTTAATTAACCTGCAATACCTGCACAAAACTGCTCTCAAAGACCATATGGCGTTAAAACATTAAAATAATTATCCAACAATTATTTCTCATTCTGCTTAGAATTTGCCATACAGCTGGCTCAAATTAAAATAAAGATATTAAATTAAGTCAAGAGTCATTGCTAGCGAACTTCTCATTAAAAAGAAAACTACGTGCGTTTTAAGTAATCCATTTACCTGATCTGCAATGCTACTGAACGTGTTGATTAGTGTCTAAAGAACCCTGATTTGAGTTTCACTTGATTGCTTCAGCAGAGAATCTCAAAAGTCACTGTCCTCCAGCTACAGAGAAGAAAAACGTTTACCCTTAAATCACAAAAAAACAAGTACAGTACATTACATGTACATAAAACCAATACAAACTAAGAAAATGGAAGCACTTTATTATACAGACAACTCAAGTCCATTCAAAAGTCCCCCACTGCAAATTCAGACAGGTTAATTAAGTCGTGAAGGCCACAAAATGTACCGTTGAAAGTTTTACAAATTAAATAAATGAGTGTGGAGACCTCTCCTCCCACTATGCTCTCAATGAAAGCCAATGTGACTGCCGTGTGGCACAGTGGTTTTGTAGAGAGATCGGGAAACAAAGGCATGAATAAGGCATGCCGTCAGCTTGTAGACAGCCCTTGTCCCTGGCTGTGTCAATCGCTGGCTTTGCCCTTGAAGTGTGAATTGAGGTGGCTGTATATGAGGTCTTCGGGAACAGTAGCTTTACAAAAAGCACACTGTCTCGGGCCGGTCGGGTGAGCAGACTCCATGCTTGATGCCTCTGATGCTATAGTGGAGAGATCAGGGCTCCACACAGGCTGCTCAAAAAGAGAGAGGACACTGCTTTAGACATCAGGTCAGTGCTTCAGGCACCACAACTGTAGACCTGACACTGCATATTAACAAAGAAAAAATAAAACAGCAATAATACCTCCTAATAATACCTCAATGAACTTAAAATGTTAACTTTAGTTAAAGCAGTATTTTTTTACAGCATACACCCAATTTACATAGTGCTAAGTATAGAAAAAGTTAAACTGTAGACTTACTAATCGTGCGTTGGCTTTTCATTTGCACTTAATTTTACTTTTTTAAGGACCAGCAATGAAAAAGATAACATTTTAATGCAACCTATTTAGATAATTAAGGGAAAATATTCAAACTGTAGCTTACTAACAATATAATATTTTTGTGAATTTAACAGATGAGCCTGAGGTTAAAGATTAGCTAACCTTGATCTAATCCAGAGCTAAAAGAAGAGTACCGAGAGGTGTTTAAGACGTGTATGGAAACACAGAACAAAAGACAGTATGCAATTTTCAACTGTCTGTAGTCTTAGCACATCTTAACTGAGATCTTAAACAATATTCAGCAGTTTGATTCCCAGTGTACATGTGAAACACCTTTGTACATGCAGGTCAAGAATTTTCCCTTCAGACCAGTAATATATCAAAAAAGGTTTACATTTTAGCCAATCTTTTTTAACAGAAGTTGAAAATATCAGTTGGAATATGATAGTGTTAAGTCATTCAGTCTAGTGACTCATTCTCTGTAAAAAGGGATCAACAATCTTGCTAAAGACCATCATTATTTAATCCAACACAAAACCCAATTGCTGACCAAGGCTCCACCAGATTCTTGTTCAAACTGAGAACACATGCGTTGGGTCTATGTTTCCTTGCATCTCCACAATTTGCACTATTTCAAGAAAAAAAATTACCCTTGTACCAAAATTGCAAATTGGATTGTACATCTATATTTCATTTGTATATGTGTATTCTGTGTGCTTTTTTTCTGCTTTAAATCTGGAGTCACGCTGTCTCATCTCACTGTACATATCTCACTGTGTACACTGTACTGAGATGACAAAGTTTACATTTGGGGAAATTAATGAAAATGTGTTTAAGCATTACTGTTGTCAGACAAATGCAAGTATGTTCTTGTTACACCGATTCCCAAATGGCTCTTTATTACACTTGTAATGCACTGCTTATGTGCAGAAGCCTGTATTTTCATCACATGGCCA
>JBBPCX010000002.1:17643307-17669423 GCA_037974365.1 Hydrocynus forskahlii | reverse complement strand
CCCAAAACATAAGTCCAAGATATGCCAGAACTACCTTAGAAAAAAGAACAAGATGGTAAGCTGGAAAACATGGAGTGGCCAGAAGTCTTCAGACTTAAACCCCATCTAGCTGTTTTAGGATGAACTGGACAGAAGAGTGCGAGCAAAGTGCTGCACACTTATGGGAACTTCTGCGACATAGTTGGGAAGAACTTGAGATTTGAGACTTGAGCCGCTTGAAATTCAATACAAAAAAACGGGTGTTCTAAAACTTCTGACCGGTAGTGTATAGGCATCATCTTTATTATCTTTAGATTAAATGCAGGCTTATTTTAATAATGATTGTAATAATACATATCTAGATTAAGGTTTGTTATTCAGTAACTACTGTAATTTGTTCAATGAGAAATAAAGTTATGTAGTCTTATGTAGTTATGAAAAGGAGTAGTGTGGGCTCAGATACAGGCCCTTGGAATTTAAGCCAAAGATCATTTATTTACCATGTAGCGCCAGTAAAATGAATGTCATGGGCATTTCCAACATTTGCTTTTGCACTTCTAATCATACTCAGAACTCTGGCCCCTCCCCCCGCCTTGTCTCTTTTTCACTCTCTCTTACACTCACATACACACACACACACACACATACACACACACACACTCTCTCTGTATGTGTCTGTCTTCCTGTGTGGCAGTAGGACGTGCTCCCTCTTGCACGTAAACAACCTGAACTGTTGTAGCTTGTGTGTGTGTCTGTGTCTGTGTGTCTGTGTGTGTGTGTGTGTGTGTGTGTTCGGGTGTTTATGCACAACAACACACACTCGGTGCCGTGGCTGTTGGAGTTGACGATGAGCGCATGGCCGCCTCTGAAGAGACCGGGCCCTCGGCTGCTGCCAAGCAACACACACAGGAAGGTAAACACACGCGTGGGGATTTTGAAAACACTCTCACTACTGACACAGAACGAACCGAGCATTTCGTCTTATGACTGTCACAGAAAAGGAGACGTGCATTATAAACGGAGGAAGCAGAGAGAGAGAGAGAGAGGAAGAGAGAGAGAGGGAGAGAAAGAGAGAGAGGTACCATTTTGTCATGTCTGAGTAAATTGTAAATTAGATTGTTTTTGTAATTGAATTGGGGATGAGAGCGAGAGAGAGAGAAAAGGGAGGGAACAGAGTGGTCCATCAGATAGAACGGAGAGGAGAGCGGTGGGTGTGGACCAGGTTCTCTTTAGCTAATATACTGAGTTCAAATACCACTTCTACTTTCATCAGGTGGACCTCAGCTCATTTTCACCGAGTTCCCCCGTGTGGAGGAGAGGTACAACATAGCAACTAGACTGAGAGAGAAAGAGAGAGGGTGAAAGAGAGAGAAAGAGAAAAGTAGACTGTAAGCAATCAATCAGTATTTATCAGATTGTGGGAGACCCTATTTGTGCAGGTGCGTGTGTGTGTGTGTGTGTGTGTGTGTGTGTGTTTGGGTGAGTGTGTCATCACAGGGACTTTGGCTGTTTGAAAGAGATATCACTTTTTTACCCTTAGTGGAAATTAGCAGCATTGATGTGTTGGACTCATTTCATACTCATTTCATTTCAATCTTATGCATCTGAGAAAATGATATATAAAGTAGGGGTGGGCAATAAGGAAAAATATAATAGCAAATGCTTAAGCAAATTTTAATTGTACATTTAATGTAGCATTTTTATTGTTGTTGAAATGGGAAACATAATTGAGTATAAATGGGAAAAATGACTGGGTACAGATGATTTTATTCAATGTTACACACGCTGTGTTCGGCCAGGTATAATTTCCTTAGTAAGGAAACATTCCATTTGTTAGTGTTTTTTTAGCAATTATTTTGACGATTAATTGAGTAACCGCATGCGCACCACAACGTAGAGCAAATATTTCATTTTACTTCATACACATTAATTTTGCAACTACAAACATGCTTAATCGTGAGATTATGCTGGTGGGGGGTTTCCTCTCGTTTGATACAGAAGCTAAAGCTAAAGTACTGACAGCACACCCTTGAGAGGAATATGCTGAACAAGACTTTGTAATGACCTGCAGTGAGTAATTAACTTGTAAGCTGATTCATTGAAAATATGCATTTTCAAATTTAGTCATTGTCGTGATATGCCTAATTTACAGTAACCTTCGAATACTTAGTTTATCTAATTCTTCTAACTATATATTAATACATAATAAATACAAATACATTGTGCTTCATTTTACTTTTCTTTCATTGTATTTTTCCTGCACAATAGAATGAATACTGAGATAAATAGTTTGAAACATTTTTCATGCCTGCGTAAGGCTTAAATAGTGTACAGTGTATTTTGATTAAACGTGTATTTTGATTAAATGTACCGTGTATTTTGATTAAAAGTATTTAAAATGTAGCAGGGAATCTGAAGAAATACATGCATATATTTCTATGTATATGCAGCATTTTCACACACAGCTTGGACGGCTGCAGCATGTTACAGCAGGTTGCTGTACTGCTCATCTGCGGCAGTCAGTATGAGTGAGTGCTTTGCCGAGCCTGTTTTAACTGATCTGCAGACATGTATGTTCCAGAAAGTTCTCCTGCTAGACGGTCTTGGTGCTAGACAAAGTTGTGAACATTGTGACAGCTTGAAAACAGAATGTATTTTGGTGCTATGCAGATGGCCCTACTGTCAGAATAAGGCTGCTGTGGGAATACTGGGGTGTTGTCAAATTTGGAATACTCACGTTTTTTTTTTTAGATGTGCATTTTATGATAAAATAATTGGCCTTACAACAACACTTTTCTCTGTCCCTCTCTCTCTCTCTCTCTCTCTCTCTCTCTCTCTCTGTGGCTCTCTCTCTTCGTCTCTCTTGCTGATTCCACCTTTTCACTCCTCTCGCCGGCTGATGACCTGCTGGCATCACACACACACACACACGCCTGAATGATGGCAGTAGGTCACTGACATGACCCCATGTGTCTTCTGAATGTGCAGCACTGTATTATCCACAGATCTGACCATTCATTCACATCAATCAGTGTAGAAACTGCGCTTCTAAACCACAGCAGAAGTACTCGAACAGGTCTGTGTCACACATTGCTCAGTAAGGTTAAGGCAAGCCTCCAGCAGTTAAGTCCAAAACCCCAAATTAACCTCAGATTCATACACGTGCATTCATATGCTTGATTTTCCCTAAATTCATGAGGTGCAAATGTTCTTATTTGTTGCAAGATTTACTAGAACCTTTTTACTAGTCTCGGACTGAATTATGTCTTTTGCAGCAGCTGTTCAGTTAGGGTTAGGATTATACCCTGCTCAGCTTTCTTTTTTAAAAATGTTCAGGGAGATGTTGGGCTCTTATACATAAGAACAGAACTTCATTTACCATGTTTTTTGTCTGTCTAATAAGGAAACAATGTGTTACAACAGTTTTTGGGGAATGGTTCCGTGCATCATGAAACGTCTAATTCCCTGCCATTTGATGTGATTGTTTTAGTTGAGAATCATTACGAATTCTTTTTAAAATACACTGAATATACAATTATATCTTTTAACTATAATGCTTTTTCATTTGGAAATAGCTTGCCAATTTCATTTTGGCCATACAAACTCACAAACATTACAATAAGTAATTATAATTCGTTATAATATTGCAAATACAGTGCTACTTTATACATTATTTTCCTTGTAAAGCAACATTTTTATCCTCAGTACTGACTGATCCCCAAAGCATCACTGTCAAGAGGCAAAATAGCTATTAGTTATTCTATTTAGAGCACATCTGATGTCTCTGTGATTAGTTTGTTGTTGCTCGGCTAATGTGGTTCTTGTCTGGTGTGTATTGTGCTCTGTTTGCAGTGGCTCAAGACACAGATATTGCATAATTGCAAGTTTATCCAAAGGCCCTGCCACAAACATACGAGGAGGATATCGGCCCTGAGGCTCAGCGTTCTACTGTGTAGGGCTTTAAAGAAATATCAAATGTGTGGAGCGTTGTCAAAGCTGACTGACAGGACAAAGCGGCAGCATTGGAGATTATTCACACTGCAGTGTGCTCCTAAGGTCAAATTAGAATTCAGAACAGTAGACTGAAAGTGCTGAGGTTGGGGGATATTTTAGTAGATAACAGGAAATGCCGGGTTGAGGTTTGAGGACAAGCCATTAGAGTTTCAGTTAGAGAGAGAGAGAGAGAGAGAGAGAGAAACATATGTAGTGAGTGAGTGTGAGAAAGAGAGACTTTGAATTGAACAGGAAAAGACAGGAGCAAAATAAATTGATATTGGTTACATCATGATAATTCCCACCCACAATATTGTTATAGATATCATCACCGCATTTTAGTCAAACTGCAGTTTCACCAGAGATTCACACATTTACACACAGATACACAGAGTAGCTCTGGTTTCACAAACTCCCATTAAACTGTCACATCACAATCCACTACTTTATTTGATGTTTGTACAGCTGTTTTAGTGTGTTAACGGTCTGGGCACCTTCACAACTCATGATAACGGTCAAAGGGCTGTCCTCTCATTCTTAAAAGTGCATGCTCTCAGAAATGAATGACTAGTGTGCCATTAGAGTCATCAGGTAACATAATACAGACATGTGCATCTATTGTCTTACACATGTTTTCCCTTAATACAGTATCATGATAATACTGTAAATAATGAAAAGGTTAAGTAATTAACATTAAATGTTATTTAAAAAATGATTTGATCTAAAAGAGAGACAGAAGTGACTGGCACATTAGAGCCTGACTTTTCATAGCAAAATGCAAGCTAGCCAATTATGTCTCTCTTTTACATCAAATACATGTTTTGAAATAGCATTTAACATTAATTAACTGATTTTTATCATGATTTACAATAATATCATGATATTGTCTTAAGAAAAAACTATATTAAGAGCCAGCTTATGATCTGATTGCCATATGCTTGTTTCATTTTCTGTGCTTCCTTTAGAGCGTTTCAGGAATAGTGGTAAATACTTCATGGTGTCTGTAAAAGTGATCAGTGAAGACATGTCATGTTAGTTTTGTATACTGTTGGGATGCAAGTTGCTGGACAGTGAAAGAATGTTTCAAGCAACTCATTTCACATATTCAGCATGTATTATCAGTATTTTGTTTTCTTCTCAAACCATTACAGATATCTTGGAAGATATTGATCTGCTTTATTCTTATGAAAGTTGAAAAAGTCATGCTCAAAGTGGCCTTCAGCATGGGACTGTTATTGTTTAAACCTAACCATTACAATGCATCAGCAACCCAGCATTACCTCCTGTGTATGTCGGAACAAATACTACAGATGTCCGATTCAGTAAAATGTGATTTAACCTGAGTCTTTCGTTTGAGGTCCCAGCCAGGCTTTAGAGGAATTACAAGTCATTTTGGGTGAAGACTGATTGTGATTGTGGCTTCTTTTCTTCTTTTGGTTGTGGAAAGCGTTCATTTATGAGATGTAATGATGACAGCATTTTATTCACATTTTTTGGGGGTATTTAACTTTTACTCTAACATTTCTTAACATAATTAACTTCCTAACTGATTAACTGATGTTTGGGAGATCTGCTTTGGCAGACGATTACCAACCGCTCATATTTACTTTTAATCACTGGAAAATTTGAAATGTTGTTTGCAATTGTTAAAAAGAAATATGAAATGTAGTTCAATTATGTTATATCATTTCCCACTAAACTACTTCCCCCAGCGCGAGCGCACGCGCGCGCGCACACACACCGATTTCTAAACCACAGAGTAGTTGATGGCCGCGCAGAGGAATGTGAAGTATGCACGCTTGAGGAAAGAAGGTGGGAGCTCAGAGGAAGACGTGAAAATTATAAGAATATATGTCACTGTATATAATAATCTGGCGTACATAGTGATTTAAAGTTGCACTTTAATTTGAGCGGTTAAAAACAAAGTGACAAATGGTAGCATTGTTGGCTCATGAGTGTGGTGTTGTTCTCCGTCCACCCCTATGGCGGAGAACGCGATGGTTTGGTCCGTAGTGGGAGGGGCTGTTGTGTGGGGAGCTCGGTGCAGATCAATGAACGGAGCTAAACAAACGCGTCGGGCGATAGAGACGAGTCGAGGATTTTTCGTCCATACAGGGCTTTTCCACACACTTTTGTGCTGAAAATAAGACCCGAAATAACAAGTGACGTTCCGTAACAGCATCTGTAGGGTCTCTATGTTGTATAGAATCAGATGTACAACTTTACCGGCCCTTCATTTCTCGGACTCTAGCCCTAACAAGCGAGCAACCAGCACCACCACCACCGACTACTGACAGCAAAATCGGGAAAGTCGATACTTCTTCCAGTTCCAGGATGATTTTTGCGAATTCTGGCAACCCGCTGAGAACTACATATCGTAAACAGGTAAAAATGTGATTTTTGCAGAGCTCAGCTGTTTGTTGAGGTTGTATTGAACTTTAATGAAAATGTTTTTGTGAAGAAAACCGCCCGAAAAAACGTGAGAGGAGAGTGCTGTGCGTTATGGTTACCTGGCGAGAAGGAGTCCCAGCAGCAGGGTGCGTTGCCAGATACTGACCAAACAAATCCTCTTTTATTAAATGTTATTTATCCTTAATTTATAGTGTTGTTTAAGGTCCCAACAAGGCTGAGACGAATTGTACAGCATCTGTGGCTTTTATATCGAGGACATTTCCTTCTGGTTGTGGAGGGTGTTGTGGTTCATTAGGAAAACAGACATTTCCTCTTTACGGGATGTAAACACCGTTCTCTTATTGGACATTTACACACGGCAGCTTTTTAACTTTTGTACTATTATGTTTTAAACTGTTTTTACTAACAATCTGTCCATTTCAAGCCTTCGTAACTGGGTAACCATTGTCAAATTTACAAACTTAAATGTGATCTGCTTGGACATTGGGAACCAACCATTCAAACTTACTTTTAAGCATTTTGCTATACATCTTTTCTGTTTTGATAGCAAGTCACAGATTAGAACTGTTTGATGCACCTGTAACCCTGACCACAGTTCAGGTAAAGCTGAAACCAGGTGAGCCAGCCACACAGGACCTTTCCTCAGCTGTCAGTCATTATAGAATAAGATAGCTTTGCCTCTGCAGATACTGCTGCATTAAAATGTTGATAAAATGCTAATAAAATGTTCTGTGTTCCTCCCTTCCCAATTATGAATTCTGATTTATCAGCACATCAGCAGATTAATTGGTTGAGAGAGAGAGAGAGCAAAAGAGGGAGAGCGAGACTCAAGAGGATTATACATATTCATAGGCAGGTTTAGCAGGGTGACAGTGTGTGAGAGGAGGAGAGGAGCAGGGAGAGGTGAGCAGCTTTCAGGGCGAGGCCTGTTAATGCTAGGCCAGAGTATTTCCAGCGCGGATATGACGAGCTATCTGAGTCTGGGGCAGGCCGATAAGAGTCTCGTCTCTCCCCTCCTCTCGCTCCCGCTTTTTGCTTTCTCTCTCTCTCTCTCTCTGATGCTCGCTCTCTCTCTCTTTCGCTCTTACACACAAACACACACACACACTCCTGGAGATGAATACACAACCATAAGGAACAAACAGGCTTTGAGAAGGTCAGAAAATGCAGGCCTGTTGAAAACTGGCCAGGAAAGAGGACCATAAGGCTGAAAGATAGACTGTAAAAGAAAAAAATAGATGGGGCAATGCTAACTCTCTTCTCAAAGATGCTCATTGTCCTCTTATTGCCCCAACCAATGGAACACTTCCTGGTAGAGTGTCTGTGCTGAAGTAGGACAAAAATTTTACTCTTTTTTTTGTCCCAAATGTGGTCTTAACAAATAATGCTTAGGATGAATGAACTAGCTCTTACTCTGTGCAAAGGCACATTTGGATGTCATTAGAAATGTATTGTTTCATTATTGTCTCTCACAAGGACAATGTCTTATAGTCTCTGTGAATCTTCTGGGATGGATTTAGGTGTATAATTAGAGGTGTTGGCTGTGCAAGCTTTCAAAAAGATGACCATGCACTTTCAGCAGTGCGTCCTCTAGGACTACACCAAACAGAGAAAATAAATGTTTACAGTTCTCACTGTAATTCAGTAGGCATTATTACCTGTGCTTGGCAGAAAACACACAGGTAATGTAACCTTAAAGGGAAATTCCACAGATTAAAAAAATAAACATAATTAAATCATCAAGATGTCCGCAAAGGCCTTCAGGTAAAAATATGCCTTTGTAAAGAAACTTAACAACCCATAAAAGTAGTGAAAGTAGCAACATGCCCAAAGCATTTAATTCTTCTAGAACATGAATGCTGTTACACGAAATAAAAAGAGAAAGGTTGTCATGAAAGTTTTTGCCAAAATCTTTTAAATTATTATTATTGTTTTTTCTTATGTTAAAGGTGTTTTACAGCAAAGAAGTAGACAAAGAAACCCTGTTGACTACTGACAACTCTTGTCAACATTACAAGTCTCAAAAGTAAAGTGTCAAGTGACCATTTATCATGCGTGAACACAGCATAGCACACAGTGTGAGCAGTGTAAAATTCTTTCTGTACATTTAACCCATTCGCCAAGTGAAGTAGCAGGCAGCCAGGAACACAGTGCCCAGGGAGCAGTGTGTGAGGATGGTACAGTGCTCAAGGGTACCTCAGAGGTGCCACTAGCAGTCCTGGGATTCGAACCTTCTGGTCACAGGCCCAATCTCCTAACCACTAGGCCAACAGCTGACCCATGTAGGTTCAGACGCATGTAGGTTCAGTGGCTGTTTTGGATACAATATAAGGTGGCTCTTTTTGATGTGAATACATCAATACATTTATCTGCAATTAACGTTTCGCACCTCTGAATGATGCATAATTTTTTAAAATTAGAATTACTCTTCTATAAAATGACCAAATGTATAATAGAAAGTTTTGATTACAGTTTGGTCAACCTTAAAATTAGGAAAATGCCTATGCATGGGCAAGCAAAGGTCAGTATTTGGGAAACACATGCATGTGTTAGAGAGAGATAAAATTGCCTGGGACACAACAAAGTTTTACTAACACTTTCCACAGATGCAATAACATCATCCTCAACAGTGGTGCAACACAAACCTGTAGTCATATAACAAAAATGCTGATGGCGAAGCACGAATCACAGCAGGCTTCAAACTAATAACTCACTAGAACTGAAAATTGACCCATGTCTGTAGACTTAAAACAGATTTGAGTACACAAGACAATAAAGTTCATCTGCATTTCTTTTGTAGATAAACTGAATGAACTTCACTCGACTTGAGGGCTTGTTTTCCTGTCTTAGTTTTTGTCAATTATAAAAATGAAGAGATAGGACCGAGCGATCAGTGAACTCTTTGGTAGTTGGTCATTTTGAAACCGTAAAAATAGAGCCCAACCTGTCCAAGTTAATTGTTCAGGTAGTTCTTTTATATCACCATTACTCATGGTGGAATGTTTCTGATGTGTTCCTCTTTACGTCTTTATGCCGATCGTGGCTGAGCTGCTTTTTCTTGCTATCTTTTTTTTACCTGTTTTTATTCTTCTATAACTAGTATCAATGCAATCACATCAAAAATTCCTTGGCTGTTGGTGATATCTCCAGCAGACAGGCCTAATCTAAAGAAAAGCATCTGTTGTATTTTATTAGTAACTAATGATGCATTTTTAGTTTGGTTTTACATTGATTGACTATGCCTTAATCGAAAGTGACAAGTAGCGAGTTACTCAGCTATATGTAGTCAAATATAATTTAGAACTGGATTTGTGTTTTTTCTTAATACTTTTACTCAAGTATGTATGTGATGAAAGGAATCTGTTTTACTGAGTTACGTTTAATCTCTTTATTTTAGACCAAGAGAGAAGATAGCACCTAACTAACATCAGTTCCTTTGCTGATAGGTGCTAGATGTACTGGGAAGTTGGAGTTCCATAAGTTCCTCAGCACTTACTCAGTTCTTTTATACTTGAGTCTGGGTTTGGTCTGCTTTATCAACCTCTGGCTCAAGCATCCTCTCAAAACATTCCTTTGATTGTTACATGACTTTACCTGTAGAATGTATATCCCGCTTCCACTCTGCTTTAATACAGAATTTGGATAGATTTAAGGCTTATAAAATAAAAACTGCATCCGTGATAGTGTAGAGTTTGGCTCTTGTCTTTGGAAGTCTTACCCCTTTTTGGACTCATTATTCTGTCTCTTTTGTCATGACACAGCCTCAGCCTCTGTGCAAATCTTTTAGATTATGCTATGAAGTGCCATTGGGTTGCCAAGCCATTCGAATATGAGCTTGAGCCTGTCTTCTGCCATAAATGCCCCCTTTGTGTTGAGACCTTTAATGGAATGATATTTTGTTCAGCATTACTGGATTTCACTGAGTTGAGACCTGTTTTTCAGCACCCTGCAATCTTGGCCTTGTGCAGCAGGGTTTTGGCTTTGATGAAGCTCTTAAATGCATGCTGGACTGAAAATACAACTGACAATTGGTGAATGATATAAAATATCAAAAGTCAAACTTTTTTATTGTCTTTGATAGTGTCTGTTCCTTCAAAACGTGCTTAGTTCAGACAGAAAATCTCAGGGGCCTTTATTTGACCAGTGATGAAGAGAAGAGAGAGAAAAAGAGACAAATAACCAGATTTGGACAGTTGTCTTTGACCATCAATGGAAAAGTCAAGGTCAGCATTCACCGCACCAGCTTGAGTAGATTTGCATGTAAGTAATCTAATGAGGCACAGTGGCTGTACCTGAGTCATGCCATGTTCCCTAATGAGGCCTTTCTCAGCCATCCCGCCTCTCTCAGACAGCTTGAGTGGAGAAAGGAAACGGTGGGATTCTAAAAGGAAATTCCTGCAGATTTTAGCTTCCAGACAGGGATTTATGCCTGGAACTAAAAAATTTGAGACAAAGCATTTCGATGTGCAGCGCAACCATTATTACAGTGTATCAGTTATATTTGATGTACACATGTAGAAATGAGGTGGTCATATTTTTAACTATTGATAAAATTCAATATCATGATGTCATGGTATTTAATATTATTTGATATTTAAGTTTGAATGAATCCTGCAAACTTCTGAATTTCTGTTACGGTAATCTCGCAAATCCTCTTTTATTTTGACTGTTTTGTTCACTATATGTTATCATCAGCTCTCTAAATCACCCAACAAGATACATTACAGTTAACTATAAGGTTTTGGATAGTGTCTTTGAAGTGTACAAAACAGAATTGAAAAAGCTGAAAACTGCTTAGCAAGAGGAAAACTGCTATTTTATGAAGCAGCATGTTGTTATGGATACAAAACTTACCAGTGCAATTAAACATGAATCAGTATAGTGATGGCAATAGCAGTAGTGCTGTGTAATGTCAGCAACTTCAAAATGTTATGTATCGTGACACAAGCATAACAGTACATACCGTGAATAACCATATTTACAATATAAATTTTTGATTACTGTTTGGTCTACCTTAAAATTAGGAAAATGCCTATGCATGGGCAGGCAAAGGTCAGTATCTGGGAAACACATGCATGTGTTAGAGAGATATAAAATTACTGGGGACACAACAGAAAGTTTTCACTAACACTTGCCACAGATACAATAACATCATCCTCAACAGTGGTGCAACACAAACCTGCAGTCATATAACAAAAATGCTGATGACGAAGCACGAATCACATCAGGCCTCAAACTAATAACTCACTAGAACTGAAAATTGACCCATGTCTGTAGACGTAAAACAGATTTGAGTACACAAGACAAGTGGTTCACATGCCTCACTCTAACTTTCTGCATTATCTGCATTCCTTTTGTAGATAAACTGAATGAACTTCACTTAACTTGAGGGTCTGTTTTCCTGTTTTAGTTTTTGTCGGTGTTTGCCAAAATTATAACAGTAAAAAGAGATAGCAGAGAGATCAGTGAACTCTTTGGTAGTTGGTCATTTTGAAACTGTAAAAATAGAGCCCAACCTGTCCAAGTTAACTGTTCAGGTAGTTCTTTTATATCACCATTACTCATGGTGGAATGTTTCTGATGTGTTCCTCTTTACGTCTATGACTGATCTGGGCTGAGCTGCTTTTTCTTTAGAATTATGACATTTAGCTAAAAAATCAGTTTTATCTGGGTTGTTATTTCTTTGCCATCACTTTTACCCATTTTCTGTATCTTTACTCCAACTAGAACACTTCCTTCTTTATCAGGCCTGAGTGGAAAGCAGGTGCTAGGGCATCCCCCCTCCACACAAAGCAAATTTAAGGTTTCCTGTTCAGCTTTCGATTCAGAAATACTTTCAAGATGAACAGTAATGAGCATGGTAGTGCAGTCAACTGAATTCTCAGAAGCAGCTTTTGTGCAAATCATCCAGCAAAAAAAAAAACAAGCGTTAGCTTTTTCCTGGCCATGTAGTCGCTGACCAGGTTTGGCCAAAAGCAAGGTTAAATGTGTAAGGATTATGAGAGCAAGAGCAGAATGTACTGCCAGTGTGCCGTTGTTCCGAGGATGCCGTTTCGGAGAGGTGGTAATTTCATCTTTGCTTGCTAGTCTGCACACACCTTTGAGAAGCAGTCCATGGGGCAAAAAGGAGGAAAGCGGTCAGGACGCAGGCCTTAAACTCTTCTCCTGATTTGAAATCCCTGCCAATGGATGTTGACTTGCAGGACCGAGGAAACGTGCAAATGCTGGAAAGACGATCAGAGCCTCTGGAGCCCGCCCAGCCTGCCATTGCTCAACTCTGTCACTGCCTCATTCTTTGGATTCCAAACGCTTCCTCTTTCTTGTGACTGCTCGAAAATACGGAGAAAGGCAGAGAAAGGGGGTAATCAGAGTGTAACAGAGGGAGTACTTGAAGAGGAAAAGCTCCCCCAGCTCAGAACATCTGTGTCCATGCAAACAGGACGGAAGTGATTGGCTCTGCCACACAAGAGCTCTTTTATAATGTGAATAATAGGGCCATCTAACCGGCACACTCAAAGCCTGCCCAAATATCCCCAAGATTTTTGCTGCTATGTGTGGTCTTTGAATAGAGAGCATGATTCCAATTAAGGGGTTTATGTTCCTATATGAAGTGTTGCGCACTTATATGGCTAACTGCGGAAGACCCATGAACACGGATCATGCTTTAAAAGAAAGGTTGTCCTTATCTGTTGAATCTCAGTAATCCTACTGATGCCAAGCACATTTATTGCTGTGAGGTAGTTTTTGCCGGCCTGTCTTAATTTTAGTTTTAGTCTAGTCTTTGTGTCAAGCTGTCATTTTAGTTTTTATTAGTCTTAGTCATGACCATACTCTTTTTTTTTGTCTAGTCAAGTTTCAGTCGACTAAAACTCTGAGCATTTTAGTCAGAAGTATCCACAACTATTTTTGTCTAGTTTTAGTCGATGAAAGTGGTATTTTAGTCTCTTTTTTAGTAATGCAATTCTGTTTAACCCAGTCAGTATAGTATAAGTACCTAGTAGAATAGACAAAATCTAAATTTTCTTTTAGTCAAAACTATTTCACAATTCAAACAAGGTTATCTTATTATTATATTATTGTTACCTTATAGACTGAAGAATACTGTACATCCATTCCAGACACGGAAGACCCTCTGATTTGAATTTATGAAATTTAATTTGCCAACAAAACATGTTAGAAACATGTTAGTACACACACATACATTTAAATAAAATAACATCACTAAAAAGTGAGAATAAAACGAAAAAGTGTGTGTATTGCCATAAAACCCACATCTGTATAACTGGTAAAAGTCTTCACCTTCAGTGTGTTGGCCTGAACTTGCCTGAATATTTTTTTTATTCCAGAACAAATATAGTCTACACAACCAAATTAGAACAATTTAGGATCAGCTTTTTTTAAATGGATATGGGAAAGGCTGCTTATCAAAATGCTGTGTGTGGAAACAGGAAACAAATACTGTGGAATAATAATGCGTTTTATTATTATTATTATTATTATTACTATTAGTAGTGTTATAAATAAAAAAGCGATTAAACAGGAGGAAATAACATCTCGTCTCGTTTTAGTCAACGAAAATGAAGAGACATTTTAGCATAGTTTGTATTTTGCAGACGAAAGCATCACTACTGTGAGGTTTGGATTTAGTATTTTTCTCTTATGTCCACATGATTTATTTTCTTTCTTAAATTGCATGTGCAGTGAATTTCTTCAAAGTTACTTAATTTGTGTTCTGTGGTTGGGTGATAAGGTAAAAGCATACTCCTATTTTGTTTTTTTTTGTACCTAAAATAAAATCCAGATATATGTGCTGGGAGTTTCTGTATGGTACACACACACACACACACACACACACACACACTTACTGCAGGGTTTGACGCAGTGTTGTCATTCCTTTCCTGTTGCTTACTTTTCATTCCCAGACATGTCTCTCTGGCTGGTTTGCATGTGAAGACCTTGGCATGCAAGTGGTTTCCTGTGTGTCTGTGTGTGTGTGTCTGTGTGTGTGTGTCTGTGTGTGTGTGTGTCTGTGTGTGTGTGTCTGTGTGTGTGTGTCTGTGTGTGTGTGTCTGTGTGTGTGTGTCTGTGTGTGTGTCTGTGTGTGTGTCTGTGTCTGTGGAGCAGTAAAAGGTCCTATTTGCAGCCTAGAACAAGTAGATCCGTTCAGTATATGTTTTATGTTAAATGTTTCTTTTTCTCTCACTCAGGCTCAGAAACATGTAACAAACATGTAAAGTAAGGCAATATAGTGACATTTATTGTTTCTGCTATAAATTATGTCATGGTAAGCTTTTCTGAATGTAACATGATACTGTCCAAACTGTCATTATAAAGACAGCTTAATTAGTCCCGTTTAACTTTTAGTGCAGTGTGTCAAATTTTGAATAAAAACGGTATTCAGTGTTTGATCGAACCATGGTAATTTCTTGCAGTATCACAATAAAAACTTTTTGTCATAGTGCCTAACTCTACTTACATGTCACACTTCTTTGGGTCACAGGTGATTGACATTTAAAAAAAACATATATGGATAGTCTTGCACACCCCACAGTAACACATTCAGGTCTTTAAGATGTTTCCACAGCCCAGAGCACCTGCTTTTCACTGTTTGGAGAAGAGAAGCGAAGAAAGCCGACTTCAGACAAGATAGGGATCACAGTAAAGTGAGATATTCATCCTCACTCACACTCTCAGACAGTGTGGAGTCAGTCAGGTTACAGACACAGATACAGCCGTCTAATTCCGCCTGCTTCTTTTAGACTGCCATAATCTAGTAGACTGCATATAGGCAAAATGCTTCTCATAGGAAGTGTGTATGTGTCCAATTGAGAAATGGTATGCATATTTAATCAGGTAACTCCTTACTCACCTTCAGCTTCAAATGTCTTTTTTTTTTTTTTTTAATGCATTTGTGTTTTGTGGTTTAGTACTTTTAAAGTAAAAGTGCATAGTGTCACAGTGTATTGTAAATGTGACTGTGCACTGTAAGAGTAAGTGACATCAGCTGCATTTTATTTATTATATGGTTACTAATTCTATTTTATGATCTTAGGGGTGGGCGAATAAAATTAATGACGAGGCATCTTCACAGTACAAATGTATCACAGTACACTATGCTGTGCTAACTCCACTTAAACAGGCCTATTCATGCTCTCGTTGTAATGAAACAGGCAGTTGGTCTGTGTGTTAAAGTACTAACAATATCCACAAAATGGTCAGGAAGTTGTGACATAATGTGATGCAATTATCTTAATGATAAGTATTGTCGTATTGCTCCTGTGCTATCTTATACAGCTGTCAAAGGATCAACATCAAAGGATCTAATGTAGCTGGATTATTTTAACACCAAAGGGGGCAGTTAGTTTAATCACCACACCACATTAATCCTGTTTGCCACACTCCCAGCCTCATCATAACCCACACAACACGTTCAGTGTCCGATGATACACTCCCAGTCTCAGATTAACCACACCTGCTCCCCATTAGAAACAAGAAAGGTCACAGCAATATATATATATTTTTTTTAATCAAACTCATTGGTGAGCCAAATGTGTCCTTAAAACCCTTGGACTGTGCATCACTGTTTCAGTTATACTACATGTGGTCAATGTCTTGGTAAGAAGTGCTGTGTGGCCCAGTAAACATTGACCCCTCTTGTATGTTGTGCCAAAGGCCCTGGAGGAACAATTTGTTCCACAGCTAGGACGACAAAGTTCTTCTTTGTCTTAAGATATTAACTAATGCATAGTCCTGTTTGTATGACGAGAAGTCAACTAACACAGCTAAAATGTTTTTACAGCCTAGATGTATTTTAAGCTCTAGTGCAGCCTGCTTTCCAGAGCCCAGGCCTCAATTTTTGATCTAGTATCTGCCACACCCCATACTCATTAGGATTTAATTGCTGGCAGAAACTCACCCAAGTCGTTTTACTGTAAATTTGATCAATAAGACTTCAAAATAGGCTTTCACACCCAGGTTCCATCTTTCCTTCTTAATCCGCATAATGAATGCAGCAGCAGAGAGCAGGATTAGCCAATAGCTTTAGCTCCCTGCAGTCCACAATCAGCTTTTGTTTATCTAATAACTGTCCCAGTTGTCATCCCCACACTCGCCACATTGTATTCATGCATAATCCAAAATAACACAGGCCTGCAAACCTGTCCTTTTGTCTGTCAGTTTCTTTCTCCGCCAGATCTAAGGGCCACGTTTACCTTTCGCACTGGTGTGTTGTTCTGTTTCTTCACACTGACCCTGTTTTGTTTTTCTGTCGTTTCTGGCAGCCCCCCGTTGGCCCCTCGTCCCAGCCCATGGCCCCACCCAGCCCCGGAACCAACAGCAGCACCAATCAGAGCAGCAGTAGCAGCAGCACGGCAGGATGGGAACAGCTCAGCAAAACCAACCTGTATATCCGGGGGTTGCCCCCAGCAACCACAGACCATGACCTGGTCAAGCTCTGCCAGCCGTGAGTACTTCACTTCCTCTCATTACTGTTATTATTGATCCACTATTGACACACAATTTTTTTTTCTCTCCCCGATCCTACTGACTGAGAGACATGTGGGGGCTATGGATCAACATGCTAGTTCTGAACGAAGGTGGTTATGCTTCAGAGGGCTTTCATGTTTACCAAAGTTGATGAACAGATAGGAGCAGGGCCTCCTGCAGGTCCGAATTACTGACTGTGACTCATTAATCCCAGTTGGGCTCTGAGAGGAAAGTGCTGCTCCGAAATGGAGATCGATTACGGCTTGAGGAGGGGAATACGGTCTGAAATATGTAAACATCAATCCTCTGTATCAGCACGGTTCCACGCTGGGTCTCGTATATGGCTATAATCTACTCAGCCTCAGCAACACAGTGTTTGATATATTCCCTATAGATGCGAAACCAGTCGTAAGATCACACAGACACCGTGACCTCCAACAATAAAATAGCATTGGTATGGTCTTTGGAGATATTTGAGAAAATACAGTGGTGTTTCACTGCAATTTTGCAACAGTTATCAGTGCTAGAAGTGAGCACTAATTTGAGAGGAAGTAAGTGAGCAACAAGGCTGAAATATTCATTTTTAGACTAGTATTTATTGCATAAAATATTTATCATTTTTAAAATCTTTCAGTGAAATTGTTTTAGGTTCAAAGAAATAATACATTGTATACATTTTAAATAAAAACAATAGACACAGTAAAACAAAGAGTCACAATTAGGCATTTTCCACCAAATTGTTCAGCCCTAGTGATCCGTAGGTTTTTGTTGTCTGCATTGCGTCTGCATCTGGGTTTATGTAAAATAATGAATGTCTGCTTCTCTCAGTAGCCGAGTATCTTCGGGCTGCAGGCACATTTTCAGCTTTTAGCGCTCTAAACCAGGAGTAATGTGGTGAATAAATGATTAGTTATAATGACTGTCACTGTGGGGTGGTTTGAAATTATTCTAAGAGATGGGACAGAATCCACTCAACTAGGAGTCAGTGGGTTGTTGTGGATGAGGGGTCTAAGAGAGACTAATAGGCCATTGACTGCCATGGCAGAGAGACAGAAAAAGATAGATGGGATTTGATGAGAGTGTTGCATTTTGATCTGAAATGAAAAATTACATCTCCTGACAAGGTCAGATAGATCCAGAAGGACTAGCAGTACGTACTGGTGGAGGGCCAGTAACTTTATAAAGGCCCTGTACACTAAAAGACCATTAAGAACCTAGTCTCGTTTTATTTTTGTATCTGATTAGCGACTGTTGAGACCAGCGAGATGACTTTGAAATCTCATTTTCCCCTTTCAGACCTCCTGACAACCAGCCACCCTTTATATACACACACACACACACACTCTCTCTCTCTCTCTCTCTCTCTCTCTCTCTCTCTCTCTCTCACATAGACAGACTATAAGATGTTGACTTTGTAGCACATTCAATCTCTTTCTTCCTCCTCTATGGCTTCCCTGCAGTGTTTGCTAAGGAGGGGAGTCGCTCTTTATAGCAGAGAAGACAAACTGTAGCAATTTCTGTTTCCACATCATTTCCACATCATTGAGAAAGTCAAGTGTCTCTCTTACTGGAGTCTAATTACATAGCCAAATGTTTCAGTTATGGTTCCCAAACCACTGCAACTTTGTGTATTTGAAGAATTAGTTAATACCTTTAGAAACAATATTGAGTTCAGTCATTTTGATAGGAGGAGAGTTTAATCACCATCTCTCTGCCACAGCAAAGTGACTACAGTACTTCTGTGAACACTTAGCACTGGCAGTTTAAGGTTCTGGATTAGTGCGAAGTGAGGGCCAAGGGTGTGATCTCCAAACCATTAGCTGCATTTAGCTTAATCTCATTCTGATAGCTAAAACGGTTCCCTCTTTAACCTTTTAACTCACCATGCGCAACTTTTCCAGGACAGAAAAGAGGCCATAGTATTGTTAGAACAAAGATACTGTTTTTTGTGGTGGTTAGATAAAATAGATAAGATTCTTATGGTATTGTCATTTTGGCTATTATGGGTGACTATTTCCAACAGAATTCAACACTGGTAGTTTCCCTTTCTATTTGAGTTGTATTTACCACAAGTGTATGATCTCTATCTCTACTACAAATTTGTTTAACTGGCAATATACACCTATATGAAGTCATGTTTAACATTAAGCAAAGTATCTCGTCATATTTTATATATATATCTGGAACTTGAACCCATCTTTGTCCTTTTTTTTTCAACCCCAAAGTAAAAAAAATGTTAATGGTAAGCATCAATATGGTTGATGTCATATGAATGCAAAGATTAGTGAGAGCTCTTCACCTCTGCACCCCTCCTTCTGGGGGAAGCACACAACCAGCAGAGTTGCTTACCACACCAGCAGTGCAAAAATAGCAAAATATATTTAATTAATAATAATATTTATTGCAGACACACACATATATGGATGTACACACACACACACACAGATATATTCTTGAATGGTTTATTATAAACAACTGAAAGTTCATTGTGCTTTCATTTCTGCTATTTATTAGCTCTGACTAATAGTCACTGACTAAATGAGTGCAGTTCTAAGTCAGTATTTTGCTTGAACAGAATGAATGCATTGTGAAATTCAGAGTAGTGGTCCAATCAGAGAGCGCTGGGCATTTGCATTTTGTGTTTTGATTATAGGATCTTTTCAAAATGTTTGTAGGCATTGTTTTTAAAAAAGTGTTACTGTGCCTACTCAGATGAAATATTACTAATTTGTAAGAATCATTACACAGTGTAGTTAAACATTACCAAATCTGTGGCCCTGAACAGAAAGTTTACTGTTGGCTGGTGAACAGAGGACAGATCCATGCCGTGTGTGCTTTTGTGCATAGTAGTATGACCCTGACTGGTGTCTGTAGAAATCAATAAGTGCATGGTGAATAGTAACAGGAGCTCCGATTAGGCTTAGTAATAGGATGAAGGCAGGGCAAGAACAGCAGGTGAGATGGCATTTGCATTGTTCTCCTTGCTGCATCTCTGGCAGGGACGACACCCTATCTCTATCACTAGCCTGGGCAATCCAATTCTAATGGATTTTCAATGGAAGCTAATGGAGAGAGGGCCTAATAGGGAGAGTTTGTCTTTGCTAGCCCCTTTGCTCCCTATAAAGCAGAGCAGGAAGCTTATAAAACCCATTTAAAGACCAAGAAGGACCACTACTCTCCTGTCACAGGCCTTTGGAAAGATTTATAAATGACATTCATCAACATTTCATAATGGTGCTGCGTCCTCAATCAGCCTTCAGTGGCCTAGAACGCAGCAGGGTAATCCATTTGCCTTTCTTACTTCCTAACCCTTCCCACTTTCCACTTGCAGAGCTGGCATTCTAAACTGGGCAAGGAATGACTTTCCGGGGGCTGGTGTTAGCGTCGTACTGAGATGCCTTTAATGATTCATTTGAGGTGACCCTGTTGGAAACCCCCTCATGCTCCTGGCCTGGAATCAGTAGAGAAAAGCAGAAGGTCACAGCAGCCGAGAGACGGCACTGGCACAGGCTTTAAGGGTCATCCTCCATAATTGGATTTCAAATCTCATAATGGTTTTGGTGTTTGGATATTAATTGAATGGGATTAATGCTGTTTTTTCCTCGCCCTGTTTGCCTGCAGCACGGGTACGATGAGTAAGGCTCTATTACGTAGGCTATAGGACGAGAGGTCAAAAGTCTTTCTTTAAAGAAAGTCTGTTCCCCTGTTTCCCAGGAGAGTTCAGAGGTTGGATTTCTTCTCAGATGTGCCCTGCTCCAGCCTCCCATGCTATGTATGACTTCCTCAAGAATCTGTTCCATCTCTCTATCAACCCTTTCTGCCCTTTCAGTGATTACACAATATGTTCTGCTCGGTTCCCTCCGGCCAATATTACACATACCAGGTTCAGCTGCAACTGTATTTCAGAAAGGAAAAACAATGACAAATAAAAGCGCCTCTCATGAGAGTACTTTTTGAAACTTTTCACCTTTTCCTGCTTTTTTCTCCCAAATGAACTACAGTCAACCTTGTCACAAAAGGACTGCCAATGGCCAGCACAGTGGAAACAAAATCGTCTAATGTGTCTTTTCAGACTAAAAAATATGCAGCATTGGCTAGTACCTCCACATACTTCCAGTACTTCCATATGCTTTTCACATACTTAAACTGCTTTTAGTTTAAATTTGACCCTTTGATTTTAACTGTTCCATCTAGGGCTCTTGTTTGTTTGTAATAACATTTTTCAGTAGGGCCATCAGTTTAGAAGATCAAATGCAATCAGTTTGGAAGATCATTCACCTTCCCCAAGGTGGCCTCCATCTGGGAGTGTTTACCCTGAATGTTTTGTTTCTCTGGCTGACGTTTTGTTGTTGCTCTGTGTGTGGCCACCTGGTTCCTTTCTGGAAAACACTTACCATTGGCTCTCTGTGTTTTGGGTTCAATGTCTGGTTCATTTGTCAGACTGGACAGCTTTAGTGACATTTCTCTGATGGGCTTCCTGTTTGTGACTCTGAGCTGACTCGAGTACCTTGCTCTTCTCCTGGTCTCACTAATGCAGCTTTAACTAGCAAATGTTTTAGTTTATATGGCGAAAGGCAGTGCATGGTATGTCCTTACCAAAACAAAAAATTTCTTTACATTTTTTGGCCACATGTGTCATTTCTGAAGGTTGGGCCACTGTTCATCATTAATTACGTTCTAGTGGTGTGTGTGCGCTTTCTAAGAGGAAAGTGCTGTTTTCAGAAATGCTTCAGCCGAAAAACAGCTTCCTGTCTCTCATTTTTGGGAGATGATGTCATTAAGTCTTGGGCAAGCTGTGTTATTTGTGTGTGTGTGTGTGTGGGGGTGGGGGACTGTTGTAAGACAGACTCCAGCTGTCTGCTTTTTTTAATCCATTCACCAATACTGTCCTCTTTGTTCTTTTCACAGTTATGGCAAAATTGTATCAACGAAGGCTATCTTGGATAAGACCACAAACAAATGCAAAGGTGTGTATCTTTTGACATGTCCTCAGCAAACACCACACTCTTTCCTTGAAAATAGCCAAACATATGCCTGTGAGTGACAGTGCAGAAAGCTCAGTACAGCAGACCCAAACTTAGATTAACTGTCCTTTTGTAAAGGTATTAACATAACTGTATATGTCCTGGTTCATAGCACTGTAACTTAATTTCAAAGTAATGTTTCAAAAGTTAGCACTTCAGTGGCAGCAGTGTGAGTCTGATGTTTGACTTTGCTTAGTTTGATCAAACAGCTCTGTGTGCTGGACTCGGAAGTCTTTGCCAGCGTCTGTTTCCATGAGTAATACAAATTCCAGTTCCCTGCTCTGACTCATGCCCTCTTGGCACCTGTATGTGTATGTGTGTGTAGGAGGGTGTGTATATATGTCTGTGTCTGTGTATGACAGTGTATTTGTACAACTCCGTGTAAATGTAGGCATGTGTCTGTATATTTGTGTATATTCCTTTCTCAGCCTGGCACAGAATAATACTTTTTTCCATATTAAAATAAATAAGTGAATATACGCACACACCAACTTTATAATACATCATTCGCTGCACAGTGACATTGACATGGAAGTGGTTTGTTAGGGTGTGTGTGCTGCAAAGACTGGACACACACATCTGTGCTTCTGGAGTTTTTAGACAAAAAAGTCATTGCCACCAGCCCACAGTGTCCGGTGGCCAGAAACTGACCACATTGTGTCAGGCTCAAATTGTAATAAAAACTCCAACTACATTTGACACAATAAAACATCTTTCTGACTTTAATAAAACCAAATTAATCCTTATGTAGCTCTTGCATACCTCATTTGTGCAAAATGCACTCTCAGACATTTAATAGAATACATCATTGGAAAATTGCAATGACTCTTAAATCATGCTGATCCCCACACATACAGAGAACAAAACTTTGTATCTCAATTTTTTTGTTTTGTTAAGTCAAGGGTAATTTATTTTACAACATTTTACAACCGACAGTGCCGAAAAGCAGCTTTACGGAAGATGGGTCCAAGTACCTCAAAGGCAAAAGAGACCAGAAGAAAATTCCCTAAGCTGGGGAAAGGCTCAAAAGGGGAACTCATCCTCTGATCGACACCTGGAAATTTGTTTGTTTCTTTCTTTGTTTAACAATTTGGAAATACTAGCTGCCCTTTATACTATGTGCAGTAAAAATGTCCAAAATGACTTAAATTAAACCTGGTTAAATTAACTTACTTTAAGAGTCCAGAACATTTTGTTTTCCTTTTTTGGTAATGTTACAAGGTTTAGTTTTGACTGCAATTTTATATATACACATCTATTTATTATTTTTTTTACAGCAGTTAGATTAGCGGTACAGATTAGCATTAGTACATAAAACAGATATAGACCAATTCCATGCAGGGTAGGGAACAAAAAAACCCTTGTGTACAGGATGGTACATGTAGGCTCCCAAACAGAAATATAAAACACTCAAATCGCTGTTGCTTGATGGATGTCTTTTTGCTTTGAAACGTCTTTTCTGTTTGAAGTGTTCAACCGGCTTGTGTGCATTACTGTGTGTGTGTCATTGTGCTGCTGTGTGGGTCTGGGTGGATCAGGAAACAGATAGCCAGGCCTTTTGGCAGGGAGTGAGGGAGGAGGTGTCCTCTGTACCAGCTCCCTGAACTCCCTGCTGTTATTTCTGCTCTGGCTATGCTGGCTAGGTCAGGCCCTTGGTGTGCTTCCAGGGTGGAGGTGACATGACAGAGAGAGAGAGAGAGAGAGAGAGAAGGTGGCCCAATGCTCATTCTGGCTCTGCTCCTGGGTCTGGCACCTCCGGGACCTGGCTGCCCTGGACCTCAGCATGCAGTCACAATGCTGTGGATTATTTATATGCTGAGTAATCTCAGCCTGTCAGAGAAGACTGACGTGTGTGTGTGGTGTGCATGGACTGTAATCCTATCTCTAGGTTGACTCTGTGCTGCCAACCAAGCACTTACATCTCAGTTATCAGCTCTGTAACTCCCCAAACTGAACAGACAATTAGAGCCTGTGTAGCTTTGTGAATACACCCCAAACAGTGCAACACACACCAAGCACTAAAGTCCCAGACACCTCTACTTTCACTTTCTTTTTCTTATCAGTGAGCTGTGTCTGCTTGCTGTGAAAATTAGCTGTCTGTAGAACCACCCGGGAAACTTTAGTACATTCGTCACTGCGTGGTTGCTATGCAAGAACTTGGCGTGTCACTTTTGTAATTCTTTAGTACCGGTGTAATGGAGTGTGTTTGAGCCCTGTACGTCATGGTTTGGCGTCAGTGCCCAGGCTGTTGTGCTGGAAGGTGGCTGTATTTGCAGTTGAACGTGTTTGCTGGTTAAATATAGCTGCAGTAGCAGCACCAACAAGGCCCTGCAGCACCCGTAGCAGTCAGAAGCGCAGAAAGAAGTGAATGACAAATGGGCCAACTGTAGATCTGGACTGATTAAAGATATAAAAATGCATTAGTGTATTCATCTGAGGGTTCTTAAAATTGATTACTGTAGTGGCCAATAAAGATTGCATCAAAATCAGACATAAAGAGAGCTTATTGTATTTTTGTTGTTCATATTCCACTAAAGTGCAGAAAGTTACCTGTGTTCTGAATTACATCACATTCTGATTCAGACAAAAGTAATCAAATCATGGTTAAACAGGAGATTTTGCAATTTCTTGATATGCATAATTTTAGTCTGATTTTTCCTTATGAGCTCCAGCACATGAAAACCTAATGAGTGAAATCTGCTTGGAATAATAGTCCTGTATTGACCATTTGAAGGTCATTTGTTTTTCATGCACTAGAGGTAAAACAATACACTCGGTCTGCTATACGATTTGATTCACAATACTGGGTTTCATTATAATTATGAAATTATGGTGTTTTTTGAGGCATGGTTACACCCCTGTCAGTGACTAGAAGCAACTTGGTTATGTGAAGTCTTTTTTACACTCGGAACTCTTCTGCTGCACATAATAATTGTGTATTTAATGATACAGAAATCATTAAAATCATTGTAACATTGCCTGAAAGGCAAGATGTTAATTCACAGTGTTGCAGTGGGTTAAAAAGCAACATTTTACCCAAAGCCATATGGATGCAGTTTTGGGTTAATTAGCTTGAGCAAAGGATAAAATGCCAGCAAACTACCGTTTACAGCAGCTCCCTAAATCAGCACTTGCCATCCCTTTGCATTTTTTATTCACATACTTTTCTACATATATGTGCACACAGAAAGACTACTGGGTGTCGGAAACAATTGTTTATTTTGTGGGAAATCGCTTGTGAGGACATGTGGTGATTAAGAAATTTCCATAATCCTGCTATTCATTGTGAACCCCAGTGATTTACTAGAACTAGGTTTGTCGGAAGGTATTCATACACTCCTCTGAATTAGTAAGAAAACTGCTCATTTGTTTGTGCTTGTCAATGTAATGATTTAATTACAGCTTTTAGTGATTATCTTAACTAGTCTCTAATTTATTAATTTTCTAATGAATAAACTTCTCTAGCTCCTTTGGTAAACAAATGTACTGAGCAGGTTTAAGACAACACAATCATTTACTACATGGCCTTGAGAACTAGACCTAGTCAAACCCACAAATTGCCCTCACCATCAGGCACACACCACTGTTAAATAAAGTTATATAAGGCCATATTTAGTAGCTCTGTTGGAGTTATCACACTTTGTTAAATCATCTACAACCCCTGACATAAATAATGGAGTTGCCACACTTAAAGGATGTTCACCCAGGTTTTTTTTTTACTTTGTAGCAAATATACAAATCTCAGATATGGCACCAAACAGTTTTTCTTTAATAGCTAAATGTATTTAATAGCTGTAGACCATATTCACACTATGCTCAGAAAAGCATTGTGTGAGATCATTTATCATCATAATGATACATTTCATCATATTGCCCAGCTTTAGCCTGAAGCATGCAATGTTATGGAGATTTTAAAAAATTGTGAAGAGAAGTATTTGTAACAGCTTGAGAAAAAATGTGACAATGCATTGTGAAGAATGAGCATTCTGTTAATTACGATATCTAATGCACTTCAGTTGTTTGAACAGAAAAATTTGCAAAAAGGTGTCACTAAACAAACCACTTTAAGGCCTAGTCCCATTTGTCGATTATGTATTAACAGGAATAGTCTTTGTTTTTCATTATTTGTATTTTGTTCAGAATATCATGAGAATATCAAACTGTGAGTGTACTGTTACACCAACTTAATGTGAGTGTGTGTGTGTGTGCGTAAAATCACTTTA
>JBBPCX010000002.1:17630385-17642791 GCA_037974365.1 Hydrocynus forskahlii | reverse complement strand
AAGTTGATTTACACTGTTGAATACATGACACTGTCAGTGTCTCTTGCATGTGGGAGAAGAAATCAATACAGTGTAGTACCGCATTAGTTTTCATCATAATATTGATACAGTGGCACTAAGTAAGTTAATACTACTTTTAAATGTAAAAAATTAATACAAAGTACTATTTTGGTATGTACATCTACTCTGATAACACTACTACTGAAGTCCACAAAATGGCACAAGACCAGAGTTTCCAGTGATGGGATGGGAGTGGCCACAAGGCGATTATATGACACTAATCAAATATTTGGGCTATGATATTATAATGTTGCAATTCTTTGACTTGAAAGCAGATGGCGCATTACGTGTTGGAGTCTCGGCAGCCATCTTGCTTACTCTTACTTTTCAGTTTCCACTTTGACGTAAGAGGAGAATCTTGAGGACGCCATCTTGAGGACACAATGTCTGAATAGACAGATGTACCAAAAGTTTTATATATTAAATGTAATATTGTATATAAAATTGTAAAATAATTCTTGGCGCCATTGGATTGATATAATATTGTGCCAGACATATTGTGCTAATACACTGTATAGATTTTACTCCCATGCCTCATATATATGTTCTTTGGGTGAACATTTGATCAGATGTGGTGACAAATGCTTGAGTTTTAGCTGGCTATACTTTATTCACTGGCTAGCAGAAGCACAGGCTGTGGTAAAGAGGAGAGAGTCAGGAACTGACCCCAGCAATTCTACCAGTAGAAGAGATGAGAAGTGTAGTGTACAGAACTGATCACTACTCTGAGGTCAAGGAGGAGGAGAAGGTTAAGAGCATTATGTCAGCAAGCGCCAGGTCATTTTCAAGTTTCAGCACTGTACTATGTTTAGAAGCTTGACTGAAATGGTTCATGGAGCTCATTTTCAGTAGTAAAAACTTGCTGTTGTGAATGTTACTGCAAACACTGCAGCAGTGTCATATTGGTCTGTCACAACCACTTGGATCGGTTGTGTTTATTAGAACAAATCTCAGTTATTTAGGTTATTTTACATATATGTCAGATTTTACAATCATATTTTTATACTGTAACAAACAGAATGTGAATTTAAGGGCATTTTCATCCATTAGGTTTATGCATTTTCATGCAAAACAAAGAAGGCCTGAAACATGGATCTCACTTACAAAAACAACACAAGTTCTGACCGGTGCTATAACACTTTTATAGGGCAGGGGTGGGGAACGTCTACGTATTTGAGCTTGTGCTGTTTCTGCTGTCAATTGAGAGCTACTGAAAGCTAGGAAGCAAGATAGCTAATCAGCCCATTTGGCCACATTAGCCTTGTACTTAATGTGCAATACCCCAAAAGAATCTGTTAATGGCAATTATTTAAACGGCAAGTAATCTTCAGATTTGATTTCATGATAATGACAGGCCTAATGCAATATAATGTGTGTAATAAGACAGGGCCACATTTTTACTGTTTTGGTTGAAAATGGCTTAGTGCTTTTCAGAGGGAATTACTAGACTGTCAGCTTCAATTGAAATGTGTTAATACCCACCCTTGATGCTGAATGCATCTGCATTCCTCTGTAGAAAATCCAAAGTTTTGAATGCATTCTATCCCTGTCGATCCAGGTCGAAACAGCATGTACTTAAGATGGCCATGAGCTGTCGTATCCAACTGTAAAGATTTGTACATGTCATGATGAGTGAAAAATTGTATTATGTGATCTCAGGTTATGGCTTTGTGGACTTTGACAGCCCCGCTGCTGCACAGAAAGCCGTCAATGCTCTAAAAACCAGCGGTGTACAGGCACAGATGGCAAAGGTAAGAACACACCTGTTATTCCCCCCCCACCCCACCCCACCCTTTTCCACCTCTCCCAACTGTGTATGTTGTCCCTGTGATGGATGTGTGTATTTAAGTATTCTGAGAATTTCCTTGGTCCGTACAAGAAAACCTACTTTTTAAGGAGAAAAAACTAAATATGTTTAAAAAAAAAAAAAAAAGCCTGAAGTTATGTTAGGTGTCAGATGTAGTGATATAGTAACACGTTAGTCAGTGGTGCGGGGGGAGCGAAAGAGAGTACCAAGATACTATGATGACTGTGGGGTGACGTTATCCAGTGGAATCCTCCCTGGGGACAGACTCTCTCACTCTCTCACTCTCTCTCTCACTCTCTCTTACTCTCTCTCTCTCCCACTCACACCCTTTCCCCTCTTACACACACACGGAAAACACACAGGAGCCTCTGTGTCCCTCTGACAAGGCTCTTCACCAGCCACAAAGCGCAGACTGTTTGAGACGCGCCCAGCACTGGCACCAACATAAAACTATAATCTCACTCACTGGATACACATATACACACATGCATGCATGCACACACACACAAACACACAAACACACACACACACACACACACACACACACACACACACACACACACACACACAAACACACACACACACACACACACACACACACACACACACACACACACACACACACACACACACATTCTCTCTCTCCCCCAAAGTCTTAGGTGTTGGCAACAAGTGGCACATTAAAGCCACATCTGAGAGAAACTGTAGAGAGACACAGAGCAAGGGAGGGAAAGTCATTCTTATCACTGTGCCATCCTCTTAGCAGCCTTCACCACAAGCCCTCCCTATTCAGAGCTTTCTATTCATTCCTAAACAGATGCCATGGTGGTCTGAGTATAAAAAAGGATCAGAGAGAGAGGGGAAGAAAGATGCAGAGAGATACAGCGAGAGAGAGAGGGGGCAGGACAGAGTGATATAATAAGAGGGATTATGAGTGGCATGGGGATTTGTGGCTGGGCAGGTTTTCCTGTAGGAAAATTTGACCTCCACATTTGGGCACACTTTGATTTTGAGCTTGTGTGTGTTTTTGTACATTTTCAGAACAGCAGTTACCACAACTAAGATAATCAGAGCCCAGGGCTTACTTACAACAAATAAAATAGTCTTGACTTTGTAAAGTGTAATGATGATGATGATGATGAATTGTCTTCATTGTATAAAACTGGAGAAAAACTGAATTTTTCAATTTCAATTTTCCGCACCTTTCTTTTTTTGTTAATACAGTTAAGATTAAGTGTTAGGTTTATGGTTATATTCCTACATATAAGTAGTTCCATTATAAAATATAGTTCCAGAACATGCTTGACCGAAAAATAGTTTTTGAAAGTGTTTCAGTGAACATGCAGTTTTTGAAAGTGTTTCAATGAATATGCAGACAAATTTCCTCAATTAGTCTGAGAAATATATGCATATAATGTTTAATTCTCTCTGTTATAAGAGTAGATTATTACTGGGCACTAATAAAGGCTACAGTAGCGTACATTTTCTGTCTGTTCTGTGGGCTTCCCCAGGGTGCGACATACTGTCTGAGGAAACAGCATTTTCAGAATAGCTTAAGTGCTTCATTGGTTTAGAGTTTTACTATTATAAAATCACATCTAACAGCCTGAAGTCAGCATAAGCTGAGGACCACATAGAAGGTGGCTCTGCATTCCCATGTTCATCTGCTGCCACTCAAACCGTTAGAACACATCCATGCCCACCCGTGCAAGGGAGTGTTTTTAATTATTACTTTCATTATCATTCAGATCATTTAAGAGTTACATTTTGTACATCCCCATTTAACATTTTTGCATATTTATTCTGCCTTGTCTAAAAGCCGAAAGTACCTTTTTGATGGGTTTTTTTTTTTTTTTTGCTAAAACCTTTTAGTATTTTATGTATTCATAAGTGCACCCCTTATATAATACCAGTGGGACATGGCTATGACTCCACATCTTGACATTGTATAAAAACAAACCAGTGTGTTTGGCTGTCTACTTCTGTGTGCATCTGTATGTGCATGCGAACGAGTCGTTTTTGTGCTGTAGACAGACTCAGTAGTGTGTAAAAGTCAGCAGTAGCAGCAGCAGCACACTCCCAGCACTTTTACATTGCTCCACTAAAGCAAAGGAAGTAAATAATTGGAGGTAGTCATGGTAACAGGCCCGTTGACGGTGTGGCAGCCAGGCCCTATGAAAGCTGTTTTAGGCTCGGTGGAGCTCTATAGGTGTGGACACGCTGCTGGACGTGCCCTCTGAACCCCTTCCATTTTCCAATTAGAGCAGTGCTGTTTGGGGCAACACGGGCCAGTTTAAGCCCGGCTTTTGTTCCCGGCACTGCTCGTTAGGAAGTTGAAATCTCTCCTTTAACTTTTCTCCCAAGGGTTTTTTTTTTCCTTCTTCATTCAGACAATTCAGGTCTGGCCTTGTGGACTTAATGAACTCTCTTCCTTTTCTACAAGCCATTTTTGCTGCTTTGTTGGCTTTCATTCAACAATTTTAAGCTGTCTTGTCTGACAGGTGTGTAAATTAGAGGGCAGGAGTTGCAAACAGATCTCGCTGTCCAAATAAAGTTTCTGTCGACGACAGAATGAAAGTGAACATGCATGATTGAAGCACGACTGTACACCGGATTTGTTAAACACAATAAGAACATTGCAAGAGTGTTGAGGGCTTTTGGCTGAGTGGAGGAAACCATAACTGCTAATGAAAGAGTGAAGGGAACAGTGCACAAATGTTTTCTGTCTCTCATGCTGTGCCAGCCTCCCTCTTATCAAGGGCTGCTTAAAGCACACAGATGTGTGTTCTTTACTGTGTGTGCGCGTGCGTGTGTGTGCGTGCGCGTGCGTGTGTGTGCGTGTCTGTGCGTGCGTGTGTCTGTGCGTGTGTGCGTCCGTGTGTGTGTGCGTGCGTCCGTGTGCGTGAGAGTGTGTGTGAGTGTGTGTGTGTCTGTCTGTCTGTGTCTGTCTGTGTCTGGTTGCTTGGTTGGTTGGTTGGTTCCAGGGAAAAAGTAGAAGTTTACATTATCGCAGTATCAATAAAAACTTTTGTTTCCAAAATAGTTCAACATAATTTTGTAGTAAGATTTTGTTCCAAGTAATTTTGGAGGGTTTTTTTTGGCCAGTTTACTTTGAAATGTTTACATAGTGTAAAGGCACACTGTGGTTATTTCATGCACAAAGGCAATTCATACAATACAAAAAGCATTTAAAAAGCAAAGAGGACTTAAAACTACCTTCAATAAACAGAGGTTTAAAGAAGACTGAGTCAACATGTTAATGAAGACAAAATAATAGTGTTAAAAAGATACAAAGCGCAACTGCTTTAAGAAGTAAAAACATCTTAATAAATATGTATAAATTGCAGCAAATATAAAGAGCATGTTCTAGAGCTTGATTGTAGGAACAAGAAATCCAACCTGGATTTAAATGTTGCTGCATTTGGGAACGGTGTTCTGGAAGATGATTCCAGTTGCGTGTAGTATAATTGCATTTTTAAAAAATACTCAAAGTACATTATCAATAAATGTTCAAATTATTGATGGCACTGCTTCTATGTTAATCACTGAAAAAGAGGAAACTGACAACAGCAGAATCTCAACAATGCCTTTGTTACAAAACATTACACAATTATCAAGTTAATTTCAGCACAGACTCTGTTTTTCAGTTATCATTTATCAGCAAAAATCTGCAACGTTTAAGACAAAAATATGTAAACCCAATAAAAAATCTACTGAAATTACTGTTTTATATCTATCGCGGTGTCTGCATTCATGATATTGAAACTAAACCACAAAATAACAGAAGAATTTGGAAACAGAAAATGATGAGTGATCTCCAGTCTGGATGCAGCGGACATTACGACTAACTCTGCGTTCAAGGCGTATGTCTGGTTTGGAATTTCAAAGGGAAATAAGACTCAATCTCAATTATGGCATATTGTCAAAGGCTCAGTGTCTCTATTTTAACGTAGAAGTATATTTGTCTTCTGGAAAGTTATTTTACGTTTTGTGAGCAATTCTGTGCCGGCACATTGAGTCTTAAAGGGTTAACTGCTTCACATGTTCGGTTTTAGCAGAGCTTACCTAAATTGTAATAGACCCTGTGTGGGAAGTGAACACAACCGCTAATTTTCAGTTGAGCCCATTTTTATTGTTTGGCTTAACCATGGAGATCATTGTTTTTGGTCTGTAGGATTGGGCCCAAAGGGACAATTATAAAGATGGAACCAAAGGGCAGCAGGATTTTCAAATGCAAAACAAACAAACAAAAAAAATTAATGGTAAAAACTGAGCTTTTGTTTTGACAGTGACAATATGCTGACAGGTGTGTATTCTAGTTCAGCGTGCTCTGTTTTACCGTCACTGTATGCTCTCCGTGGACATCTCCCTCATCTTTTGTGTTCTATAAACAATTATCTAGTGACATTACCTTTGCTTACTGTCTGCTGTTTCTCACTGTCATACATACACCCCCCCCTTTCTCAGCTCTTTTTCTCAGTCTTTCTTTCTTTCTCTCTCTCTCTATCCTCTTTCTCTCTCTCTCTCTCACACACACACACACCCACACACACACATATTCAGTCAGTCATGTGACTTGGGCTGATTGGATGGTTCGCTGGTGACCTGCTTCTCTGCACAAACAGATGTCTTATCGAGCCCTGCCAAAATTCTGTCCTGCACAAAAGTCTCCTGTTCACACGCAATCGGACACATATGCGCTTTGACAGACATTTAAAGGCAGATACACTTAGACATTTCTCTGAACTGACCTGTGTGTTTGTGTTTGTGTGTTTGTGAATTGGTTTATTTATTAGCTTGACATTTTAACTCTAAACAGGATATCTGTGGATTATTATTAAATTGTTTTTTAGACTGAAGATTCTCCACAAAGGGGATATTGGCACTGCTTCTGTGTTCATCACTGAAAAAGAGGAAGCAGAATCTCAACAATGCATTCATTACTTAACATTACTCTGTTATCAAGTACAATTCAGCACAGTCTCAGTTTTTCAATAATATCAGCTATTAACAGAAATTTGCAAAGTGTGTGTGTGATTGTGTTTTCGTGGTATTGAGGAAACCTGGCCTTTCCCACTGCGTCTCTATCCATGTGCTCTGTAATCCCTCGGCCCAAAGAGCTCTGAAGCTGTTAATGCTGGAGCCGAGAGCAGTAATTTAGCATTGCGTGTCTGCAGCTACTCAGCCTCCAGCCATCACCGCTAATCTCCGCTCACACATTTAACCCACTAATCTGCTGACCAAGCGCTCTTCCCTTACTGCATCAAATCATATGGCACGGGCATCAGGTCACTGAGCTGCCCTTGATTCCAAACCAGATGAGTCAGTTTTAAGTAACACTAGCGGTTTACCTCCCTTCCTCTTGTGAAAGTAACACAAGTGATGGATGCATTCAGTACAGCACAGCCACATAGCACTGGCGTTTGACCTGGTATGGAATGTAATGGATGCAGTTTGTCTGTGGGTTTAAATGTGTCTCTGACCTCATGATGTGTGTATGACTAGTTGAGAAGTGATTCAGTGTATTATGACATCTCAGCTTTTGCCCTGAATCATTTGATACAACACTGAATTATTCACTGATAAGAAAAGCAAATAAGAAAAAAATAAATAAGAATGAACTGTTTACACAGTGATTATGGAATAAAGTAGGGATGTCATGCGATTTAAAATGTCATGACTAATTACACATTTTTGCTGTGAAAGTGTTAACAGATCTTAATTAATTTTGGCATATGAGTGAATGAATAATCAACATAACAGACTTTCAAGGTCTCTTTTATTTAATAACTGTTTCTGTTCATGTGCAGTAATGTTCACAGCAACGTCTATCGATTTATGCTGCCTTGTCGAAAAATGCTCCCTTGAAGCTTAACCAGTCTATACAAGTCAGTTTATAAAACTGATAATGATGAGAAATAGGCAAATAATATGTATAATCTGAGAAAAATATATTTTATTTAAATGAGAAGAGCTTAGGTAGACGGATAGATTTTTAGAGGTGCATAGAGCCAGTTTATACAGTCAGGTTCTAACACGGAGAAATGCTGCCGTGAAGCAGGGAGTTTTGATGATTTATGCTACCGTGGGGGGAAAAATGCTATCGCAGCGCAAATCGACAGCAGAGTCTATCGGTTCATGCTACCCTGTGAAAAATGCTCCCTTGAAGCTTCTATAGTTGCCAGTGTCCCAAGGAAGCACAGGTTTATGGGCGTGGCACCGAATCTCAAGACCATGGAACCGCACATGCGCAGGAGGGGAACCCATGTCGATGGGCAGCATGTTTCGGCAGAACACCGGACCGGGTTTAAGTCACGTGGTACGATTAATCAGCTGTAACTTTTTTTAACACGTAATTTTTTTCTGTGATTAACTGATCGAAATTAGTTAATTCGACACCCTTAGAATAAAGACAGTAAAACACTGCACTCTGCGTTCTTTTTGGGATTATTTCATGAAAATAACCAAAGGATTCTATTTTGTCCAAAATAAAAAAAAAACCCAGAAAACAAAGTAGTGCAATGTAGATCTTTTTCTTTCTTTCTTTTTTCCTTCTTTCTTTTCTTCTTTCTTTCCTTCTAATGTTTTTCTTCCTTTCCCTCTTTCTTTCCTTCTTTCCTTCTTTTCTTCTTTCCTCTGTGTTTCTTTCTTTCTCTGTCTTGTTCTTTCTGGCGGGGGCTGAATGCAGTAGGATGTTAATGAATATTAATGAGGCAGCCCCTCTCTCCTGGGAATCTCTCTCCCACTCTCTCTCTGTCTCTGTCTCTCTCTTTCTCTCTCTCTCTTTTTCTGCTGATGCTGATGTAACTCAGGAAATAAGCTGACATGACGCTGTTTGGAGGAGGCGGCCAAGACCTGCATGCAAATTTTAGCTCATCAGTATTCATGCTGACTGACCCTTTATTAACTAAAGTACCCAGAGAGAGAAAGACGGAGGGAGAAGGAAATAAACAGTCATATACACACCCATACATCTGTCCCAAAACACGATACAGGATGATGTTGAATAATTTGTTTGTCAACAGTGCTGTCAGGACGTCCCACAGCTTTGCTTCAGAGGGTACGAACCCCCCACCCCACCCCCGATCCGTTCTTTAACAGATCATCATGCTAAATCATCTGCCTAATCTTAGATTAGTTTACTGCTTGTAACGGCCCTGAGTGAAGAGTGTCGGAGGGGGTTTCCAGCCCTGGCTAGACATGGCTCCTAGCCAGCATCTAGACTCATGTTGTGCAGCTTGTTTGCTGTCAGATAGTGCCATAAAATATTTGATGTTACATAGAGAAGTTCAAGAAATCCACCATGGCTTTTTGGAACGTAGGCCTAGAGGAGCTGAGTGCAGAAAGAGAGGAAGTGGTGAATCATTCAGCAGTACTGCTGTCCTGAGTGCAGTCCAGCCATGCAGCCGTTAACTCTTCAAACAGATACCTGTGAACAGAAACCTCCTCTGTGTGTGTGTGTGTGTGTGTGTGTGTGTGTGTGTGTGTGTGTGTGTGTGTGTGTGTGTGTGTGTGTGTGTGTGTACGCGCCAGTAGATTGGATGATAAGTTTGCAGACTCCAGGTGTTTTTACAGCTGTGCAGACTCCAGGTGTTACTTCTCAGTGCTTTTTTGGAACAGTTGTAGATAGAGGTACAATATATTGGCTGATACATAGAGAAATAGGTAAATTGATTCATTATTTATGACTCGATATTGGAATTGCAGATGATAAATACAGATGATAATTTGGTGCCCGGTTTGTGCTCATGATGTTTAATGTCTGATTTAACTGTTTCTCTCTATGCTTCTCTCTCACCATCTCTCTCTCTTTCTTATTCTCTCTCTGTACAGCAACAGGAACAGGATCCCACTAACCTGTACATTTCTAATCTGCCACTGTCTATGGACGAGCAGGAGCTGGAGGCTATGCTTAAGCCCTTTGGTCAAGTGGTCTCCACGCGCATCCTCCGGGATGCTAACGGCGTGAGCCGTGGCGTCGGATTTGCCAGGTGAGGGTTACCCTTAGCCATAAACCCTGACTGAGTGCTGGAGGCTCTGTGGCCTGTCTGTGGTTTAGACTTGCATTCTGACATGATCCAGTGACCCTTTTTTGTGCAGTGACAATGAACCCACACGAAAAACTACACTAGCTTAAGTATGTGTTGTTTGGAGTGAATCGCAACATTTTGATTCCTTCTCTATGCCATTGTTTCCTATTTGTTTATCAAGACCTAGAATCAGGTTATGTGGGAATGACTCACATTACAATGAGAACTTCTTTCTCTTTGTCTCAGAACTCTAATGTTGTGCTTTGTGTGTGTGTGTGTGTGCGCGTGTGTGCGCACACGAACAAGTAACAGCTTGAATGATCATCTACAGCTGCAGTATATTATCTTACCTCACCTGTCCCTAGAGCAGTATGGCTTCAGTCACATGCACCCATATGCACGTGTGCGCGCGCACACACACACAGACATACCCACATGCACACCTTGCTGCACTATGAGCTAATTGTTATACGTGAATTACATATTTCAAGTAACGAGTATTAATTTAACAATAGCCTGATTTACAGTGATCAAGTGCTGTGGATTGTTTTTACTGAGTGAAACACCTGTACTGCTTACAGGTTCAGATTCAACATATTTTGTTGACTTTCTAAGTAATAAAAGGTCCACATCTCTACAGAGAATATATTTCTGCACATTTATTGTGTTACTGTTTATCTAATACATTTAACATACTGGAAAAGTCATGAGATGTGGCCCATACAAGTTACGGCACATTTTATATTTTACAGTACACTGTTTTTCTCAGCAGTTTACCAATAACTGTGCAATAAATCATTATGTTGTAATTTACTTTACTTAGATTAGGTGTTCAGACTTTTGCATATGACCGCCTGTGATACTAAGGTATACTATAGTTCCACAGTTTTCACCTAGCAGCTGCAAAGTGGAGAGTGAGCGAGCATGAGTGCGTGCGTGAGCGTGAGCGAGCCTGTGCATGAGCGAGCGAGTGTGCGTGCGCGTGAGCGCGGATGAGCATGAGCGAGAGCTTGTGTGCGTGAGCGGGAGAGAGCGTGTGTGCCAGAGTGAGAGCGTGTGCGAGAGAGAGAGCGTGTGTGTGAGAGCGCGAGAGCGCGTCTGTGCGTGCATGTGTGAGCGAGCGTGTGCGTGTGCATGTGCAAGTGAGTGTGTGCATGTGCAAGTGAGTACGTGTGCGTGCGAGCGAGAGCCAGCCGTGTGTGTGTGTGTGTGTGTGTGTGTGTGTGTGTGTGTGTGTGAGAGAGAGAGAGAGAGAGCGCGCGCGCGTGTGTGTGAGAGAGAAAAATGAAAGCGTCTAGTAAGGGTTCATTTCCTCCGTTTTGCAGAATGGAGTCCACAGAAAAATGTGATGCTGTTATTTCTCACTTCAATGGAAAGTTTCTCAAGACGCCAGCTGGAGTAATGGGTAAGAAAAAGTATATGTATATGTGTGTGAGAGAGAGAGTGCATGTTTGTTGGTGTGCAGTTGTGTGTTTGAAGTCTTTATTAATTGTATTTGTCTGTTTGTTAAGAAGCAGCACTTTCACTGATTTCTGCAAGAGCAAATTAATTCCCTATTCATTTACTGGAAGCGAATCTCAGCTGTTCAGGTACAGAGCTTTCGGCTTTGCTGGTACAGCCTTGGAGCCGCACAGCACGGCAAAAAAATTTAGACTTAGATTGAAGCAAACACAGAAAATAAACAAAAAGAATTGCTGAACTATAGTCCTAATGCAAGAGTAAGTGCTTATTGATTACTGAATGTATTTTGTGCCTCATGCTGCAATGAGTGTGTAGGGTCTCTCTCTCTGTCTCTCTCCTCCCTCTCTCTGTTTGTGGTGAAGGGGTCTCTGATGTGTTTGGCTGTAATGTTCTCTCTCTCTCTCTCTCTCTCTCTCTCTCTCTCTCTACTCTCTCTAAGCTTTGTAATAGGATTATTAGACTGAAATAGTCTGTGCTGCCCATCCTGCCTTTCCGAAAAAGGGAGGGTGAGGGCAAAGGGGATTATGGGAAGGCGGCTGGCAAGTTAAATGTCTATATTTTTAGTATAGTGGGAAAAAGTGAACAGTTAGAGTGGAAGCAAGCTGTCCCCCATGTGACAGACATAGTAGTGAATAGAAATAACAGTATGATGTGTGCTCTGTTAATATCTATCTCTCTCTCTCCCCCCCCCCCTTTAGCCCCTAGTGAGCCACTGCTGTGTAAGTTTGCAGATGGAGGGCAGAAAAAGCGTCAGAGCCAAAATAAATACATACCGAATGGACGAGCGTGGGCCAGAGATGGAGAGGCTAGACTTGTGAGTGCTTGTGTGTGCGCGTTGTGTGTGGGTGCATGTTTTTAGTCCATTAACAGATATTGCATTTGTCCTTGTGCCACCAAATCATCCAGAATATGCTTGATTTTCAGATTCTATCAATTACAACCCCTGTAGTTGCCCCATCAAGGTTTCTCGCCAAGGCTGTGTGTGTGTGTGTGTGTGTGTGTGTGTGTGTGTGTGTGTGTGTGTGTGTGTGTGTGTGTGTGTGTGTGT
>JBBPCX010000002.1:17603063-17614788 GCA_037974365.1 Hydrocynus forskahlii | reverse complement strand
ACAAAATAATTTACTTTGGGATAATAAAGTTCTTTTTTTATCTAATAAGTAGTAGTATTTTATTCCTGATACTGTTCGATCATTCATTTGTTTAGTAACCGGTATTCAAACTCAAAACCAGAGGTCTGTTAAATATAAGACAGAATTAAGCCCATCTTGGAAATTCTTAGTCCCACTGACTCATTGATCTGGTCCATAGTCCAGTGTCTCTTAAGGCTGGAGTCTGCATGGACTACACGTTCTAGTATTTTCTTACTGACATATCTTCTATGAGTTCAGCGGGGTGTTTTGGAGTAAGGGCCGCTACTGTGGCCCATAAGCTGGACTGACACACACTACAGAGGGTCGTGCGAGTGTGAACATATTCTGATTGTGAAACGCTTCTGCTCAAAGTTCACGTTCTCAGCCATGAGATCTGTGGGGGATACTTCTTTCCCACCCGTTTTGAGGCGGATTGCACCTTCGGCAATAGGATTGGCTAGTACTGGCTGTAGGATGAACTATTAGTCAGTCAAAGTGGAGGGTTGAAGCACTCTTAGCCAATCGTAGCGCGGGGGCGGAATTTGTTGGAATACTGGTGGGGAAAACAAGGCTGTTTGGATTGTACCGCAAACATGGAGTCGAAGGTTTGGCACTTCGTTTCGTTTCTAAGTCTTGCTCTTTTCAGCTTCCTGTACCACTGCCAGCTGGGACAAGCAAATGCGGGTGAGTAGTAATATCTTTGTTGTACATTGTTTGTGCGGAAAGCGCCCTGGTGTTCTTGTTTACAACTTTTTGCGGAGGTAGTTATGGCAGCGTTCAGAAGTTATGGCTGAACTCGAACCCTAAAAAAGAGATTTTATATAATATGCTGCTGGACCTGCACAGGAGTTAAGCATAAGCAAACACCTATCTATACTTTGACGTTTGAACGCTGTCATTGCTTTGTTTTTGACGTAAGAAACAATAATGTCAGTACAACTTCAGTTTTGCAAATGTCTTCATTTTCTTGAACCTGAATATAGAGAACTGTGTGGGGACTCTGACTGGATCACGGGACCCTCTCTGAAGATTTCCACATGTTTAGAATGAAAGAGGAAGTGAGGTTATGGCACTGGATATGGCCCATCATCGAAATCACTCTGCTGCACGTACACGAAGTATACTATGTGGACAAAAATATAGGGACACCTGTTTTCCAGGGTTGGAGCTTCTAGATCCCATTTACTTCCCGTGAAGGGCAGTCCTAATGCTTCAGCATCCAAATACGTTCTGGACAACACCATGCTTCCAACTTTGTGAACACAGTGTTTGGAGCAGGCCCTTTTCTATTCCTGCATGACTGTGCCTCAGTGTACAAAGCAAAGTCCATAAAGACATGGCTGGATGAGTTCGGTGTGGAAGAACGTAACTGGCCCGCACAGAGCCCTGACCTCAACCCCATTCAACACCTTTGCGATGAAATGTAATGGAGAGCCAGGCCTTCTCATTCAAAAGCAGTGCCTGACCTCATAAACGTTCAACGGAATAAATGAGCACAAATTCACACAGAAACACACCAGAATCTTTTGGGAATCCAAGAAGAGCAAAAGTTGTTATAGCTGGAAAGGCGGGTCCAACTCCATATTAACATGTAGTGTTGTCTATGTAACATGTCTGCGGATTTGAATGCAAGCCCCAGTTTGTTTAATGGTCAGGCGTCCCAGTACTTTTGTCCATATAGTATATACCTCTGGCCATGAACTGCAAGGGTCACAAACCGTGGCAAACATAAAAGTTCACAACAATAAAACTGCTCCAAAATATTAACTGTTGCCAAAAACTGTTCACAGATTGCCCTGCGGATGGACGCACATGGGTGTCCTTTGGCCAAAGCTGCTACCACTTTGTCCATGGAGAAGAGGACATTGCTAAAAGTTACACTATTGAAAAAGCCAAAGTCATGTGCAAGGGCTTTGGTACTGTCTCTGGTTCTTCAGTTATGTTTTCCACATTATCCAAGAGTGGGCCCTGGGTTTGAACTACTAACACTTCTTTTAATTTTTTCTAGACCTGTTAACAGTGCAGAGCACTGAAGAAAACAACTTCATTGCTGACTACAGCTTGAATGTTTGGAAAGGCAATATCAACGTCTGGCTGGGAATGTACTATAGTAGTGATGGTAACAACTGATTTTATAGTTTTGTGATTCACATGTGATCTATGACTGACCATCCACCACCTTGTGGTTGAATGCAATCAAAACCTCACAACAGTGTTTGAACGTCTAGTGTAATACTGTTACAGAAGAATAAATGTACCTGAAAGAAAAGCAGGTGAAAAGTCCTTTTAATACCCTTGATTTCAGAAGAAATGTTAAATGGACGAAACAACTTAAAACAAAAACAGCTTGTTGACTCCAGCATGAATGTTTGGAAAGGCGACATCATTGTCTGGCTGGGAATAGTAGTGATGGTAACAACTGATTTTATAGTTTTGTGATTCAGGTGTGTAATTTGGAAAGGATTGTTTCTCACATTATGAGCTGCGTCCTTATACTTCATTTAAGTCTGAATCAAGTTATCAGAAGTGTCTTCCTCCCATCAGATTCAGACATAAAAACCAACAGTCAGGAGCCCAACTATATTTTGATGTCCTACATACTTTATTCACACTGCTGTTGTCATAAATAAGAATTTTAGGGAATGTGAATTGTTTTCTATCTTAAATATGTGTTGTTGCTATTAAGTTCACGTTAACAAAATTGTTCTAATAATACCGGTGTGACTTTAAGTAGATTACTGGACTTGTTCCATTCTTTTCTCTTTTCACATGCAGCTGGAATGTTGTAGTTTGTGTGTAATCTCCACAGAAGCAGAACCTGTCAGACTACTCTCCAGGCAGTTACAGATCTTTTCATTGTTTAATAGTCACTGGTAGATCCATGTTTCATGGAATAGTAAATTCCATGTAGATTTGGAAGAATTCATAATAAACAAAAAAAAAAGTAGGTATTTTTCAGCTTTACATTTCATCAGTAAACTTTCCATGACAAAATGTAAGCAGAGAAAAGATCATGTAGGGAATTCATGACCTCACTGAATACCTCCAGCTGTGCTGTTAAGCTAGAGGAAGCTGGATTATTCCTCTTTACACAACACCAGGACATCCTGTGCATTTTAGAGAATTGTCTAGGAGTTCAGGCAATAGAAAAGATTTAAAGAAAATGTAATTCACTTCCAGACAACACTTTCATGTATAAATCTCAGGCAAAATATATGCACTGCAGAAGTGATATTTGGGTGTTTATTTAATTTCATTATTTTGCCTGTTTAATATTTGAAAGGCTTTTTTTTTTTACTTGTAACAGTAAAAAGATCATGATCGTTTGAATAGATACTGATGAATTCAAACTGGCACGTGGAGTGCAAAATTAAATGACCACAGAACAAAAGAGCCAAAGCTAAGAGTGAATCTTTTTGAAGCTTGTGATACTCTCTCTTTATCAGTTTCTCACTCTAATTTGTACTGTATCCCTGTGTCTCACTGTTTCCCTTAGATGATAGGTTTAAATGGAATGATGACTCTCCTGTGACCTTTAAGAACTGGGAGGAGGGGGCTATGGAAGATTCGGAAGTGCCGCTGATTGACACGTGTGTGGCACTTCACGTCGCCTCTGGGAAGTGGGAGAGTGTCAGTTGCCTTGTCCAATCAGAAAATGGAGTGGTGTGTAAAACAGCCCAGAGTAAGTTACATTTACAAAACAAATTTAAGACACCCAATAGAGAAAATTCCACTGGCAGTCAAAAGTTAGAGAATGTGTAAATGTAGGGTTGTAACGATTCACAAAAGAAATAATTTCAGAAGAATAAAATATTAATTTGACCCCTTGTTTACCCAGCAAAAATAAGTTCCTGAAAAAAAATGTGCTTTTTGTTAAAAGCTTTGACCTGTAGTAACACCACGTAACCTTCCTCTAATAATTGTATTTAGAAAGATCGCGAACCATGATTCATTTGTTGCATTTGTTTTGCAGAGACAGTAGATCCAGTAAAAAAGAGTAAGTAGAGGCCTTTTTTTTTCCACTTTGTGTGTGTATCTTGTGTGTGATCTCTGACTAACCATCCACCCCCTTGTTGTTGAATGCAATCAAAACCTCACAACAGTGTTTAAACATCTAGTGTAATACTGTTACAGAAGAACAAAGACTGTACCCCCAGCACAGGGGTGGAGGAAGCCCTTTTAATCCTCTTGATTTCAAAACAAACGTTAAATGGGCAGATGTCTATAAATGTTTATACGCAGTAGAGATCAGTAGCTTCTCGTGCTGCATTTAAGTGTAAAATGTATTATATGTGGTGATTGTGTTGTTTGTGCAGCTGCTATACACTGATAAGATGATCAGCATGTCAATGGATGTGAATGTGTTGTTTTGTCTTCTGCTCAGATGGAAATCCAGTTCTTTCTGCGCTTGTCATTCTGAGCGTGGTTGTGATTCTGGGTATTTCTGCAGTCGTCTGGTTCCTGCAGCAAAGGAACAGCTCCGGTTCTTCCCTGCTTCCCTCCTTTGAGTACCATCCTCCGTTCGGAGCGCCCTCCGCTGACCAGACCTGCCTGGTGGAAGCGGAAGAGATTGAGGAAGTGTCCTAAAGCCCAGAGACCCGGGGCTCACGGATACCAGTGTGTCTTCCACTGTGCCCCATCAGAGATTAAATGATACCGTGGAAGGGTGTGTACTGAAAAAAGATCTTGTTGTTTTCTAGCTATGCAGAGTTTTAAGGTCTTTCATGTAGTTAATTATTATGCGCCATTGACACGTCTTTGTGCTTTGGTTGATCCAGAGTTTGTCATAGGTCTGTACGCCTAATTTATAAAAGGAGGGAGAAGAATGAACTACATGGCGTATTGGTAGCTGAATTTTTTTGCTTGTTCCTGTGACAGTTTGGGAAACGGAAATGGAGAAATTTTCAGTCTTGGGTTAAACTGAATAATGTTTCAGGTTCGTATGACTGTTGGCTCCGTTTTGTCGTTGACACAGTGCCACAGCTTTGTGGGGGTCAGTGAAGCATCACGAATCATTTGGTGTAATACATTTTGACACGTTTTGACACACAAATGAGGTGATGTTTAAAAATTCTTGAATGTTTGGATAAGTTTTTAAATTCCCAAAGACTTCCAAACTGTAAAGAGTAGTGCCCTTTTTGTAAAACGTAGTGTTCCCTTTGATTTAAAAAAAAATATTTGCCAATACAATTTTTCTATCCCATTCCGAGCCAATATTTGATTGTTTTTTAATGGATATTTACGAAGTAAGATTCTTGAATACAGATACTCCCTCACTCTGGCCTTTTGTTTTAAGATGTTTTCCTGCAGCATCATTATTTTGTAACTGCATCATTAGCCAGTGGGCATCTATTGTTCTTCTCTAAAAATGAGGAGGTGCTTTAGAAATGAAACTGATTAAAGCTGAAGGTGTTGTCATGTCATAGCAATGAATGGCAAGTTTCTTGACTACCACTCACATTCAGTGTTGCAGCTGAATCAGAGCACATATTGTAAATCACAAAGTGACTTTTCTATTCATTTAAGAATGAAAGACAACTCTGTGATGAACACTTTAAAATGTTTTGGATCTGTGATTAGAGTGGGATCATACTGTGTGATCCCTGGCTTTCGTGTGAAAAACCTTTTATCTGTCAGATATCTAGGACTTTGTGTGTGTCTGTGTGTGTCTGTGTGTGCGTGCTTTCTATGTCAACCCTACAGTGAACCCTCCCATTATTGAATTTAAATTTTGTGCTTTACTGCAGGTCAAATAGCTTTTGAGGTTCAAAATATTTTTGGAAAAATGAATGTTTCTACTAATGTTGTGTCCAGTGTTATGCAAATGAGAGGTCACTTATAGAAATAAAATACTAACTGTGGATTGATCTTTGTGCGTAAATAAAATGCATTTTGTAGAAGTAAACCACAGATTTTTGCTCAGTCTTGCTTATTCTTGCATAAATTTCAAATTCTGTACAATGTAAAGATCCATATTGGTGGCACACGGTGCAGAAGGATCTGGGACTGATTCTTGGCCAGGGTGTGGAGTTTGCATTCTCCCTTTTTCTGTGTGGGTTTTTTTTTTCTACCACAAAGACAAGTATGTTAGGATTAGTATCAGTAACCTTGATCAAGGCACGGGCAAAAAGACCTGGAGTCGTGTGCAGATGCCAATTACAGTAGCCACCCACTGCTCTTCGCTCATAATGTTTGTGTGTGCGCGCGTGTGTGTGTGTGTGTGTATGCGTGTATGCGTGTGGTACCGTAGTACAGACTAGTCTTAGGATGGGTTAAAATCAGAGGCTGTTTCACTGTTCAGTATTTGTGTGACAAAATTTCTAAATAAAAAACTGGAGAAGAAATACTAGGTTTACCTTTCTTCATGCTGTTACTTATTTTTCACTGAAATAATTCCAGGAATTACACTGTAGTTGAACAGAATGTATATTCTCTATGTCGAGTTTTTTCTTGAGGTTTAAAAGTTAAAGCAGAGGTAAATGTACATGTGTGAAAACTGAATGATGAAACACAGCAATATGAATAAGGACAGAAGATTGGGGCCAGATTAATTACCCCTAGAGGCATTTATACATCACTGTCAGTGATGCACCCTGGAAGTGTCACTCTACCTGTTCCAATTCAGCTCCAGTGTATCTCAGGCTGGCAGCTGATTCTGGAATTGCTGATTATATGCCGAATGACAAAACTAACATTGTACCTACTTTTGAAAGATTCTATCTATGCTGTGCTTTAGCACTATTTCTTTATAGGAGCCAAGTGCACATTTTGTGATGGGAGAAATTTTTCAAGTATGAGGCATGCTGTTCTTTCCAAGCAGCAGTTAAATGTGTTTATGTAGCTGTACAGGAAGAGCTATATTGAGCAGCATAACAGTGAAGTCTTTTATTCAGTGCTAAGAAAGAGGGTTTTTTTTTCTTTATTGAATCCTACATATTGTGCTTAAAAAACAACTACATATAATTATTGTATAAACCAGTTAGCCAGAACATTAAAACCACTAATACTGCGTCCAGTACTGTGTAGGGCAAAACCGCGCAAGGCGTGGACTCCGTACCTTTGAAGGTGTGTTGTGAAATCTGGCACTAAGATGTCAGTAACAGCACTAGAACTAGTTGTCCAGTACTTGATTTGATTGTGATCTGGGGATTCTGGAGGAATCCTTGTGATGTGCCTCAAACCATTCCTGAGATATTTTGTAGCGTGGCAGGGTGCATAAAGGAATAACATTGTCATGAAGTGGTGTGCTTGTTCTGCACCGATGTTTAGGTTGGCAATACTTGTCAAAGTGCCAGCCACATGAATGCCCAAAGTCCACCAGCAGAACATTGTTCAGAGCATCACACTGCCTGCATCAGCTTACACTCCTCCCATTGTGCATTCTGGTGCCATCTCTTACCCACGTAAGCGCCACACACACACACGACCATTCACATCATAATTCATCAGACCAGGCTGCCTTCTTTTATTGCTCCATGGTCCAGTTTTAAAGCTCAGTTCCCTGCTCATTGTAGGCACTTTCAAAGGTGCAGAAGGGTACCTCTGACAGGTCTGTAGCTATGCGGCTCTATATGCAGCAAGCTGCAATGCACTGTGTGTTCTGACACCTTTCTAGCCAAGTTACGTTTTCCAGCACTTTGTGCTCCAGACCAGACCAGACAGAACAGCTTTTGCTCCCCACATGTATCACAGAGCCTTGGGTGTCCATGACACTGGGCCAATTCACTGGAGGTCCTCTTTTGGACCACCTTTGGTAGTAGGTACTAACCACTGCATAACGGGAACATCCCACTACACCCACCGTTTCAGAGATGCTTGTTCCCAGTTGTGCAGCCCACAATTTGGCCCTTGTCAAAGTCACTCAGATGCTCAAACTTGTCCATTTTTCCTGCTTCCAGTTTTTTCAACTTCAAAAACTGATTGTTCACTTAGTGCCTAATAGATTGTACTCCTTGACAGGTGCCATTATAACGAAATAAAGTTTTTCTCCCCACCTATCAGTGGCTTAATGTTGTGCCTGATTGATGGGTATATTATTATAATATGTTTGTGTTACAGTTCAACTGTTGGTTATGATTAGTCCGTGAGATGCAGCTAGATGTTATGCAAGGTTTGTGGCGGGACTGAACAAATGCCTTTTTGGTTTAGTGAGTTCACGGTTATCTGAAATGAATTCGTCACTGTCTGATGACTTTTGACAACAAATCACATTACTTGACTGCAGTTAGAGAGGCAGCACCACTGATCACTTGGACCTGGTTGTTGTTTATGTAATGTCAGACTGATGCCACTAGAGTGAGCTGTGCCTCATGTAAAGTTGATGCAAGTTGAAGCTGTACAGCATGAAGGAAGATCAAGAGATTAAAACCGTAGGCATGCAACTTTCACCTCCTATTCACCAACCATAAACTTTGCCAGTGACTTTTCTGTCACAAGCATTGCAAGCTGGAAAAAAAAAAGCACAACAATGCAAAATCATTCCCACTTTAATTGTGCCTCATGTATGGCTTCTTGCCATAAGCTAAAGCAAATGTCATTAAATGCATCAAAAGATGCATTAAAATTTGAAGTTAAAAGGGAATTACATGAATTATTCAATGGCTGAATTGTAGAAAAAAGGCATTCAGAGTTATTTTATGTGAATGATGCACTGAATAGAACAATAAAATAAAAAATTTTTTTTTACAGTGGTGGTGAAATGAGCCAGGAGCTGCGATGTAAAAACTAACAAACTTGCATGTGTACAGCGTTTACATGTTTAATGGTGGTAATGGTCAAACATGGGTAAATTTACTTATTTTCTCTGGGTATTTGTATTACAACACCCCACACATACAGTATATAAAAACAGATGTATAAGTTTTAGCCCATTTTTAGGCCTAATCACACTTTTCAATAGCTTTTGTCAGGTAGCTCTTAGAAGCACTTAACCCTTTGGATGTCTGGTTCACTTCTGTGAACCTGTAAAGTTTCTCTAGAATGACACATTTCACGTTTTTCATATTTTTGCTTTCTTTTTTGCGCTGGAATTTCCCTTGAAATACTTCTGGTTTTGTTCTTTGTTGTCACCTGGCCAAGCCTTATCTGTTATGATTTTGTTGCTGCTTGTCAGAGGCCTCAAGAGTAGAATGTGATGGAAGGGTGCTGCTACCTTTCATTAAAGTCTGGTTGCTCCTCTGCTCCAAAGTCCACAAGACTGTGTGCAGGTCAGCAGGTTCGCCAAAACCGTCTGATATGCCTGTGACACGGATATTCAGTCTGTTTTGATCTGAACTGCCTGTTAGCTGTGAGCTGGATCTGCACCTTACACAGTTGGTTAACAGGATCAAAGGTTGCAAATAAGCCAGTTAAAACAAATGCAAAACAAGTTATTCTCATAAAAAAAAGAAAAAGGTTTGCATGAAGTGCGCCAAGAGACACTCTATAGCATGTGAGGTGATAGACTTATTCTCACTGATCTACCCATGCATGAGCAGAGAATATTTATGTCTGTTTGAGGTCGGCAGGGTCGAAAGCAAGAAGAGTGGTGTAAATTGTGTCCTGAGGACAACAGAGAGTTATCTGCTATTCAAAAGGGAAATCATGTCATGGTGTCTGTATTTTTCTGTCCCTTATCAGAGCTCAGAGTGAACCATCGGCACACACACACAATAATGTCGGGTCAAACTCTGGCTCCAACGGGCTCAAACACACCAACCGGATTCCTTAAATTACTCTAAACATTTAATAGAAGCAAAGAAATGTACTCAACCTCCTCTACCCTCTCTTTGCCTCTCTCTGCATCTCTCTCTCTCTCTCTCTCTCTCTCTCTCTCTCTCTCTCCCTCTCTCTCTCTCTCCCTCTCATATCTTCACAGATGTCTAAGAATGCAGGAATCCTTAGTGACATTTTTATTTCTTTCCCTCCCCAGTTTCCCAGGGCTCAGGAGACTGTCGCGGCCTCTTAGGTCTGGACAAGAGAGATGAGATGTGCATATGCAACAAAGCCTAATTTATTGGAGAGGAATACAATAGTTCTTGACATGGGAGAGGGGCGGGCTGGAGGAGGATCCACACACTGCATCTGCACTGCAATAAGGACAATAGTAGAAACACTCCAGCGCACTTCTATATGCTGTAATGTAAAAAAAAACCAAGCAAACAAACAAACAAAAAAACACACAGAATTTGAAATAGTGAGTTAAAAGAATAATGAACTCAAAATTTAAGTCAGGCTCTTGTTCAGTTAAAACACCTTTTTTCTTTTCTTTTTTTTTTTTACAGTGTCACAGTTTTATTTCACAAGCGACATAGGCTAAAATCGAAACAGCTACCCATTTCACAATGATAGCTACGATGTTATTTTTAGAACGCATGGGCACATGAGAGATTGGTGCCTGTTCTACTGTCATCTAGGGAATGCACTTTCTACACTAATGCAGCATGCACAGCATTTTCACAAGTTTCTTGCGAAATTCTGGCGAATTTACCCTTGCTGCACGTATCTCTTTGACATGTCACATTTGTGTGATTAATTTCATTATGAGAATAATGAACTAGACCACGACCAAAAAGTATTATTGGTTTAGAACTGAACAAATTGTCTATCTTCCTAGGACTCTGGTCTTACATTGGTTTTCTTAAATTGGATGTTTCTTATCATGCATAGAGGTGATTAGCATAATTAATGGGCTCCGTGATATGAGCAATAAAAGAAAGCCTCTCGTCTGTCGTTGCCTGAGATTCCTGGAGAATGATGGCCCCAGCTTTCATTCTAATTACACTGCAGTGCGTAACGCAGTGCTTTATTTTTTTCAGGCAGGCTTCAGCTATTGTCTTCTATCTCTTCTCTGCCTGCTTGCTCTCGGCTGCTGGCCTGTTCGCCTCAAGATGGATGTCCTGTGTGGAACATGCATTACAGCAGGCCTGTCACCATTATGATTATGGCTGTAATGGCCTATTTTTGACCAAATAACACGAAAGGCGTCTCATTCACACGTCCCTGCTTTCCGCTGCTGCCTGGAGGAGGAGGGCGTTAGCACTGACCTGAAATTGCTAATTAAAACGGACAGTGCCTCGCATTAATAAGACATGACATATAGTGACAGTTGGCATGGAAATGTGCGCACCAGACAGGCTATTACAGCTGCTGCACACCAGCAGACGCTTGGTTGGGGAATGGAAACCATTTGTTCTTCTTTTGTTCCAAAACAAAATGGTGTTTGCTCACATATCTTGAACCTGCTAGAGACTTTCAAAGGCCTATAAGTGGCTTAGCCAGGGGTTAAACTGGGCCTTTTCCATATATATGTGTTTTTTTGTGTACTAAATGGATAGCCTTGAATAACTATGATGTATAGTGTCCTGTCTTGCTAAATGACTTTAATGTGGACCGAGCTAACTGATTAACAGTGTTTGTAATCAGCTCCATCAGTTCAAGAGCTGAATGGGTTACTCATGTTATACAGGAAGGCCAGTGTTTTCAGTGTTGCATAGATATATACCATTTCACATGTTTTCTGGATAAACTGTATTGTTTCTCAAGTCTTGCAAAAACAATAGGCAACACAGTTAAAATAATTCTTTCAGGTCCTTTAAGTTTTTTTTTTTCGAAAAATTAGATGTTAGACGTCAAAAATGATAAGTAGGGAGTACAGCCAAGTGAATTAATGAACTCAGTAAAGCCACAAGTATTAGTTATAATGTTAGCATATGTTTTAATACAC
>JBBPCX010000002.1:17560649-17577400 GCA_037974365.1 Hydrocynus forskahlii | reverse complement strand
ATTTACAGTCAAACTCTCCCCCCCCCCCTCTCTCTCTCTCTTTCTCGCTCTCTTTCTCTTTCTCTCTCTCTTCTACTTTCTTTCTTTCTCATGTGGTTGTGTGTGTGCGTGATTCTGTTTGATCTTAGACTAATTCATACAACACACAGTGGTGATATGTGTTATAATCTCTCACTCTGCAGTTGACCTATATTTATCTTTTGTCCATGATTACTCTGGGACTGATGCGAGAAGGTTTGATTGTGATCCGTAAGCACAACTGAATGGCAGAACGTTTGTAAGTAGCTACAAAAGCAGTTTGTAGGCAAATCATATTTCAAAGAAGATTTGTGCTCATTCTTTCAAAATCACACCCCTTCCCTCACCCCCCAACCTGACCTTGGCTTCTTTTGGTCGCTGTTGCCAAGTACAGCTTTCACAGTTCCACTGATGTGCTCCACCAGAGACTGCAGAACATTAGGAAGGTTAAGGTTGTTTTACACCTAATATTTGTCAAGGGCAGGTGTGTAAGGAGGTCTGACGATATGGTCTGGAGTGCAGCTTTAATATGTTTCTGGTGTGGGTTTTTCTGGAAAATACTACGGTACAGAATGTAAGACTGAGACCATGACACCCATGCATGTGCTCTTAATGAGCTGCCAAGAATGCCCTATTTATTAACTATTAGAAGTACCTTTGGAGTGTCATAAAGTCTTAGAGGGAATCTTTAATTTCAAACTGACTTTTCTGTTCCTCATACAGACACATGACCTATATCTAGAGATTGTATTATTTAATGAGATATTTTAAAAATGAGAGTTTTTATAATTGTACTGTAAGATATTTTGACCATCAGAAGACCTAATGGGTATGGTGTACTTCTGTTCTTTACAGTTAAGTCCAGCCTGCAGGAGTGTTATGGCCATGGTGAAATGTCATTTCCTTTAGAGAATGCTTCATTCTTAGTAGGAAATACACTGATGTGGAAATCAATACTGATACAATATTTTCACACAGTATTTTCATGCACATCCCTGTTGATACTGATACATACTAATAAAATGGTGTAATTGCAAGGAAGACCGGATGGATATGATTGGAGAAATGTAAATATTTATTTCTGGAGTTTAATAAATGCAGTAAAATGAATGGTATAAAATTACATTTTACACAGTGGCACAGCTGGAATATTATCCAAATCTAAACAGAAAGATTATGATTCTAATAATATTGTGCACCCCTAATTCTTTATGGTAGCATGATGACTGTTGTGGTTGAGTTTACAATCATATACCTTTTTTACCTGCTGCAAACTAGGGCTGCACAAAAAAATCATCCTACAGTGGGGGTCTCTTCAGTGCGTTTTTAAGAACAGTGTAGATTCTGTAGACCTCAGCAGGCCTGGAACACTCACAGCAGCACTGCAGTGATAGCACACTGACTGCGGTGGGTGTGTCATGGGATCACAGTTAAATAAAGTGCAGTTTAGATTAGAATCTGCTGTAAAACAGGATAGCAACTGCCACGTTCTACTGTTAATATTGAATGTTCAGTGACTCAGAGTGTGCAGTAGAGTAAAGTTTAAATAAATTATAATTAAAGTCAAATGACATCACAAAAGAAAATGCCTATATCTAAAGTATTAAATAATTACTCAAAGTTTTGCCCTAGTATTTAGAGTTTGTTTGTTTAATACTTCATTACGCAATTTCTTTATATGCTTGTGATAACTGTTATATTTATCCCGAGCTGCTGTTATACCCACTGCAAGTTTTACTATGTAAACATGTTGTAAATATGTTTTTGTGTGAAAAATGTTATAAATGTATGTTTGCATTTAGTGGCTGCACGTCAACCTGTATACTTTTGAGGAGTTTTAGAATTAATTTGACCTATTTACTAGTAATATTTTGGACAATTCCTGTACAGGATATTTTTATTTAATACTAAATTGTTGTTTTTGCACCATTTTTGAAAACTGCACTCTGTTCACTTCATGTGGTAAAACATACAGTTTGATTAAACGTTCCCTTGTTAATTCAAGTCCAGATGGTATAGTAACGAGTCTCAGTATCTGAATGGACTCACCCCTAGAAACTCAGTTCTATTTTCAATATCCACTGTTAAAAGCATACCAGCAGTCTCTTACTCGTCATTTAGCTAACTCAAGGGCATGTCTGGGTCTAACCTAGCTTGTGAATTTTAGTGGTTCTCATTCAAAGCAGATGAGTTAGATGAGAGACTCTGTTTCAGTCATTGCTGCTGAATAAAAATGATTTCGCTGTATGATTTTTTAGCCAGGTACAGCTTAAGAGCACGTGTTCTTTTAATTCAATTCCATGGTGAGCAGAAAGGGGATTTAAAGGCTATCTGGTATGCTCATGAATTGAGGCTTGTTCCATGACCAATTGAGAACATGCTGAATTAAAACATCGACCATACTGCGGAATATTGGAATTAGCTGTAGCTAGTTTATTCATTTATTTAGCAGTAATTGTATGCACATGTAAGTCCACAAAGACCAGCTTGCCTGTCGTGTGCTCTGTAAATTCCATTGTAATTGGTTTGAAAGGAACAGGGAGGGGGCTCTGTTTAAGTCATAAGCATGACTATAATGAACCTTGTGGTTGTTTTTGTCTGATTTTTTTTTTTTTTCGGACACATTTTTCCCCCCACTTTCATAGCTCATTTTGTAAAATCAGGACTGTGTACCCTTCTGGGCTTTTCTGCATTCTGCAAAAAGTGCGAGTAAAAATTTCCTTCACTACATATTTTGTATTTTGCTTTGTGTGCAGGCTATTCTCTGGAGCACATGTTCACTTCATTATGAATGCAAATTCCACACACTGAAGAAATCGAAGGAATGTAAGGTTACACAGGCTCATATTAACCTGAGATAATTACGTTTTGTTTACTGCCTCAGAATAAAAAAAATAATAATATCGCTAATATTTTTCCGAAATAAAATGCCTGGGTGATTATTGGAACATTTCTGTATATTGCTGAATTAGAACTGTAAATGTAATGCATTGTTGATCATTAATGCAGTAATAAATTCTTGGTATGGGTTATGTTTAGATGACATGTGGCGTTTAATGTAATTGCTGGCAGAAGAATAAGATTCCTGGCTGATTTATAGCGAGAACATATTTATGTGGACAGTTACATTAGGCTATGCTGTGCATCACTGCATGTGACCTGAGTCCAGCTAAGCATTAGTGCTCTTTCTGGGGCGCTTTTAATATAATTCAATATTGTGGTACTGTTAAGCCTCATGAAAAACCTGGAAAATGGTGACATTCTGTGAAAGAGATATAATGGCCATTATCTTGTCACTATCTTGGCTATTCTTGACTATTCTTTATGCTGATTTCACACTTATGTGCAGTGCCGTGGGGTGGACAATCTGGGAATAATATGAGACATAAAGACATTTTCAAGAAATGTAATATATATCACAGTAGTACTTCTCATGTTTCTAAATTCGGTTAAAAGTGATTAATCTTGCTGTCTTTTTAATTGAACACACAACTGGTCTTTTAACTGATGACCATATATGCTCTGGCAGGCCCAAAAAGTATTTTACAGGCTTTAGACTTTGTTTGGTACTTCCAAATGAGTTCTTGAATGCTCTCTCAAAATCAGCATTGCAGAAACATATTTTTAACCATGTACAGTTTTGTTACTGCAAATATACATCCAGGAGGCACAAACATTGTTTTAATAGTGAACTGCTCATGTGCTTCAAGTTGCTATAGAAGAGGTGATTATGATCTCTTATTAAAACACAGGTTTATGGGTAATTTAGAAAGGATGTAATGGCAGCACTCATCATACTTCTATATTTGAAACTTATCATACCTTCATCCCAACCTCATATCATACATTTTGTGCTCAGCTTTGGTCTTGGTTTTCGATAATTAAGGTCTCCCACATGTAGGATTTCATCTGTTTTTTTATCTCTACTCTCTTTAGTTTCAATGGATGTGTGAAACATTTTTATGCACAGTGAGGTGAGATGATGTGGATGGCTTTTTATGTATGTATGTATGTATGTATGTATGTATGTATTTATTTATTTATTTAACCATACAGTGACAATCACCGTCCTTATTCAAGTGTATTGTTGATTTGGACACAGATTTTGTTGCTTGAACAAAGGCATAGCTTTCTAATGCTAAATATAGAATTGAATACAAACCTAATGAAAAAAACACTCATTCACATGATTCAGGTGAGCTCTAAAGTCTATTATATGCTCAGAAAAGCTTATTGTGACATAATGTGCTGGAATCTATCACTGTAGTTGTCCACATGCCCTGGACAAAATTTGGTTTGGTTTATCTGATTTAATAGCAGGATATGTTTAGGTTTAACTGTGCTGACGGATGCTGTTGGCAACTGCAGGTCAGTGTCTGCTCAAGCATGGAGAATAATATCCTGAAAATGGAGAGGAGGGGTGGATGGGTGTAGTGCCACTTAGCTTCTGTCATTTATCCAGCTCAAAATGTTGGCATCTTCTCTGTGTGCAAATATGTGGCATTTATCTCATTTTAGATAGCCTTTTTTGATTGTGTATTGTTTTTTCTAATGTATTTTAATTATGTATTCATTTATTTTAGCATTTATATTTTAGATAAAAAGCAAGATTCACATTATTTCTGTGTAAAAACAATTTGTGAGGCGCTAGCCACCATTAGATTAGCTACCATCCTATTACACCACTATGTAGATATATAGGAGTGTCACATGGGGTAAAGGGACGGGGCTGAAATAGCGGGAGGACATGGGGGTGTTCCTGATTCGCATAATCATGCATATTCATTGATCTTTTTTGAGAGTAAATATGTAGACACTTCTTAAACATTTAGACATAGTAGTTCTTATGCAAAGGACGCATATTTAACATCTTAATACTCAGCAATATTTTAATTATTTCATTTACACATTAAAGAATCATTTATCTACTTTCATCAAGAAAATGTGTGCGAGAGCGAAACAGTACAGTAGCAATTAGCCGCAGCTCTGTTTTTTTTTTGTTTACTGGAGCTGCATCTGGGACAACAGAAAGAACAATAACACTGGTGGGGGAAGTCACGCGGAGCTGAGAACAAGATCATTTGAAGAGAAAATAACTACAAGCGCTTTAGCCAAATGAGCCCATAGGGTGAAACCTGTATTCCTTTTGGTTTCTGCTGTAGGTTTAATAGCCCAAGGCTTTGTTTGCAGCTTTCTGTTATTTGAGTTGCTTTACTAGGTCCACGCAGGTGGCTGCAACTGACCTAATGCTCTATCCTTTTTTGCTTTTTGAAAGAGAGAGAGAGCGAGAGAGAGAGAGCACTCTTTCTAAGAATACAAATTTGTTTTTGTCCTTCAGGCTGTGTTTACATCCTCGTCTTTTTGCTAAAGTTTGTATTTTTTAACCTCCATATTTCTTAGGAAGTTATTCTGTGCCTGGCTGCCACATTTTCAATAAAATGTCTATGTTAATTAAAGTTTAAAATGCTTATTCAAGGTCTTTTTTTGTTTGTTATACATGTATTCATACAGATGCCAATGTCAATTCCTATGTGCTTCTCTTTTTTATAAAATGGACCTTTATCTATTTAATTTGCCTTTTAAATGGTTGCTACAACATTTAAAACGTGTTCGAAGTGTTACCGTTTTATGTGTCTGTGTAAAGACCCAGACCTGGTGCCGCAAAGAAAATCTCTATATTGAATACACCACTGAACTCTTCTCTCCTCTGTCTGCCCTCTTCTTGTCTGCTGTGTGTTAACTTAATACCTTATACAAGACTACACAAGCCTAACTGTTTTTCTGTCCTTGAAAGAGCTCCCTGCAAGTTTTGTGTCCTCAATCTATATTAGGCTTTAATCCAAACATGTGAAATGAAAGCATTAGCGCAAATGAAGGGTGCATCTTCTTGAATGAGATTTTAATTACCCAACCAGACCTGGTTTCGGAGAGAGGCCGAGCTAGTTGACCGAGCGGAAGAGCTTGAGAGGGGCTATAGGACAAGCTTTGTTTAGCCTCTGATGTAGATATGTGAGCAAGGATGCAGAGAGGTGTTTTGAGTTTCAAGTGCTGTTTTATTCAGCGTATAAATGACACACTTTGTGACATCATGCAAAATATCGTTTTAGTTTTTTAAATTGTGTAACTAAAGGAGTGCATCTCTTGGTTTTAAAGATATATGAATAAAACACAAAAGAAAAATACAAACCATACTAAAGGAAGCAGACAATGCTTCTCTTATTTTAAAATTGTTTTACCAATCCGAATATTTCTGAACATATTTGCAGGCCTCTCAGCCCTTCAGCATCCCATAGGAGATCATTTGCTCATTATTTTCAGTGTGTTCAGCAGAGAATAAGGTAAAAACATTCCGGAATTGAAGTATTCTGCTGTATGTGTTAAATTAGTCAGCCTAATCTGAAAATAAGCAAAGGCAGTTTAGTTTGATTGCAGTATTTTTTTCATAATTACCTAAATTATTATTACATAAATTATAATTAATATTTATCTTTTGGAATTTTTTATAATTGCTCATTCCGAATCCCAGTGTTATACAATAGAGAAATACCTGATCACAGTTTCACACAAGTAATGTAGTTTGAAAGGTCACGTTCAGAATGTTTTCAGCCACATAAATTGAAATTGTCCTTTATCACCAAAGAAGCGTTTTTACCTCTTATGGTTTATGAACTCCATCAGTAATGATGTTAAAGAATCAGTTTAATATGTGTTGATACATTTGTAATTCAGTGACTTTAATGCATTAGTCTCTCTCATTTTCTTCCTCTTTCTTGCACTCTCCCTCAAGTCCTCTGCTCTAATGAGTGATTTCTAGTGAAGATGACATTGCTGTGGTTAAGAGTGTGAATTAGAGAAGGGAGAAAGCCCCAGGGGTGGGCTGTTTTTCCGCCGCGCTGCAGAATGAGAGATAACCATTACACAGACAGATCCTTTCCTACCTTCACTCTTCAGTCTGCAGCTCCTTCTGATGGTCTGTGTTTGCATGTAAAGGCTTTTGTAGTCTGTAGTCCTGCACTTTCACACTTTCCTTATTAGAGATCAGTGTATGAGTACTCAAGTACTCAGTTAATTGTCTCAGGTGTCAGTACTAGAGTAGAAGACTGAAAATACTGCTTAGGTATTCATTATGCTCCAGTCAAAGAGGAAATACACAGGCTGGAAATTATGGCAGTTTTGTTTAAATCCGTGATAACGTAATTGTTATTTTATGTTATATTTTCTGCTATAATATTTTTTTATGATGTGAAATCATGCCAAAGGCAGAGGTAGGGCAGATGATGACCAGCCTCCAGCTGGTGCTGGCTACAGTTAGCCAAAAATAATAGGGCCCGTACACACGCACACAGAAACACACACGTGTGTGTGTGTGCCTTCTCAGTCATGTTTTGGCATGATCTCACATCACATGGTGTTCTACTGTAGAATATATATACGTGTGTGTGTGTGTGTGTGTGTGTGTGTGTGTGTGTGTGTGTGTGTGTGTGTATATGTGTGTGTATATGATTTTTATACTGATTTGTTCAGCCGTTTGGATGATAGGGCGGAGGTGGGTCGTGCTTCCAGGCAGATGCTCTTTGAAACCCTTATTGTTCCGGCAGTCTCTTCTTTTTTTGTCTTCCCTTTCAAATGCGTGTCATCTACATTATGCATATCAGCGCTGAAAGACTCTAGTTAGACTGCTGGTGGAGGTCTACTCTCTCTCTTTTTCTCCTCTCATCCTTTTTCCCCCCTCATTTGTTTGTCTCTCTCTTCTTGTCTCTGCCCCCCCAACTGAATTTATACATCTCTTTTTTAATGTGACAGCCATACTGCCCCTTCTTCTGAAGCGTAGCTAAAATGCAAATAGTTTCTGCAACAGCCACCCCAACAGGCATAAACATGGAATATCAGCCCATTTCTAAATAAATAAGCCTTGTTCAGCACTGTTTCTCATGGTGCAGACTAATTACCATTATGATCTTTAGAACAATATTACCAAACTCTACCAAGCTGAACTGTGCAGTTTATTACTGCAGTGTGACTACAGTTGGGTCGCGACGCCGCATGGGTGTGCTATATTAGTCTGTTCTCTGCTTTTCATTAAAATTAAATTGAGTATTTGTGCTCCCGTTTCATGGCTCTTTTGTGGATATTACATCTTCATATTGTGTTTATCACCAGCAGATAATCGTGCTGATGTTGCTGAAGACAGAAAACCCATTTCTGGAACCTTTCAGCAGTAAACAAGAAGGCAGAGATGAGCTTTTGCGTCATTTACAATAGTAACATGCTGTTATTGTTTCTTAACAAGTACTTATTTCATGGCAGCATTAACTTGCATGAAGGATGCAGCTGTAGTGTTTAATGCTAAGAAATTGTGTAGAAGAAATTGCTTTCTGATCCTAATTTAACCCAATTCAAGGTCTGAAATGAAATTTTAAATGTATCATCCATGGCTGTAATGCAGAACAAGAATCCTAAGAGCTGGAAAAAGCCAATCATAAACTCATTCTGTGATACTAGATAATTAATTCAGTGTAAAAGAAGTTCCTATAAACATTTAAAGATGTCATAGATCTCAGCGTTTAAATTGCCAGGGCATCCAAAGTGTTTGAATTTGAGTTGAATTTGAATTCTCTATAGTCTGCAACTCAGACTTAAATGGTTGATGGTACACATGTAAAGGGGGACCTTTTTAGACAAATCATTATCTTTGCTACATTTTAATTTTTTTTCTCTTTGTCTATATTTCCTCTCTGTACTAGTGTCTCTTTTGTTCTCCCTCATTCTTCCTCATTCTGTCCTCCCTCTTTACCTCTTGGCTTTAATGTGTTGAAAAAGGAAATAACTATATGCATTTTATGATTTGATGTGATTTTTTCTTTTTTAGGTATTTTATGTGTTGAAAAATGTTTTGATTTATATAACAGTTTGGTATTAGTGTGGTTTGGGTCAGATAAATAGAGCTTTTAACTACTACACTGGCCCTTTTACAAAAATAACCCCTAAAATCACAATCCTCAGAAAAAACAAGTCAGTTTATGTGTGGGTGTTTCCATAGCTTAGACCCCACCTTCTTCACCCACTTTAGTCTGATAGGACCCACATGCCTAGTTTGCTGACTGTGAATTCTAGGAAAGACATGCGTTCCTCACTTCATTCGCCTTTTTTAACCTCCAGTTTATAGTATTCACCAGAGTCCCATAGACATACACATGTAAACACACTCATAAAATTACCAGCAGGCTTTGTGAAGCTCCCACTCATAGCGACATGGAGACACTATCATACCCTGTGTAATGTGAGTCACCCATGTGAAGAAAGATGGAGATACGGAGCTGCTCCTGTCCCATCACCTGGCCGCGGCCACTACCACAGTGTTAGAACCTGCGATTAGGGTTGGTCATGGATTGGGACTGCTCTCCTGGTATAAGCATATGCTGAGCTTCTGAGAAGTTGTTTCTGCAATGTGGAAGGAATTAAGGAAGGCACAACTTCACTGAAACCACCTGCAGAACATTTCTCTGACTTTACAACCCTCACAACCCTGCATGAGGTGCCGTGTTTCATGGTGGAAATTCCTTTAGATCTGTCACTGATGCACCAGGGCTTTTCCAACAGAAGTTCTCAGACTCCAGAGTGGAGTAGATCAGAAAAAGTAACCGCAACAATATTGTCATTTGTGAGGTGCCTTAGATTGGTTTGAAAGGACACTGCAGCATGCATAAACATTAAAATAGTAAAGTGGTGAGTTTTCTTTCTGAAATCTGATATATGTCTGGTTAACATTTACAGTTCTGTGAAAGGTTTCCTTTGGTGCAGTTTTAAGAGAGGAAAATGGAACAAAATAGTAAAAACAAGGTGTTAGGTTTGTAGTCTCTTTGAGACTGCCAGTACTCAAGAAGTGTAATTAACTAAATATTATCAAACACAGTAATTCCATGATATATTAAGAACTAGGGATGCATGATATAATAGTATATTATTGACTAACAAATAGGAAAATGTGATCATTATTATTAGATTAATCTTGGAAGTCTAACTGATAAATTAGCCTGCTCACATGGTGATGCACGTGTGTGTACAAGCTGTAGATGTTTTGGGCTTCCCTTAGGATAGGTTCAAGACAAGAACCACACTACTTCTTGTACTTGTGCTGTGTTTGTAAATGAGATGTGTGAGTATAAAGTAGAGGTAATCTAGCAAAAATATAATGATTTATGTTAAATAGTAATTTATTATTTCTTAGATTGTGATCTCTTAGATCTCTTAGATTATTATTTCTTAAATTATATATATATATTCTCAGTGTTCTGAAGGTTGTCTGCTCAGAAAATCATATTGTGGCATATTGGTATGTAATTTATCACAATAATGATGTCATCATATTGCACAGCCCTAGTGTGAGGAGACTTTTAAGGACCTCCACATAATGTAAATGTATATACATTTATACCCTATACATTTGAAGTGTTTCGAAACCTTCATTATTAACAGTGATCAGACTGTTAAGAAGGAAAGCAGTACTGGTGCTCAGGTAGAGACGAACCCAGCTCCTTGTTTTTAAGCAGCTCTGGAGGTTCTCCTCACCCCCGCCCCTTTCCTCTTGTTTATGTTTTTTCATCTCTCCACCTCTCATCTGGCTGAGTGACCTGGGCAGCGTAAGGGGCTGATGAGCTGCCGTTTGATCCTGATGGAAGAGGTTGTGGCAATGAGAGAGCAGAGGAAGACTGTTTTAGCTCCTCTGTTGCTCCCTTTCATCCTGAGCATGCTGTTCTACGGCAAGCCACTTCTAATCACACTGGGCTTCATGTGATGGATAGCAGGCTGTGTTTTAGTGACAATGGTTCCTATGTTGGAAAGGTTGGTGAGGTAGGTGTGTGTGTGTGTATGTGTGTATGTTTTCACATGAAGTGGAAGTTGCTGAAGTCTAGCAATAAGTCTGATCCATTTGTGCTGTGCCAACTCCACAATACACACACACACACAAATGGCAAATTTTTAAATGGGCTGCATTTAAATTTGTGCCCAGTAGAGGACGTTTTCACAAAACATGTATCATCACTTTTCACAAAATCTTTACAAAATGTGTCTTGTTAGTCAGTATCAGTACCATAGACCTCCGATGCTAAAATCTGATCCATGTAAAACACTTGTTATGCACATCTGACCGCACACATTTAATTCTGTGTTATTGTTTTCTTGCTTTGCAACTTCAGTTGCTGGGAAAGCTCTGTGACAAAAAAAGTAAATTCAGTGTAGTGTTTTTCTATCTCAGTTTGGATGAATAGCTACAAATAGTCACAAATTCATGGAAAAAGTCTTGTTACATTAGGCTCTGTTTTAAATTTCTGCTTTTTCCATCTCCTTTATAATTACCATTTTGGAGATAAAAGGTTCTGTCCTGACAGCGTCAGTAGACCATATATACCTACTATGCACTGGCACTTTACTGGCATATTGCACTTGAAAATAAAATACAATCATTACTTGGATGTAGAAGCTGCATTAAAAAAATTAAATGTGCTGCATTTTGATTGGACGATCCGCTGATCACATCGATTGGTTTTTAATACTAAGTGAAAACAAGATCACAGGTTTTTATGTCTAACAAAATCCGAAGTAAAACTTATCCATAGTAACAACACTGTAACACACTGCCTAGCATGGCAAATGTCTACTGAATGTTAAAAATGTGTGTGTGTGTGTGTGTGTGTGTGTGTGTGTGTGTGTGTGTGTGTGTGTATGAGTGTGTGTGTGTGTGTTTCAGTAGTGTTGTTCCTAGCTGATGTGTTGTGGGATTATAACTGTTAGTATCAGCCTTTACCAGATATCAAAGAGGCAGAACAAGAAATGCACATACACACTTACACACACTGAAGCACCATTAGAAAAAATCTGACCAAACTGACCTCCTAACACAGAGCACTTTTTCCTTTCACATCAAACTCAATACGCTTGAAAACAAATAACTCAAATGAATTTTAAATCAAATTTATCGAAAAGGTTGCGTTACTGGTCACCATGTGACACACTGTGTAAGTTACAGAAACCCCCTTCTTGTCCTTGTCCCCCTTTTATTGCCTGCATTGTGTCAGGGTTGTGCATGTTTTCAAGGTGACAATATGTTGCACTTGCAAATCCAGTGGGTTTAGGAGCTTCAGCAGCAGTGCGATCTGTAGTAGTCCGCTCTGAAGCCGCATGCTTAATTATTAACCCAATCAAACTAATAGCTCCTCTCTTAGCAGTGGGCTGATTCTAATAATTAAACAAAGTTGGTAAATTATAATTAATAAAATATGAAATATATAATTATAAAACATGTAATTATAAATTATAAATTACAATTATACGTTTGTGGTTGGTTAGTAATCATTTCTATTGAAACTTTCGTCTCTAAAGAGACTAAATAAAACCTGTGAAATACTATAATCATGGTATTTTTTAAAATACCATGATTGTTTAAAATATGTTACATATGACATGTTGTAATAATGTAATGGCATATTTAGCCCAAATTTGAATTATCTACCAATGTGCTTTTGATTTACTGAATAGGTAATGGGGTTTTAAATGCCATAACTGAAAAATGTTCTCAAAGGTGTATGAATGGGAAATCATTTGAAAACATGAAATTGGCTATAAATCTGCTGGCCTAAGCATATCTCATTAGCCCAACTGCAGGTCAGCAAAGCCATGTTGCTCAATTACAGTTTTCATTTGTAATCCATGGAAATGCGCAAATGATTTCACAAACAGTTTTTATTTTCCTGCATGATATTTGCATGATGCATAATTTCACACACACACAAACAGTGCATGCATATGTACGTAATTAGTAGCAAAGAAGTTGTCGGTATTTACATTGGATTGAGTAAAATACATCTGCCAATGCACCATCGCAATTATGTTTCTTCTGACTGTCTGGAGTATATTAGAGTTTGCTCCTCAATCATGTTTTCAGTCTTCGCCGTCACTTGTCTATGGTGCAGGTGAGAGAGAGAAAGAGAGAGAGAGAGAGAGTGCTAAGGTCAGTAGTTGATATGCAGTGCACTGTTTTAGTGTCAAGCTGCGTTTCTGCTGCATTGCTCCAGTCAGCAGAGAGGAGAGAGAGAGAGAGAGAAAGAGAGAGAGAGAGAGAGAGAGACCCTTTCTTTGTGTATAAGTGTGACACCTGTCTATGAAACTCAGCCTGGAGCCACATTAAGGGGGCTCTCAGGTGCAATGTTACGCACATATGCACTAATGCACACATCTACACTAAAATTATGCAAATGACTAATTCAGCTCTTTTAAGCTTAATTTATAGAGGAAAAGTGTCACTTAAACAGACAGTGGGGTACAAATATTGATTGCTCATGAAAGTGACTGATGATGCTGTTTTTCACTTGAATTTTGTAGTTCTTTAGCATGCAGTATTTGAGTGTTTTTGTGTTTATCCAAAAATGATATAGCTTTGAGATGAGATCTTTCCTTTTTCCCTTTCAGCCAAAGTTTAATGTCTGTGTCCTCCAACAGATCTGATATTTCCTTATTGCATGCTGATAATGTCATCTTTGCAGAAAATGTAAACAAACATTGCTTTGTTTTGGCTTCACTCATTGGCGTAGAGGCAACCTGTACTCTCACCCAGAAACACTTAAAGGACATGTTACACATTGTGCTGTTGATGCAGGCCTGTACTGTGATTATTAAAGTGTTAACTGTTGTGTGTATTTCCTGCAGTTATTTAATGTGATTAACAAAGATCAGTACTGAAAGCACCTCAGACTGTGTACAGCTCTGGTCTGACAACAACTGTCAGCTGAAATGTTTTTCCTGATGCGTAATTAGCCAACCCATTCTAGCCCATATGCATGCCCTGAGAGAAACACATGTGAGCGTGATATGTTGAACTATGTAGGTTGCAAATTGTGTCTCGGAGCTTGAAGCGGTACGTTATAGTCCAGGAGTGTAAGGTTCAGTCAATAATTTTGCCCTGGCAGTGATAATTAAGAAGTTCTGACTGCGTAATAAAAAACGAAGCATATTATTACATATACTGTGACTTAGGAAGACATGACATTACAGCTGCTGATCTGTTATTTGCTAATAATATATTGGGCTGATATTCAAATTTCAACCACTCATTACAACCTGTTAGCAGCCTCTAATTAGCCTGTGCATATTCCATTATTTTAAACTTACATAAAAAATGTGGACAGCATAGTGGTTAACACCACCCCCTGACATACAAAGAACCAGGGTTTAATTCAAGTAAAAAATGTTAATGAAAACAATAAGGTACCTGGGATACGATCCTAAATCTACATTAACTGACTGAACACCTGCTAAATAATGTCAAATAATTACATAGAGTAACGTGGATGTGTACAACATATTGTCCTGCGTAATGTAATGGCCATGTAAAGTAAATTCAGTGATCCATCTTGATACTGTCTTACGGATTTTGCAATTCATATATGGATTATAGTTTAAAAGTGTGTTTTTTAATGGAAAACAGAATAATAGTTATTGGTATTTTTTATAATATCCAATTCTCAATGCCTCTGTGTCTAAATGAACCTGTTTTGTGTGTTTTATTTTATAGGTATGGAGTCTGGAGAGAAAGTGGCATCCCCTGCACACCCGCAGGCATCTATCAGATCTACCGCACCTCCTTCTGCATCATCACCAAACCCAACAAGCAAGAGTGGTATGATAGCACACATCTATACAGACATACAGCAGTTAGGAGGGGGGGGGGGTATTGTGTTTAAGGTCCCTATTCTAAACACTTAAATGAAAAACCAAATACGTTTTCAAGGGTCGATAGAAATATGTACCATTTCTCTGTAAAAGCAAGCTAATAAATATATATATACACCTGTTGAAATGCTTGCGTGCAGTGATTGCATTTCACAGAGCTCTGTGACTCGGCAAGAGTTCAGTTCAAGCTGCAGGTTGGCGAGTACATTATAATACTATACTCACCTTTTTTTAAATCCCTCCATGCTGTACACACATGCACACACAGAGACACACCATTTAGGAAAGCAGGAACATTGTACTGTGTTAATTATGTGTGTGCTATTAAGGCAGCGAGAAACAGCCTCTAGCAGCCCAGTCTAACACCTTTCTGACAGTCTGGCTGCAAAAGGAGAAAATGCTGTTTTAATGAATGCCAACAATTAAAAAGCCCACTAAGACTCTTCCCTTTTCTCTCAACTGCTGACAGCCTTTAGCTCCTGTTTACCAGAGAGAGCAAGAGAGACAGAGAGAAAAAGGGAGAAAGAGAGAGAGAGAGAGACAAAGGGAGAGAGAGAGAGAGAGAGAGAGAGAGAGAGCGAGAGAGAGAGATTTTCTTTTGTAGTACTTATGCTTAAAGCCATTTTGCAGTGGGCATTCATGTACTGTTAGATTGCCTGTGCTAGATAACAACATGCAAATTCTCTCTGATTTATGACATATTTTATGACATGATAAGAACACAACAAGGAAAAAAATGTATGCTGCTGCAAGTAAGTCTTTTAGAAGCTGCATTATGCATTTCAATGCATGGACATGCATGCATGCACACACACTTACACAGGCTCACATACACACAAAAATGTGTCTAGGCAAGAAGATTTTTTTTTGCCCAGATAAGCTGTTTTGAGTGGAATGCTGATTAAAAGCAGACATCTCAGTGACACCTCTGAAGTCAGAGTGTGTGGAGTAAAGCAGATTGCTGTTTATTCATATGGTGGATCTTTTCTTCCCTGAAGCAGGGCATCATGGAGGGATATTGCGGCTCCAGAAGATCGTGCTTGGCATGTGTCCTATATCTTTGTTGTTAATGCATGGAATTGCTGATTTTGCTGTAAACTTCTTCCTAGATTGTCTTGTGAAATACCTCCTGACAATCAATAGCATATAGAGTCAGCAGTTAGCAAAGTGACACTGAACCTGTGTGGATTCATATCAGCAGTTTTTTTCCTTCTGAAACTCACTGGCATGTTTTGGGTGTGTTATTCCCAAACTGCAGTTAATAGGAGATAAATATGAGTAAAATTAGCCTCTTGCTCACCTCGTGAGGTCACCCACATGATGAAAGACGAACACGTTGATGGATTTTGCTTGATGGGGACAAATGATGTGCCCTGTTCTGAGGGGAGCAGGGCAAGGCAATGGCTGAGCACCAAACACTAACTGGAGCCGTGTATGTGGAACTTCCTCATTTTTTTCTTTTGCGGCAGTCGACTTTAATTATTCTGAGGCTAGGGATAATGATGCCATTAATATTAAAAAGGTATTTGCAGATGTCATTGTGGCGTGCTGGGGAGAATGCACAGAGGAGGAGATGGATGCTGGCCTTTCCGCCGTTTTCCTCTCTTCGTCTCTCCTGCACTATAGATGCCCAGGTCCTCGGAGAGCTTCCCAATAAATATGCAACTCATTAGAATGAGATTGAAAGGGGAGATTTTCCTGGTGTGTACGTAGATGGGCGCTAAGGCAACAGAGCACATGGAGGCCCTGCTTTGTTTCCCTTGAAGATTTTTTCTTTTCCTTTTTCCTCTCAGCAGTGTGTAAGCTTTTGTTTCTGTCTTCTATTCTTTACAAGGCCATTAGGATTTTAGCAATGAATGAGCTTTTAAAATATATCATTACAGCATATGATGGCAAGTGTGGCACAAGATATATATAGTGAAATAACAGTGAATTAACAAGATAAGGTTAGCGAATGTGAATTAACAAGACAAGGTTAGCAGTAATGGTGGATCAAAAAATGTTGC
>JBBPCX010000002.1:17525890-17556768 GCA_037974365.1 Hydrocynus forskahlii | reverse complement strand
CTTGCTTTAAGTATGTGCTTCTCTTTGCCCCTCAGACTGGTGGCGGCCGTCAGATGTGCAGGTTCATGGAGCAGCTGCGCTCTTTCCCCCACTCCTAGGCCTGCCCCCATTATTCACCCCTCCAACCCTGAGCACGGACCCCAGCCCTGGACAGCCTCGCACCACTAACAAGAGCGCACAGGCCTCTGCTAAAGGTACCAGTACTTAACAACAATTTGGCAACTCAGAGGTTAAGTTTCCTGTGTGTATTGTGATGGTAGCACAGTGTTAGCCACTGTTGTTGTAATACTTCCTTCTCAAGCATCTCAAGCGAACTTAGCAGCAAGAAAGGGCCTTTTCACTGTTAGAGCCAGAGGGAGACTATGTACTGCTCAAACGTCTTATGAAATTAATATAATTGCCAACAGAGGCAAAAATTATTCCTCTTGGGGTCTCTCTGGTTTGAACACAGGTGCTTGCCGTTACTTAATGATTGCTGTTATCCTCTGGCAAAACACTTAGCTTTTTATGAATCTGAAATGTTAAGCCTTATCTGTCCCCAGGAGGATGCAGCATGGTAGGCTTAAGGTAAGCCTAGAGCTAAGGTGCTTTAACTGTAACTTTATATGGCCTTCAGTTGTATGAAACTAAAAGGAGTGCCACGTTTACATATTTTAGCTAAATGCAGTCATTTGTAACATCCTGATGTGTTGCAAAGGTTTTCGAACCATTCTATCATTTATGTGTGTGTCCATATATGTTCATAATATAGGGTTGAATGGCACAGTGAATGGCAATGGCAAGTCCACTTCCTCTGGAGCAAGCTCTGCCTCCTCCTCCCCATCACCAGCTCTTTCAACTTCTGAACAGACCAAGACCGCTAAACTAGGCTTGAACTCACAAAGCCAAATCCCCAAACCTACTCCGGTCTCCTCAAGTCACAGCAAAACCCTCAAACCCACTCACAACCATGTCAAAACTCACAAGTCAGACCACAAACCCCAGAACGGCAGCAGGAACCACATAAATGAGACAGGTCAAGCCCGGGAGAAATCCGGCCACAAAAAGGAGAAGGTAAATCCAGTACTAGTGCAAATGTTACTCTTATTTTTGTCTTTCCACATTAATGGTCCATTATTTCAGTATCAAACAATGTGTGTTTGAGAAATTTTTTGGATTGAGTGTCTATCCCTCTATGAGTAAAAAAGTTTTTAAGCCTGACACCTTTTTTAGCTGTCTTTTTTTACCAGCTATGCTGTATGCTATACCGGCTATAATCTTATCATCTTTATTACAATATCATTATGCAGTGCAAAGGTGAGTGGGTAAGTAATGTGCTGCAGAGGATCTCCAGTTACTGGCTGTCATAAAAATCTGCCAGTTGTTCTATTTATGGAGGATAATTCTGTAAGGTTTGCTGGAAGCACAGATGAGACTGATGGATGAGGTGTGCATGTGTCTGTGGGGAAAGAGAGATGAGGAGTGTGTGTATGTGCATGGGTTGATATTGATTGACACCTCTCTCTCTGACAGAAACTGTGTAAGACAATGGTAGAGATTTCAAGTAACAGTGACAGTCGGTCAGGATGCAGCTCTGACAGCTCCAGCGACACACTCAGCAGCTTGGATTCGGCTGATCTAGAGGACGATGATGAAGATGAGGATGAGGATGAGGCTCTGAGCATTGCCACCGATGACTCAGACTCTGAGCAAGACCAAAGAGTGAAACAGAAGGTTAAGGTACTTTAGAGTCTTCCTTGAATTGTAGTCATCCATGTTAGCAGAAAACCCTAAGGGTGGCATGGTGCACTTCTCATATAATAAGAATAGATACCTTAGATGATTGGGGAACATTTTTTGTTTCGTCTCAAAAAGCTTTTTCTAAAAGTCTTGAGTCATGAAATGTCAGAAACGATTCATGTAAAGTATGCGTGTGTTTGTGTGTGGGTGTTAGATGAGTCAGACCTATTTCATAAAGAATTCCATTCAGTGGTTGTTCCATTGAGAATCTGAGAAGCTTTATTATGAGTATAAAATGCATTAATGCATCATGAAGGGCGAAGATTTGGATTGTTGTCATCATTAATATTTAATTACAATATTATATAAAACATGAGATGGGTAGAGTAGTCTAAAGCCAGACTCAATGAAAACTATTGTTACTTTAAAAGGAAGTAAAGTAGATGTAAAAGTAGCTTCAGTAGGAAAAATAAGAAGAAGAAAACTGAACAATGGCATGTAATGCAGAGCCTTTCAAAGATTCAACAGTACTGTAAAATATTTACAAAAAAAACACTATGTGGTAAAAATGATACATACAAATGTAAGAGTCCTTTAGGCTATGAATACAAAAAAGCAATGTGAAAATTTAAATACACAGAATCAAGATATTTGCTGAATGCTTTTTAAGTCAAGAATTTTCAGTCTGCTACACATGGCTGCATAAAGACCTATGAATACCCTGTTTATCATTCCAAATGTGAGCTAATTACTAAGCCTATTCATTAAGAGCATAAATTTCAGTAATCTTGACAGCCCTAGTACTGAGTAGCCTGTGCCATGGAACTTCTGTGTACATCCAGCATCTAACTGGATAAGAGCCAACATTTGTTAGGTGCTATTCTTCTCTTTTTGGGATCCTTTTAGTATAACATGAAATTCAAGAAATGAGCAGCAGCAAAACTGGACAGGACACAATGAACTTCAGTACAGAAATGGAAATAAAAACAAATAATTAAGTAACTTAATCTAAACATGAACATGTATTCTTCACAAATACACTTAAATATGAATTGAAAATGATTACAGAAGTACAAATACATCAGCATGTTGTTTACAACCCTAACCCTAACCCTAACCCTAACCCTAACTATAACATCTGATTGTTTTATTGTATATATTGTTTTCTTCAACTGCTGTGTAAATAGTTATTCCAGTCACATTTTGTATAATTATTCATTGTACCAAAATAATTAAACTGACTGATCCTGTGTCCTTGTGTCTCTCAGGATTCACCACAGACAGGCCAAGTGAAGGAGGGTTTGGTTGCTGGAGCAGACTCTCACTCTTTGGACCATCACAGCAGGGAGACCTCCTCTCAGCCCCTCACACTCTCTCAGGCCAGTCCCCTGCTCTTCCAGAACTCCAGGTCTAAACACACTAGTGTCATCCAAGCTACAGGATTAGCGGCCAGCTCCAAGACCCTCCCACCACTCACCCAGCCCAACCGAAATCGAGGCAACTCCTCCAGACCTCCAACTCCTTCTCTTAAACCTCTGTGTCTTGCCTTGTCCCCTAAACCTCTCTCTCTCTCCTCTTCTCCAAAAAACCTTTCTTCCTCTCCCAAATCTCACGCTCTTTCTTTATCCCCAAAGCATCGCTCTGTCTCTCCAGCTTCAAAAGTGCTTTCTCTCTCGGCCTCTTCAAAGCCGCCCCCTCTTTCCTCCGCTCCTAAACCCCACACTGTCTCGCCTTCTCACAGACCCAAAAATCTGGCCTCACCCCCCAGGCCCTCCTCTCCAAGACCTCCCTCCCTACTCCCTGAAAGCCTAAGGATGGCCAGCAGGAGTGCCCCAGACAAACCCTTCCTGCACACTGATGACTTTGCTTATCTGAAAAAGGTGCCACTCCACTGTCTTTTTCTCTTTCTCTCCCCTCTACTTCTTTCTCTCTCTTTGTTACACTCTTAGGGAGAATTACACTTGTAGGGAGAACAAAACCCAACCAAACTCAGGGTGAACTGTTCCAAAGATTTTTATTTTTTTTTTCTTGACATTTACCTTGTAACCTGATTTTCAATGACTGAGCTGTGTGAACAAGTCACATAATTCATGCTTATATGCTTATGTTATTTTAATCACCTTCTTTGTGCCCTTAATAACCCCCTTTTTAGCCAAACAAAAACCTTACAGTGAAAGCTAGCCAGGCTTAAGAATGGTCTCTACACAGCAGTGCAGTTAGTTTAAAAAAATCAAAACAGTAAATTTTTTAGATCTACGTATCTGTGTATTTATCACAAAATCTATTTTGTATAGTAATAAAAGGTATCAGATTAATGTATCTAATGTATTATGCATGCCCAAGATACATCCTTATACATAGCTCAGTATAACACCCGTTTATTTTTATTCATTTTGCTTTTCAGTTTATATAATTTATTCTTGAGCCATTTGTTTTGTGGCAAGCAGCCTGGAAAAGGTCAATGTGTGCGTGTGTGTGTGTGTGTGTGTGTGTGTGTGTGTGTGTGTGAGGGTCTAAGCCTTAGTCTGTCATTGTTGCTTTGCACTGGTATGCCTATTGTACATGACTGACAGCGACAGCACTGTTAACTTGCCACAAACACTGCTGCTGCCATCAAGCAGACAACCAATTAACTGTGTGGTGGGTTTGGATGCTTGTATTAAAGCAGGGTGAAGGCCCTACCCATTCTAATCATTGTAATTACAATGACCCGTTTTGGACTTTTTTAGCATTTTGGATAATTATGCTATGATGGATGTGGTACCATGAAAGCATACATTAAAACAGCTTTTCTGGTAGTTTCACACAGAAAAGTTAAATGTTCTTAGCTGTTTTAATTAATTAAAATGATCATAAGTGAAAACAATATGTGGTTTTGCTATTATTGCTACTGTTAACAATAGTTTTATTATGCTAATAACTTAATATGGTGAACACTAATGTGTTCAACCCCTGCCCTAATGCACATCCGATAAATGTAAAATGACTCAATTATAAAGCAATTGTTCTTTTATTAAATGCACTTTTATTAAATGACAGATTATGTCTGTCTTCAGGAACACTTCAGACTTGCATTCATCCCACAGCTGAGGGAAGCGAGTAAACACCTGAAGAAAAGCACACTTCATGATGGCCAAAAGCTCCAGTCTCCCCACAGCAATCATCAGCACTCCAACTTGTTTCTGTCCTCCACCGTGCTGGAAAATCCCCATCCTAATGGGGTCATCCCGAGCACTGTGCAGGACGCTCCACTGGATCTCATCACTAAGCCTCGTCCCTGCAGCTCCAAAGCACCTGAAAAACCTGTACTAGCAGCTGTCAATACCTTCAACACACCCATCAACCTGACCACTGGAACCAAGGAACATTCCTCTGGACTCACTGCCCCAAACCAGGCTTCAACTTCTCCAAAGGTAGCATCAAGAGCAGCCCAGAGAAAGGCCTCCAGGCCTGTGCACAGGCCAGGGACTCACAGCCAACTGCTCCAGTCCCTGGTAGAAGTGTTCAGAAGAACAGAGTCAGACATTACCAGCAGCAAAGACTCAGATGACTCTGCAATGGATGACGATGAGGCAGAGGATGACGATGACAGGGATTCAGATGACAGTCTAACAGGTAAACTAACAGGTAGTTGATCAGGTAGTTGCTTCTTTAGAGTTATATGTTATCATGCGATCTCAGAAATCACATAAACTCGAGCTTACTTTACTCAAAGCTGTTTGAAGTGTGATATTTTTGCCATATAGCTTGTATAATGTTAATTGGTGAGGTATAATTTCAGTTTTTTCTGGACTAGACACCGAACATGTATTGGATAATCAGCTACATTTGAAGATATGGTTTTGCCAAACCATTCTTTTAATTAATGTGTTGTTATTTGTGACTGCGGATGGCTGAAAAATAATTACCAAGAATAGTCTAGATTAATTAAAGTGTGTTTCATTAGTGTGTTTCAGAGAAATGTCTCTCACTCTGTGTTCTCTTATGCAGACTCTGGCAGTATTCTGGATAGTGACTCTGACAATGATGACAACAAAGATGAAGACATTGAAACAGATACAGAGAATGAGAGAACTCCACTCAAACTTACTAAAAGCTCAGCCTCTTTGACAGACAGCACTTCTGGCATGGTGACCAGCACTGCCTCCCTCCATCTGCTTTCAGCTATACCAGTGTCCACTGCTGTGAGCAGCTCTGGGACCCCTGTTTATCCCAGCACTCCATCTTCATCCTTTAGTCTGCCCACACCCCCAGGTAATAATGTATCTTGAACAACTTAGGTTTTTTGATAGAAATTGTTTGGGTATTTTCACTTACTGATAACCCTTGGCTTTTAGACTCAAGAAAGAGAAGAAGAGTGACAGATGAAAGAGCACTGCGAAGGCCTCTTGAATATGGGTAAGAGACCCATGGAGTGTTAAAGAGCTGAAATGTGGATAAACATGGATAAGAGGTTTGAGTGGGTGAGAAAGACTGTTTTGATGATTGGTGGAAAGTAATAACAAGCTGTAGCAAAAAAAGTAGGATGTACACATAACAAAAAAAGAACTAAATAAAATGGAGAGAGAAGAAACGTGAAGGTAGGACTGTGAGCTGTATAGTTTCAGTCCATGCTCCACTGATTTCTTGCTCAAGCTTGCTTGACTAAAGGCATGGCACCTGTCCAGAGCAGGACAGAGGAAAATGGCACCCGTTCTGGCCTTTGCCCTTCATCCATTCATCCATCCATCCATCTAGACTGATAGGGTCTGGTGGTCACTAGGTGAGGAGTATCCCAGTGTATGTCACAGCTGGTCAAGGCTGTGTAACTTCATTTGAATTACAGAGTTACCCAAAGATAGGGTATTAAAGTGGAAGAGTCACTGTCAGTGGTCACTCAAGGTTTATCCATGTGTATATATATGTGTGTGTGTGTGTTCAAAGTGTTCTGATGTGCTTCAATCCTGTATTTCTCTCCAGGTGGCAGAGAGAGACGCGTATCAGTAGTATCTGTGGCCGAGTGCAGGGTGAGGTTGCCTACTATGCCCCCTGTGGTAAAAAACTTAAACAATACCCGGATGTCATGAAGGTAAGGATCAGTACTGCATTAGGATGACTGGCTTGAACTCCTGAGCTTATTTGAATGGTCTAACAAGTGTGTTTTAACAGCTCTTATAAGCGCGATGTGATGAAAATGACTTGCACTCAGTGTCTGCTTATGTTTTCTTTAAGCTGACTTTGTTTCTTTTTTATAGTATTTAGCAAGAAATGGAATAAGTGAGATCACACGTGACCATTTTAGCTTCAGTGCCAAAATAAGGGTTGGAGACTTCTTTGAAGCTAGAGAAGGACCGGAGGTGACTTCTACATTTTCATATTCCTGTGTTTCTTTCATATTTGTATTCGTTTTCAGCTATATAACACATCTTCTCAGAATCTCAGACGTTTCTGGCCTTCACTGAGAGATGTGTGTCTGTCTGATTATATGGGAAATGTCCTGTTGTAATCTTCTATCCTTGACAGTTAAAAGTGAATTATGCAATATTTTAGCAGTTGGGGGGAGTTTCTGAAATAGCAGCACTAGAACAGGAAACACTGATAAAACCGCTTAACCGAAAAGGGCAAAAGGATCAACATATTTTATTTTAGGATAAAATGAGAATTGGTTCTGTGCATGATTTATTTTATTATCAACCAGTGAAAGCCACGCTGTGCTGACAACGCTTGTTTAGGTGAGAATACTGACTTGTGTCTTTCCAGGGTTTGCAGTGGTGTTTACTGAAAGAGGATGAAGTCATTCATCGGATCTTAGCAATGGAGGGTCGGAGAGGCCGTCCCAAGAATCTTGAGTTCCAGCATCTATCGGACATCTCTAGTGGGGACCTGCTCCAATCCCGCCACAGGAAAAGAAAGCTGCCTAACATGGGGGAGAATGAAGCTGCTACTTCTGCTGATACTAAAATACTGCGCAGGCTGGAGGCCCAGGGTGAGACTGAACCAATTAGCCCCTACTTCATTTACTCTCACCATGATTGTGATGTCCACTGAGCAGTCTTTCCTCTAGGTTGTGTAAATTATTACAGAAAAGGGCTATATCACAACCCATAGCAAATCGTTACAATAGAATAATTTGTCCCACTGGGTGGAAGCCACATGCACATTGTATTTACCACTTGTCAACCTTTCTGGGCATTAAGAAGTAAATGAATAATCACCCTCAACTTCCTGTTTCCTCTCGGTCAGAGATTGCACGGCAGGCTGCACAGATAAAGCTGATGCGAAAGCTGGAGAAGCAGGCACTTGCACGAGCTGCCAAAGAGGCCAAAAGACAGCAAGGTAAAACCATTATGCCCTGCATCTCTCTTTGGCAGAGGTGCACAATTGCAGAAAGTCTACTGCAACTACTATTCACTGTGTTTGTGCAGAATACACTTATTTATTTCCTTGTGTAGATCTGGAATTTTTGTGACAGTATAGTATGCATGGTACAACACGTTATGGAAGCCCACTTGAATAGTTTCTATACAACTAACTGCCAATTTGATTTATTAATTCATTTTTTCATAATGATACACAAAGAGACCTAACTGTCATTAGTAAAGTGTAGTGCCAGTCTTGTTTTGTGAGTTGTGTACAATTCTTCCATTTCTTAAAGTATTAAGAAAATGAATATTAAGTATTATATGACAGTACCTTCCTTGACATCTGGCAACAATTCCCTTTTCACAACAAATGGCAGCCAGCATGTGCCGAGTTTTTTTCCAGATCATATGAGTATTAGCTGTACATAACATCCTGTCACATTTACCTGAGTGAACACACTACTTGGAATTAAAATAACTCGTACACAACAAAAGTGCTCAGTTTGAGACAAAGCATGTAACGAATTACTTCTCCAGGTGATCATTTATTTAATTTGCCAATTAGTTGTAAGTACAAAATATTAACAGGTAGTTTTTAATAGATTTGCATCCAAAAATGCAACTTTCAGTAAATTATAATGTGTAGCTGAAGCTGCATACCTAAATCTGAGTTATAATTTCAGCTCTGCTGGCAGCTGAGGAGAAGCGGAAGCAGAAGGAGCAGCTGAAGATTTTGAAGCAGCAGGTACAGACTTCGCCATCTCAACATCCCCCACAACACCTCTCACCTCCTTTCAGAGGAAACCCCACAGGTTTCCTCCTGTGCTGCACTAACTAGCAACATTCAGCCTGTTAGCTAGCCTAGTCACTCTGATTATTGTTGGTGGGAGCAGAAAGTTCAAGCTTCATGTTGGGATACTGACAAAAAAACCAAGAGACTATTCTCTATACGTAATATTCTCTACACATATCATGGGTGTGTAAGTGTAACAATGGTTTCTCAGTTCATATTATAAGTAACATTTTCAGAAGGTTTTGTTTTGCTCAAGGTCTATTGAAAGTCAGCAGAAACAAAATATTTCTCAGAAGAAAACTGAATCATTCTCACTCTTGTTCTTGATCTCATTCCTTGTGAGAGCAAGAATCCCCCCAGTCCAATGGTCTCCCCTTTCTGTAATAGGAGAAGATCAGGAGAATCCAACAGATTCGTATTGAGAAGGAACTGCGGGCTCAGCAGATACTGGAGGTAAAAATGAACAGGCTTTTACTTGGTATTTTATTTAAGAGACTTAAAAACAATTAAAAATGAACAAAATAATGCAAGCCATAAAGGAAATAAAGGAAATGAGATATCAGTTCAAATCACAAAGTTAAATTAACCACTGTAAACATTACAAACAGATAGCACAATTATAGGAATGTGCAAATAACAAGACAAAATGAAAAATATGCTTTAAAAAAGTCGTAATTTAATAAGTTTATAATTTAATGTTTACTGCCTTTTTTAGTTTTAGTCATTGTAAATATTAGTCATCTCTGAATGCCAAAAAACAGCACTGTAATTCATGTAGACTCAAACCAGTGATATCTGGTACAGCACTTTTCACAAAACTGAAGTAGACAGAACAAGCCCAGAACTGTGTCTGAGTGTCTGCAGTTCCGTCGCCTTTAGTTTGAAGCTTCCACGCTTGGCTGGTCAACCTTAACAGGCTTTTTCATAGCATGTAATTACATATTTAAATGTAAACTTAATTATTCTTTCTTGGTTTTGCTTCTCTTTAAATCTCTTGAAGTGTTTTGCCATTTTCAAGTTAATGGGATCAAAGAATGATTGGCTTCTGATCTGAAGTACATGCTTGTAATATTAAACAGCCGTTTCCACATTAGAGGAGTTAAGTTCACTCATCCCACCCCCACCCACCACAGTCTCTCACTCTCTCTTCTTCTTTCAAAAGAAAACCTCCCTGTTTAGATTGCTGTTGAACACGGCAGTTATAACAATGTTCTTGTTAGTTTCGAAATTTCCTACGGTTTGCTTATTGGGAAAGAAGTTTCTTTTACCAAAGATCCGCATCCCGCATTCTGTGATTGAGTGGTGGATTGTGAATCTGATGCTGAAGTGCTTTGACTGTGTTCTGAGATTTGGTGGTTTCAGCCTGTTTAGAACAGAGTGCTCAAAGAAAACAAAACTTCATGAATGATTATTGTACAAGGATGGGCAAGTAATGATGCTGGGTCAGCTCTTTCTCTTCAGGATCTTAGTTTGATAAATGACACCCCCTGTTATGCACTTTCAGGCCAAGAGGAAAAAGAAAGAAGAGGCCGCCAATGCGAAAATACTTGAAGCTGAAAAACGAATAAAGGTGAGGTAGTAACAGTTAAGGGAGGTTACTTTAATGCATGTATGTGAGGAGATTTAATGAGCTACTCTGCTAGTGTTTATCTATTTGAGTCTAAATGAAGGGCTTGTATGGCTTCAGGGTACCATTTACTGGTGCATGATATTAGCTGGCTTTAGGCATGATAAACAGACCTGTTGTTTATTAATGACAACTGGTATTGACTAGTGTAGTCCTCTATCAGATTTTATGTATGTGTAGTCGCCTCATCACTACCATCAACACATTTGCTGGTGAAAATTCTGCAATTTCACACCAGAAATAAGTAAATATTTGCCTTGCCTTTTTGCTGATTCTCTCTCCCTTTTCCACACTAAGCAAGTATTCATTTGTGCTGTCTCCACGCAGGAGAAGGAACTGCGCAGACAGCAGGCCCTGCTTTTGAAGCACCAGGTATGCCTCATTAACCTACACCTCAGAATGTCACTTAATCTCCAACAATTCAGCTTCTTTCTGCTGGAAGAGGGCTCTCAATCAGAATACTGTACACTGTTGAATATTTCCAACCCCCCCGTTTCCTAATGGTTTAGGTTAACGCTTGCTTGGGGAATTGCTCATGAAAGTGGTTTACTCAACTGTAATTTTTGTTTTTTTCTGTCTTAATCCTTTGCCAACTCTTTCTGGCAGGAGTTGGAGAGGCATAGACTAGATATGGTATGGGTATGTTTACTTTTGTACATCTACCACCATGCTGTGACTTGGTTGTGATGTGGCTGTCTATTGTGTTGTGAATGCAGGCTGCTGTCACCCCTGCATTTCCTGTGCATGGCTCTGCATTGCATACTCTGTTCCACGGAGAGAGAAATAATCTATGAACATTAAACTCAGCTCAGACGGCTGATTAGTGTTTATATAAACTGATCAGCACGGGTGCTTTTTATTTCCTGATTTATAGAATTCAGTTTACTGCTACCGTTTACTTATTTATATTTTATATTGTCTTTTATAATGAATTTAAAATATGTTGGAATACAGTTTCAATTTATTCTCCCCTCAAATCACTATTTAATGCTTGATTTATGTTTGTATGAAAGGCCACATTACTTTCAGCAGAGGATTCCTCTACTTCTTCTCACTCGGCTTGCTTTGCTCTTGGGGGCAATTCTTTGGAGCCTGCAGTTTAATGAATAACACTTGCCTGTACTAAACACAGTTCCTTCTTTTACATTTTAGCACTAAACATTGAGGAACTGAGCAGTGCTAGCTCTGCAGATACTGGCATGTTTTTCCAAATCAGCAGTACAGACTCAAACTTTAAACATGCTTTGCACTGTGTATAGCATCTGCCTGCTGCCTTTTTCCTCTTTGGTGTTTTTGATTTTGCTTCTTTAAGCTTGACTAAATCCATCTTTTCCACGTATATGTTTCAGTTATGAATTATGCCAAGGACATTACAAACTACTTTTTGCTTATTTCTCTCTCTCTCTGTCTTTCTCTGTGCATGTTTCTGATGGTGTAGGAGCGGGAGAGACGAAGGCAGCACATGCTGCTGATGAAAGCCATGGAGGCTCGGAAGAGAGCAGAGGTGTGCATGGCTGTATTAATTGTATAACCACTCACATACTTGCTTAGGGGAGGCTGGTGGGGCTTGTTGTTGCGTGCTTTTATTTCTGTTCTGTATGTGTGATGGTGGGTTATACACCATTTTACCAAACTCTAGTCCAACTTCACTTAATGCCAACCTCATATGCTTTCCTTTAGTTGTCGACCGTGTAAAAGTGTGAATCCACCCTTTTAAGTATCTCCTGGTGAAACTGCTGGGCAGAACTGTAATGGCTTCCACTGTGCTGTGGCTGATGCTACACACTTCTCACTGCTCTTTGCTACAGGAGAAAGAACGCCTCAAGCAAGAGAAGAGAGATGAGAAACGCCTAAACAAAGAACGCAAACTGGAGCTGAGAAGGCTGGAACTGGAGATGGCCAAAGAGCTCAACAAACCTGTTGAAGACCTGTGTCTGGCAGATCAGAAGGTAATTACTTATCACTGACAGAGGAAAAAGGATTTTTTATTCACCCATTTTCTCATCTCATCTGATCTCTTTTTACAAATCTGCTTGAAGATCTTATTACTGTTGTAAACTGTTCTTGTTGTAAAAGGCAGGGTGGTTCTAACTTGCCTGCATTCTTTATTGCATTGCTGTATGTAGTACAGGCCAAATTGGACTTTGGGAGGTGATATGGACTACAGCACTGCCATCTACTGGTTGTTTATCTACTATACCTTGAAGTGAATACAGCAACGTATTCCATCATTTGATCCACCATAAAATACATGCTAGAGCTTTAATTGGGACTGAAATTTTAAACTGAAACTCAAATATGACATTCTACCTGAATCTAACCAAAAAGCAGGTTCTGAAACCCAACTTAAGCCTCAAAAGGCAACCACCAATCGAAGACCTAATAAAACTGTGCATTTATATTTTTGGGGATTTTTCCAGATTTTCTGCCCAATTTAGTCACATCCAGTTCCACACACAAGCTAGGATTTCCCTATTACAAAATATCACCAATGCTGGGAGGGTGAAGGCTACCACATACTTTCTCTGAAGCCAGGCAACACATATTTTTGAGCTGATGCTAACGCAAAACCATTGATCAGCATAATGCACTTGGAAAAGAAAGCTAACTGTCAGGTCTGTTATTTGATGGGGGAGAGGGAAGGCCATCATACCCACCCAGAAAGAGAAGTCACTTGTGTTCTTTTGATGTCCTGGCTACAGATGACTGCAGCACAACAGGGGATCAAATAAACTCTGTATTTCTAATAATGCCTCTTGTTAAGTCCCCTTGTTGTGACAGACATTTGAACCAACATGAGCCACATAATTGTTTGAGAAATGAAATCTGACCCCGCGAGAACTCCAACGTAAGTAGTTGGGTCCTATCAGGTTTCGACAAATATGTGAAGCCTTACTGCACTTAGCTGTTAATACAATGGATTTTCAGGGTAAGGAGACAGTTGCAGTATCTATAGCTGTAGCTGTTTGTTTTGTTTCTTTGGGTGTGGGTGGGTAAGTGTCTTGAAAAGTGATACACAGCCTTTCTCACCCATTCCCATCCTTTGTAGACTCTGCCGGAGCTATCGAGGTTGCCAGGGCTGCTCCTGCCGGGTACCTGTTTTGCAGACTGTCTGATGGTGATGCAGTTCCTGCGCTGCTTTGGGAAGGTGCTGGGATTGGACAGCACTGAGTTACCTACACTGCATATGCTGCAGGCTGGACTGCTCAACCTGGGTCCCAGCGCAGCACAGCTTCAGCACCTGCTCGTACACCTGGTTTCTGCTGTAGTGTGTGACCCTGGCCTTCCTCCGGGACACAAAGTAAAGAACACACATACACAGTGTCACTCAAAAACACATGATCTCTGTCTTAGACAGTATGTTGCTGACTCAAACATTCCATGTCCACACAGACCAGTTTTAACAGTTCAGTGAGCCTGCTCACTATGACATACTGATATACTGATACTGTTTGCTTAGATCTATATTTGAAGTATTAGCGATTAGTTCTACCATAAAGCAGTTCAAACATTATGATCCAAGAATTTAGAAACTTTGAGAAATGCTGGAACAAAATCTGTTATGGTTTTACAGAAACAACCGTCCTGCTCTTTAGACTAAACTCACTCACTCTCACTCATTTTCTGTAACTGCTTAATCACACTACGGTTGCAGGTACCCATTGCTAAGCCAGTCTCGGGGTCTAGACCAAACTAAAACATATCATTTTCTTTATTTCTTTTGTTTATTCACATTTATTTAAGAATATATTTTTTCTATCTGTCGCTTGCTATGCTTGTTTTACATTAGGCCAAAACAGCCCTTGGGGAGCACCTGTCCAGCATGGTGATAAATCAGGAGAATGTGTCTGAGATTCTGCAGATCTACATGTCTGCTCAGTGCAGTCAGGCTGAATTGTTGCCACTGGTGGAGAGCCTCAGGACCAAAGCCTTCCAGGCCCACACTCCTGCTCAGAAAGCCTCCATGCTGGCCTTCCTGGTCAATGAGCTGGCCTGCAGCAAAAATGTGGTCACGTAAGCCCTGGAAGCTCCTTGTTCATAAAGACAGTAATGACAAAGAGTGAATCTTTTGCTATTTTTTTACATCATTTTCTCTGGTCTTCATGCAGTGAAATTGACAAAAATATTGACCAAATGGCGAATCTACGGAGAGACAAATTGACCATTGAGGGCAGCCTTCGCAAGTAAGCCCACAGAAGTAGCACTCACTTTGATTGATTACAAATACTGATTCAGTCACTGGGCTAAGATTGTGTGTTTGTGTGTGTGCCTGATTGTGTGCATGGGTGTGTGTAGGCTGAGAAGTATCTATGCTAAGCGGACAGGGAAGCGTGAGAATGGTGTAGGAGGTGATGAGAGTCATGCTCAAGGGACCCCCAGCTCCTGCCGCAAGCGCAAGAGGAAAGCAGGAGACAGCGAAGATGACGATGACGAGGACGATGACAGTGATGACCAGGGAGAGGAGGAAGATGATGAAGAAGAAGAGGGACTGAAGAAAGGAAAGAAAACAGACACATGTGAAGAAGAGGTATGCAGTTCTCATGCTTACAATTTTGCCAAACCTTCACAGCCAAAATATATTACAGTTACATTAGTTTTACATTTTTTCAGCATTGTTTTCTAAAATATGCTTGCATTCTTGACTAGTAACAGAGTGCCTATAACAGTGTACCAAAAAAGGTAGGGTAACTGTATTCTGTTAACAGCTAAAATGAAAAACGACAGTCATCTTATTACAGAGAAATAAGATGATTACCAGCAGGACTGCACTACTCACACAGTGATAACTATACAAATTTGTCATCTTTGACTAAGGGGTGGTGGTGGTCTAGTGAGTAGGATACTTGCCCCTGGACCAAAAGGTCATGAAGAAACACATGTTTTGCAGGATGATGGTGATCAGACAACCAGTGTCGAAGAACTAGAGAGACAGATTGAGAAAGTAACCAAGGTAAGCAATCAGTTACAAGTACAAATCCAATCAAAAATGATCTATCAACCTTCTGCTATATATATTAGGTTCTTGGGTTCAAGGCTTTTGGAAACTTGAACACTGATTGGCTTAAAATTACAGCAATGTTTTAACCAATGTAAATAATCACCTGTCTAGAAATGAATATTCACATAATTAAGATAATAACATTATAAGAAGAATAGTTTTCTTGGTTTTTTTTTGGTTTTTTTTAAAAAGGGATACAGTGCTACTTGCAGTAGACAGGTACCATCATTGTGAAATTGCTGTTTTATCTTCCATAGCAACAGAGTCAGATCCGCCGTAAACTTTTTGAGACATCACACTCCTTGCGCTCAATGATGTTCGGGCAAGACCGCTACAAGAGGCGCTACTGGGTTTTGCCCCAATGTGGAGGTGTGTTTGTTGAGGGCATGGAGAGTGGAGAGGGTAAGTCTAACTTAACTGTCATTTTGTGATGGGGTTAACAAAACTGCTTAGAATAAGAGAGCTGATCCAAGTTCATCTAACAACATCGTCATAAAAAAAGATTCTAGGGCAGCCCTATACTTGGTTTACAGATTATTTCACTACTGATTCTCTTTAGCAAAGGGAGAGTTGACCTCATGACTGATTGTGGTTTTGTTATGTTGTTTGTTTGCTCAGGACTGGAGGAGCTACAAAGAGAGAGGGCGAGGCTGCACAATGTTCAGCACATCCAAGTGAAAGAGGAACCCATGGAAGTACCTGCTGACAAACCTCCATGTAGCAGCCCTGTGGTAAAGAATGAAACAACTTCTCTGGACCCACAGCAGGAGAAAGACTCGCTCAACCTGTTCCTGCAGAAACCAGGCTCCTTTTCCAAACTCAGCAAACTACTTGAAGTGGCAAAGATGTCCCCTGAGTCAAGTAGCCATCCCCAAGGCCCCCTGACCTCTGCTGCCCACGTGCCTTCAAAAAGCCAGACTACATTACCCATCAGCCTCTTTTCCATCACAAACAAAGAAATTAAATCTGAACCTGCTGCTCCTCTCGTAAGCCATGGATGTCAGGGCAATCTGCAGCAGCAGCTCCACAGTGATCTCTACAGAGCTCTGACAGAGAAAAATGCTCATTGGTTCAGCCTGCTGCCACGATCACCATGTGATAATTCCTCTCTGGCAGGCAGTATCACCCCTACACCATCACTCTCACCTCAGACTTGCAATTCCAAAGCGCAGCCTCCCATTAACAGCCACCCCACAACCCAGTCAAACTCCTCTCTCTCCAATAACAAACACTCAGCCTCTAACATCAGGGCCGAGTCCCCCTCCTCACTCTCCTCCGGCACCAACCAGCATGCCACCTGTTCTGCCAGCCCCTCCACTACTGCAGCAATCAGGACCTTCTCATTAGATGTACAGCAGGTGTGTAAAGGATTTTGTTTCTTGTTTCCCATTAACAGAATGTGATTCACTGTCCTTCAAACATTTAGGAACATCTCGCTTTTTATACATTTTAATACCAATTGTTTTTATTTGCCTTGTGGTAACTTAATATATTAAAACCCAACCAACCAACTGTGTAACATACACAGATATCTGTGACAGTATTATGCTGGAAAAATTATATACCGCATACATTTTATGCCATCATGTAATACATGCATTCAAATTTCAAGCTAGAAAAATGGACAAGGTTGGAGGGGACTTAAAGTAAACATTTTGAAAACTAAACATTTTCAGGTATTTTTACTTAAAAGTAATAGCACCCTTAAAGTGTACCCTCTCTGTCTACAGATGAAGCCTGGCATGCACATGTTGGGCCTCCCATTTTGTCACTGGCCCACAGGACTTACTGGTCTAAACATGGCGTTTGGAGGCATGTCGACATTTGCTGCACTGGGAGGGATGTACACAGATGCAGAAGGAAATGGGAATGGGAATCTCTCCCAAGTCCACAGTGTGGGTCCCATTAAGAGTGAGTCTCCAGTGTTGTCCAGTGATAAGCCCCCTGCAGCAGAATCACCTGCTTTGGAAATGGCTAAAAACCAGGACCTCCCCTCCCCTCAGTGCATTCCTGAAGGTAGGACAGACACTAACTGCTACATCCATATTGTTTCAGGATGACTTGCATGCTGAGAATTGTACCCATAATGCATAAGAAGAATGTTCACATGTGTGTGATGTGTGTGTGTGTGCTGAAGAGATGCTGACTGGCTGGTGGAAGGTATCTAGCTCTGAGGAACTGAGCAGTGTAGTGAATGCATTGCACCCTCGTGGGACCAGAGAGAAGGTCCTACAGAAACAAATCCAGAAACACATGGACTACATTATGCAAGTCTGTGCCAAGAACAAAGATGGTATATCATATTAACGGTTAACTTGTCTCTATGAAACAGCTTTTGTACAGTGTCACTGCTTTTTGGATATTTATAGACAAACTACATTGCTGTCTTTGGGTTTTGTATTTGTGTATGTAGCTGCTGTGATCGACCTGTATGAGCTGAAACAGAGCCAGGTGTGTGAAGAGACGGTGCAGGACTGGTGTGTAGAGGAGCATGCAATGGATATGGACATCACTGTGCTGCAGCAGGTGGAGGAACTTGAGCGTAGAGTCACTTCAGCCAGCCTGCAGGTCAAGGTGAGTATCCTTCTGCATCCTGCTTTCAAAATCTTCAAATAAACACAATTGCTAAATGAACATGGTGGACTTGCAAATTTGTCCTAATGATAAGCAAGCTGTAGATGACATGTGCTGCTCTGGTATTTATACACAGTGGCCCATTTATTAGGTTGGTTTGCCATATACAGACAGGTGGCACAAAGAGAAGTCAGCATGAAATCAGTAAAATGTTTGGCCACCACTACATACCACAACAGCTTCAATGTGCTTTGGCATAGAACCTACAAGTCTCTGGATATTTAAATGGAAAAGTGCTGTCTAATGCAGTGGTCACATGAGTGTCAGAAGATTGACAGAGCGACTAGCTGCCATTTATTTCTACTGAAAGTTACCGATTTACAGCAACAAGTGAATATTATGTTGCCAACTAGGTGGGGTGAAATAGGCTAAGGGTCTATTTATGCAAATACTGAGCGATGCAACATGACACCTACCAAAAGCAGTGGTGGTGGCCTAGTGGGTAGGATACTTGCCTCTGGAATAAGAAGTCATGGGTTTGAATCCTATATTTAAGCATACCACTGGGTTCCTGAGCAGGACCTTTAACCCCAAGTTGCTCCAGGGAGACTGTCTGGTGTAGTTAGGGAATGGAGGTCGCTTTGGATAAAAGTGTCTGATAAATGCTGTAAATATAAAAGGAGACAATGTGACACACGTTGCTGAAACAAATGATGCCAAATGCTTTGCTTCCAGTCAAATATGAGGAAGAAGCTCTTTGTTTCAGTGTCTGGTTTTCCCACACTGTTCTAGATACTTAGACATATATACAAAAAAACAACCTAGGAACAAGAAACAAGGTTTTTGTCTCCCTCCTCTGTCACTTATGTGACTACAGCATAACACGTGTGTCCAAAATCTTAAATAGGCATTGAGCTGGGCTGAGACCTTTTATTCCCTGTGGATGGGGGCATTGCCATTCCGAAGAAATGGATAAGATTCATCAGTAAAAAGAGGACAAGTGGAATAAAACCATGAAGCTAAATGTCCCCACAGCAAAACAGAACCACCAGACCCCCTTTCTATAAGGGTCATTCATTCAGGCCATTGGCGCGAACCACGTATGCATTTGTCACCTTGTGGAGAACATGGTTACATTTTTTAAATATGTGCCACAGAGCATGGTAGGATGTTAATTGTGTAACTGTACAACTTTTCTTGCTCTGTTTTTCCATTCATTTACTTAGGTTTCTTCTTTAATTTGTCAACTGTATTGGTGCACTTTGTATTTATAATGGCGAACCCATTTGCTAGGCACAGCCACTCTCAAACCCACCAATGGGTGGAAAGGGACAACTGTATGACCACAAATATAGGACCACAGCAGATATTTCTTGGGTGCTGGATCATTCTCAGCAGAGCAGTGAGACCAACTCAGTAGTATTTGTGTTGCACTACTATGCTTGTGTCAGAGACAGCACTATTGCAGGTATTTTAAATAGCCAGATATGTCCAGCTAGTAGTGGCCCTGTGGTCAGAAACTGATGACAGATGAAGGGCAAGAAAATAGGTAAGACAAATTGTCCATGAAATCACCTACGACATGTACCAGCAAGGTAGGTGTGTCTTATACATTGGTGAATATACAGTGTTCAAAAAATGAGCAATGCTGCTGTGGCTGATCAACTTATACCAGTGTAAAACACACTAACTTACCACTACAGTGCTGATGTCATGGCTATATTGAGAATAGCGAACTAATATCTGATTTACAGCATCTCTTTCTATTGCAGGAGAGGATAGATAGTGACTGACAATTTAGGCAACAGTAAATGGGCTTCAGTTGAACATTGCACATCTGGTAGTTAAACCTGATAAAAATTACCAGTGAGTGTATATATACAAAGTAGAAATACGTACTAAACAACATAATGCAAATGGATGTCTTGGTGATGGAACTGTCGTTATGTCTCTCATGTTGACTAGGGCTGGATGCCCCCAGAGCCACAGAGTGAGAGAGAGGACCTGGTCTATTATCAGCACAAGGCCGTCAGTGAAAATGGCTGCGAACCAATGGACAAATCAGAAACGAGCATTGTGCGGCGCGATAATAACCCATTGGACATAGCTGTGGCACGTCTGTCTGAGCTGGAGCGGAACATTGAGAGAAGGTACCTGAAGAGTCCCTTAAGCACCACCATTCAGATCACTCTGGATAACGTGGGTACGGTCACTGTACCAGCTCCTGCACCATCCCCTAGTGCTGATGGTGATGGGTAGGTCATCCAGGATCATAGTTCCCTCCAGAACTGCGCCTCTTCGCCCGCACTCTCTAACTTGCTCTCACTTTTAAAATATCCTTTCACTTACACTAGCTGGCCTTCCTATCCCTCCCTGCCTCCTCCTGTCCCTTTGTCCCCATACTGTGTTTGCTTGGTCTCTGTGCTGTGACGGTCAAGTGCATTTGTGTACATCTGTGTGCACTTGCAAACCTTTCACACTGGTTTGTCCATGGTGTTTTAAGGCATGGTGCATTGCATTGGTGTTTTGTGGCAATTTGTGAATTTTCTGTAGTGTGCTTGAAATTGTGTGCGTGTAAATGTGTGAAATGTGCCTTCTCCCTAGTGGGGCCAAGTGTGCTTTTAAAACATTGCTGTCTGAGTGGATGCACACACTGTCTTTGGCAACTTTATGAGCACTGCTGTTTGCTATTTATTCTACATTCTCTATAGCTCTCTGAAAGGTTGGGGTTGTTCTCTCTATTCCTGACCAGCATTAATCTCCCCCTGGTTGTTTCCAACAGAGGTGAGGAGGACCTGGCTCCAGGGATGAAGCAGTGGCGGAAAGCGCTAAGTGAAGTTCGCAGTGGCGCCCAGCTTTCACTCTGCTTGCAGCAACTGCAGCGCTCAATTGCATGGGAGAGATCCATCATGAAAGTGGTAAAAACTAATTCAAACTTTTGACTAATAGTTTTGGATGTTTAGTTTACTAATATAGTGTAGTGTGTAGTAGATAGTGTGTATGTAGTATAGTATCTATCCCATCCCTGCTCCTGGAGGTGTGCCTTAGTGGAGAATTCACTTCCAACCCAGGTTGAACACATCTTATCCAGACCATCAGTTCACTTAATTATTTGGAACAGACGTGTTAGACTTGGGCTGCAGTAATGTAGCTCTCCAGTCGCAGGGTTGGTGGCCACTGATGTATAGTGTATCTTTTGGTTCTTTTGTAGTTATTAGTCACTTCTAATCACTTATTAGTCACTACTAATCACTTAATTTTGTATATGCATGAAAATTCCTCTTAGCAGACTTATTCCTAGTAAGGACTTCTTAGCACTGCAGTGCAAGGCCCAATTCCAAACCAGCCCTAGTTCTCAGACTTTTTTCTCTATGGGTAGTTAGGAGCAATAACAGCATTTTAAACCAGCAGTGAGGATCCATGGTCAGCTTTAGGGGAGTGTTTGGTTCCTTGCTGTTGCTGAGTCTCAGTGCTGTGTTGTGGTGTTAGTACTGCCAGATGTGCCGGAAGGGAGACAATGAGGAGCTGCTGCTGCTGTGTGATGGCTGTGATAAAGGATGCCACACATACTGCCATAAACCCCAGATCAGCACCATCCCTGAAGGAGACTGGTTCTGCCCTGCTTGCATAGCCAAGGTTGGGGAGGCAGTGCTTTGATCTCAAAAAGAACAAAATATGTATTATCCTCAGGCCTTCAACAATATTTATATCAGAACTACACATAGGAAATGTAGGAAAGGTTAACTTTCACACAATGTCTGTTCATGTTTCGACTAATTCTCTTCCTCTTCTCACTATCTGACTGCAGGCAAGTGATTCATCCCAGAAGGGAAAGAAGCAGGCCAGCCGCCTTAGCGGAGGGGTAAAGAAACCATCCGAGGTCAAACGCAGCAAAAAAGCATGTGTAGCAGGAGATGGCTCAGAGGATGACACAACCAGCACCAGTGCCTGCAGCACGCCCAAAAAAGGAGGAAAGGAAATAAAAAAGAAAAAGACTGAGAATCTGTTCACTGACACAGCCAAGGAACAGAGTTCAACACAAGTTAAAAAGGCCAAAACAGCCAGAGACAATAGTAAAGATGTAGAACTCTGCAGGTACCTGGACACTTCATGCTAATTTAACACAAATGGCTAATATATAGCCCTACAAACATTATTCTTTTACTAGTGTTCTACACCTGGTGTTGTATGGAATGGTACTTCTTTCTATATACCGTTTTAAAATGCTGCCACAGACATTGTTACAGGGACTTTCCCAGAGAAACAGAAAATGCAGCTGGACATATGTGAACTTCATATGTGAATGCTTACTGTGCAGGTTGCTGTTGGCAGAGCTGCAGTCTCATCAGGATGCCTGGCCTTTTATGACACCAGTCAATCCTAAATCGGTCCCTGGATACCGCAAGGTCATCAAGAAACCCATGGACTTTTCCACCATCCGTGAAAAACTCTCCAACAGCCAGTATGTATCTCAGCACAAATGCCAGTCTTATTAGAAGTGAGAATTGAAACAAGAGGTACATTTAACCTTTGAGGGATTGATTTGCTTTAGAGGTGGAATTCACTCTGCTGTTGTTCATGTCTTGGCTTTTCATTAAGGCAATTCTGTATATTGGACCTGTTCTTCGACTTTAATTTGGTACCTCTTGGTTCTCTCTTATTTCAGATACCAGAATCTGGAGACGTTTATCATTGACGTTAACTTGGTTTTTGATAACTGTGAGAGGTTTAATGAGGATAATTCTGACATTGGCCGTGCTGGACACAATATGAGGAGATTTTTTCAGCGGAGATGGACCGAACTTTTAAAGCAAATGAACTAGAAATGTCTGAAACTCTTCCACCTCAGCACACACAACAGACTTCTACTGCTGCTCCAAATTTGTAATTGAGAATGCACACATTTGCAAAAGTTTCTTATGGCCTCAGTTCAAAAGGAACCAAAATACCAGCAGTTCACTAGTGTTATCATTCCAGATGGTGATTTGCTTGCTACAAGCGAAATTGGGTGTCTTTTAAAGTGCAATACGAATTCTGATTCCTTTAAAGAACTTCCAAACAGCGGTATCCATTTCATCTACATGTAAATATAAATTTGTTTACTTTTTTTTATTATTAGCATACATTTATTTAATTTTGTTAATTATTTATGATTAAATTGGTCCTGTTTCTGTGAAAAGAAGGAAATGTAAACAAAATGCTTCAAAGTCATAATGAAAGCATTTGTTTTTTTTTGCCCTGAAATGAAAGTCAATGTAAAAAAAACAAAACAAACAAAAAAAAACTAACAAAAAAACTTGTTTACATTGGTACCTTAGTGGTACCAGAAAACTCATGACAATACTGTAAAACAGAGTTTGTGTACAAATGTATTAATCTACTACATGTGTGTACATAATGTCTATGTATGTTCATATTTGTTGTGGAATATGTATGATGTGTACATAAAGTTGCAGACATCCTTTATGCCTTAGACTGATTGGTTAGTGTTAAAATGGTAACATTATAATAATGACTACAGTAGTACAGTGTTAATGGCACTGTTTATACCTTCAACACTGTGGTCTCTTACCACTTTATTAGTGCCTAGCGTTCTGTTAATATATCAAAGAGTACGTATTTCTGTTTTGCTGTTTATCAATCTTAAATCTGCATTTCTCAGTCTCGTTCCTGGAGTTCTCTTGCTCCACACACTTTAATGTGTTCCATGCTTCAACACCCTTGAAACTCAGCAGCTAATTAATGAGCCCTTAAATTATATTGAATGTGTTGGGACAGAGAGAACACTTACCTGTGCAGGACAGCTGGGCTCCAGCTGCAGGACTGAGACCCACTGTCTCATATCATACTACACTGACAGACCTCAGACTTGTGTTTATTTTCTGAAACTTTTCTCTTCTGATTATCTCCCAGTTCCCAGTGTAGATGGTATTTTAAAACAAAATAGTTTGGGAACCCAAAGGCCTCTTGTGAAGCCTACACAGATTGCCAGCACATCTCTGCTCACAGGTCCCCAGTAGGCTCAAAAAATACCAGTCCTAGGTCATGCAGGGAGACACAACACAGTGACAAAGAATGCTACAAATGAGCCCTGATGGAGCTCCTTCACAATTCCAGCCTCTTTCTGGTTTGCTTTGGCTATGGACACAAGGCCGTCCCTAGTGTATGCCTGCACCGTCTTTTCCATCGTGCTGTGACAACTTTCTTCCAGAACAGGTTTTCTACTGGTGCTGTTGTAAAGATGTAGCATCCTGGTCTAAAATGTTTTATTTCAACTCTTGTTGGGACACTGGCTAAATAAATGACATTTCTAAACTTAGATTGGGGTGTGTTCAATATTGGTGACGCAACCACACATTGCATTAATTTACTAATGCAGTGTGACTTACAAATATAATCATGTTATAAAGTAGCTATATAAAACAGGCAAGTGAAGTATTAGGAGTCTCTGCCAAGGACTCCTATTGGTGAAATACTTGCCTGGCTGGGGAAATCATACAGCGGTCTCCTGTTCAAAGTATAACAGTGTTGCCTACCTCACTACATCAGTTTAACATGAGCCTAAGGTCACCATGCCCAATGCCAGCATCAACCAGGGTAATAAAGCATGCCAGCACTGGGTTTTGCAGCAAACAGCATTCTCTGGGGTGATGCAGCACCATCCAGTACCCCTGAAATGCACAAAAGTGGCATTTGTGATGAAAAACTAACACATAGTTGCAACATTTGGCGGAAGATGATGACCACCAATCCCTAGTACTACCATTTTTTTTTTTTTTTTAAACACGTTGAATGAGAAGGTATCTACAAACATAGAGTACATCTGTGTTTTCCAACCCTGGTCCTAAAAGTACACCTATATATTTTACTTTTCTTTACTGCTTCTAACTCACCTGATGAGCTTGTAACAACCTCCTACTGGGTGAAAGTGGGTGTGTAAAAGCTGTGTTACCCATCAACACTTATCGGAGCACGGGTCACAGCTCATCCTCTTAGAGCATCAAGCACATTCTAACATGACCCACCTCTTCTCAAAGAAGTACATTGAAACTTTTAAGCTTTGGAACAAATTTCCTCTGGTCATCAGAACTGCTGAGACCCCTGCTGTCTTCAAACAGAATAAAAACCCACATCTTCACTAAGTACTGCAGAGATACGATAAGTCCAGGGGGAGTTCCAACTTCTTCTCTAGTACAATCTTAGTCTTCTAGCAGCTCTTAATTTTAAGTCTTAATTTTAGGTTTACTAGTATGAGGGACATTTTCTTGCGGATTACAAAGCACAGATGTCCGTTGCTCTGGATAAGAGTGTCTGCTGAATGCTGTAAATGAAAATGTCAAATCAAGTTAAGATTTTAATGTCATTTCAGCCATATACACACAGCACACAGTGAAACTAAACAACGTTCCTCCAGGACCACGGTGCAACATAAGAACAGGAACAGAACACCACAAGACTACAAAAGTGCAAACGGAAAAAACACAAAAAACACAAAAAAAAACACAAGAGCAACAAGACAACTGGACAACACAACATTTTGTGAATGTAAAGCTCTGACATGTGCAGGACATAGTTCTTCCAGGATCAGCGTTGGGGAACACTTGTGTATATACAGGCAAACATTTAATAGCTATAGAGGAAAGGTGAAACCACCCACTTAGGAATGTGTCATGTGTGTATGCATATTTGTACTTTACACACTTTGTCTAATAAGTAACCAGCCCTCTTTTTCCAGCACTTCAGCAGAGAAGGAAGCACAGGCTTCGCAGAAGAACTTGTTACACTCAGGTGGACTGTAATCCAGGAAGAATAAGGGACTGATTCTTTGGGTATGAGTTTGTAGTGAAAGTGCACAAAGCCACCTTCATTGATCCATTAGTGGAGTCTGATTTGCTGTACTATTAAGTATTGCCTCAAGCTCTAAAGCAGAGGTGTCAAATCTTATCCACAAAGGGTGTGGCTGCAGGTTTTCACTGTAAAAAAAAAAACGGAGCTCAACCGATCAGCTGTTTGAAGACTGAGACCAGGTGGGAATCAGGTGGGCTCCTGTATGTTTAAAAGAGAACCTGCAGCCACCCCAGGCCTTTGTTGACCACCCTGCACTGAAGTCTTCGTGGTGAAGATGGCCATCCTGGTGCACAAGCTCCAACAGCACTGGGATGATGTGAACTGCTGCTCCTTCTCCACGGAGCTCTTGGCCACCTGCTCTGGAGACAAGACTGTCCGTGTTTACTCTGCCCGAGATTTCTCCGAGCTGTCCTTCTCTCCTCTCACTGGACACGGATACGGCGTCCACTGCTGCTGCATCAGCCCCTGCGGCACCTACCTCGCCTCCTGCTCCACAGACGCGCTCATCATATTGTGGAGCAGCACGACAGGGGCAGCGATGGCCAAGCTGGAGCACCCCGGGAGGAGCCCCGTGAGGGTGTGCTGTTTTTCCGCGGACTCAGCCCTGCTGCTCTCCGGGGCCTCCGACGGCACCGTGGCGCTGTGGGGAGTTCGGGAGAAGAAGCTGAGAAGGTGAGGCTGCTTTACAGAGGCCTTACTTGCTAAAGACTAAAGGGTTGCCGTTTACCCACAAAGTGTGTCGCCAAATGTTTTTGTTCTCTGGGTGGTTTTCGGTGGTTTCCTCAGATGGTTAGCTAACGTTTAGTGCTAGACTAATACCTAAACTTAAACTTTGAAATAAATAATATTTTAACAATTTCCCAAAGCCACGGTAGCGTCCCTAAAGGGAAAACCCACTTTTTCAACAAATAAATGGATATAAACAGTCACTCACAGAGTGGTCTGATGTGAAATGTTCCATAAAAAATCTTAAGTGGACACAATGGGAACCAGGTGCCAGTGTGTTGAGTGCCTATACAAGGTACATGAGGAGGTATGCAGTATGCAGTAAGGGATACGTACATACACACGTATGCTACTATCAGCAGTACACATCAACATAAAAATACCCGTGTGGGTTAAGCAATCTTTTTGCTTAATAAAATAAATATGTACATTTGTGTTTTAGACATTGCAACCCTCCATTCCCAACAACACTGTAAAAGAAACCTGTAAGTTTATCTCATGACAAGCTACTCTGAATTTCTTAACAATAGAGCTATACAGAAATGTTTTTTAAAAATGGCAGAATTCCCCTTAATAAGGCTGTGTAGTCGTGCATTAATAAACTGCATTGTGTTTGTTAGGGTAGTAGGTATAACAGGGGAAATGGAAATGTCTGTTGTGGACTTGTATGCCCTTAATGAATAAGATCAGAATTTCTTCATGGAAATTGCAAATATTATTGCTGATGAGGCCAATGGCATGGTAGCAGTTGGTGGAGAATTTAAAGCTGTGCAAGAAAAAAGCTGTTTGACACATAGAGCTCTAGAAACCCTAACAGAAAAGATTTATGTACATAATATGATCATTTTTTTCCTCTCTCTCTCCCAGTAATTGTTATATAATGTATTAGATTGCCACATTGAACCAATAACACTAAGAAAACATGCCCCCATCATGTTAAAGATAGATTTAGGTAAATACATTTTTCAGAAACTGCCTCATTATTGGATAATATAGTGTTAGTGCAAGATTTAGAACAGAATTTAAAATAATACTTCCCGTTTGGGAATGAAGCAGTCACAATGGGGGTAATGATGCAAATTTGGATTTCCCAAAAAGAGATTCAGTGAGATAAATCCCAGACCATCTGAGTGGTTATTAAGATTAAACATCCCTTGCTTAAAAATATACTGTCTCATCCAGAGGAAATAACCGATGCCTTTGCATCATTCCTTGGAGACCTTTATAAAGAGCCTAATAATCCGAAGTCTGAGGAAACAGCACAATTAGGGGGCACTTTCAAAGTCCACTGGTCTAACCTATGGTTCAGATACTTTGGAATCATCATAATTTCGAACATATCACAGCTTTTCAAAGCTAACTATGGCAAACTGGTGGGTGAAATAAAAAAATGACCTTACAAGATGGGAAATCCTCCGTTTATCTTTAACAAGGCGAGTGGAACATATTTCCAGTACTGCTGTTTGTGTTTCAATCTCTAACCTTAGAGATCCCCACTTTCACAACTTTTAACTATTAACAAATACCAATAGTTTTAAAACATATTATTCAGAAAGTTTGATAGTTGCTAAGATTATCATGGCAAATACCTGGAATAAAAAAAAATGAAAATCGGGATAATCTTGCCAAAGGGTATTCTGTGCCTCCTATTTTCTAAGTGAACCTAATTAAGTAGGCATTGGATTTCTTTCCTCCTTATTTGGATATGTACACTTAAAAAAAAAAAAAAAAAAAAGTACATTTTTCAGCTTCCCTGTGATGGTAGACAAATCTCACCGTATGTCCCTGGTTTTAGAGTTAAGATAGTGGAAATCATAAATGGACATTCAGAGTAGTGTTGGGCCGATCCACGTTTTTCCAGTTCCGATCTGATTCTGATACATGACTGCCGATACCGATTCCAATATAATACATCTTTTTACTTTAATATTAGCATTATTTTTGTTGAAATTATGCTGTTAGTAAGGTTACATCACAGAATAAATAAACTACTAAGCACTTACTAGAAGAGCAAAAAACATACACAACTACATTGAATTTAAAGCCATTCCAAAGGAATTTATTTACACTTCACAAAAAGGTAGCAGCAACAGCGGTAAAATTTAGTAAATATAAAAAACAAAACAATCTTGGCTGAATCGTTTAAATAGTTCTAGTATTATGTCCATTTTAGCAGCAACAACTGTGTAAAAAAGTGTAAAACGAATACATTTTAAATAACGTGAATTCGGAGACACGACATGGGCAGCGTGTAATCTCACCACTTTTGTATTTAAGGTGGATCGGCCGAGTTACCAGATGCCCAACCTTAGCCTTGTCGTGTTTTGGGAGATAGAGAGGACAAGAGGGCAAAAACAGAAAATTGCCTTTCGCTTTTGGGTTGTCTGCTGTAAATCTGTTGCGTTTTTGGAAAATGTCAATGAGCGTCTGCTGCCTGGTGTCTTTTCCCCTGTTTGCTAGCATCTCCTGATACTCTTTGTCATGAAATCTCTGCAGGTGCTTGATTAAATTTGTTGTATTGTACGACGCAACCGTACTTCCACCCCTCGGCACGCTGGCTTTGCACACATTGCAAGTAGCCGTCTTGCTTTTCGGCTTTTCCAAACTGTAGTACCTCCAAACGAACGACATTTTGTTCAAAACAAGGCGGTGATGCATCTGGTATTACAGCGTCGAGTTTTTAGGTGCAGCGCAAGCTGCAAACTGGAATATAGAGATCAGGGCTGTCCGACCGATATCCGATATCTGATTTACGGCTATATCGGACCCGATACCGATATCATATCGGATCAGGCCCATCTCTAATTTAGAGAATGGCAAAATCCATAGTCTGTACCCTAAGACGTTTAGTTCCTCCTATGTTGTGCCTCCTGAATCCCTAACTGCATTGTATGATTGCATTTGGTTAAATAAAATAAAAACACAAACAAATAAATAAATAAGCTGTGTTGATCTACAGAATGCTCTTTCTGCAGATCAAGCCTTGTATGTGAGGGCACGGTGGTGGCCTGTTCTTTTTCCCCGTGTGGGCAAATGTTTGTAACGGGCTCAACTCTGGGAGACCTGCGACTCTGGAACCTAACCATGAACCGACTGTGTGTGGAAAAAGATGCTCATGATCTGGGAGTCACCTGCTGCCATTTCTCCCCTCGGACAGATGTTGGTGAGCACACACTTTTTTTCCACAGCACCTAATGTCTGTCAGATCCTGGAAGTTTGCAAAACTAAAAATGATTCATAAAAAGCATGTGCTTCTACATTTTGACTCAGAAGACACATCCTAATTAGGTTGGACAAATTAAAACCTGGATCCAACCATGCCTTTTTATTAAAGGCGTCCAGATTTACTAAGTTTACTTCAGTTAATGTTAAATTTCTCAGTCTTTGTCCAGGGTGCCAATACTTTTGGAGCTGACGAGATTTAAAAAAAATTAAATTAAATGTGGTCATAAAATGTGTTAAATAGTCTGATGGTAAATTCTAAGACAGTGCCTATTCATCGAGTTGGACAAAGCCATTGTGTTTTTTAAACAAATTCCTTTTTTCATCCGGCAGCACCATTAGTTGCTAATCTGTCAGCAGCAATAGGTGGTAATAATATCATTAAACTGCACTCCCAGGTTAAATTACAGTCACTGCCATGATGACTCCTTTTATGAATGTTCTGTTCTTTTATGGCGGTTGTTATGACAGTGCTTATTATCCATGTTGTTTGTATTCTGCTTGTGTGTGTGTCCCCATGTGAACATATTTGTGTCAGATGGACAGATGACAAGGTTTCGTCTGGCTTCAGGTGGGCAGGACAGCCAGCTGAAAATATGGATAATTTCCCAGTATGCAACAGCAGGTACCTTGTCCACTCTACTCTCCTGTCCAACCCACACACTGTACCTCACCATGTGCCCACACTAATGACGGGGCAGCTTCTTTTCACCAGAGATGGTTTGTGGGCCTGGGAATGTATTAAAACTAAACTGCCAGCAAGGTTTAGCACTTCATTGTATCATCATTAATCTAGTCAGTATGATGAAAAATAAACCCACTGGACTGATACAAAAACCTTTATTATAGAGCCTTTCAGTCCATTTTTATCAGTATCATGATTTATAGCCTACTTTTCTCTGACATGCTCCATACTGCACGGTCTGAACGCCACACTACCACACACAAAAAATGTGTGTGTGTGTGTGTGTGTGTGTGTGTGTGTGTGTGTGTGTGTGTGTGTGTGTGTGTGTGTGTGTATATATATAT
>JBBPCX010000002.1:17513388-17525790 GCA_037974365.1 Hydrocynus forskahlii | reverse complement strand
AACGTGGACATCTTGACTGTCATTTTGAACGAATCTTTAATGTGACTCCCATCACTAGTGCAGATCTCGCAACACTGACCCCAGAAATTACGCAGGTATTGCATCTCCGTATACGTTCCGTTAATTTTTGAGTACGTGCACAAAAACCGACGCAAAGAACACAGGACACGGACCGTAGCTGTACGTACGTACATACGTACGTAGTTAACAGCAAGTATATTTCTACCTTTAGTGAGAGGGATCCAGGTACCAGGCTTAGGTCTTTCTGCAGCACAGGTTGTTTTAGATGTTTTAGCTGGTGTGTGGCAATGGTGGTGTGAAAGCCCAAACTATTATGATATAAACACAAAAGGATATTACACATAAATCAATGTAATTTTCAAGACAAAAACTAATCTTTGAGCTGTCTTAAGTTCCACAACATACACCAATCTGCCACAACATTAAAAGGTGAATTGAATAACATTGAGCATTTCATTACAGTGGCCCCTGGGAGAGTGGGATGGATTAGGCGGTTCTTGAAGCTGATGGGTTGGAAGCAGGAGAAATGGCCAAGCGTTAGAATCTGACCAATTTTGGCAAGAGCCAAAGTGTGATGGCTAGACAACTCAGTCAGGGCATCTCCAAAACAATCTTGTGAGGTGTTACAAATATGCAGTGGTCAGTACCTACCAAAAGTGGTCCAAGGAAGGAGAGCCTATGAACCAGTAACAGGGTCCAGGGCACCTGAGGAACACTGATATCTGTTGGGAGAGAAGGCTAACTTGTCTGCTCCGATCCCACGACTTTCTGAAAAAGTTACTGTTGGCTATAGAAGGATCTCAGACCAAAGTGCATTGCAGCATTGCAGCATGCTGTGTACAGCTCTGCATAGCTGTGGACTGACCAGAGTGCCCATGCTGACCTGGATACTGCCAAAACTGAAATGTGGATATAAGGATCAGAACTGGTGGCCTGGTTTGATGAATTCTGTTTTCTTTTACATCACGTGGATTACTGGATGAGTGTGTTTGTCGCTTACCTGGGGTAGAGCTATCACCAGGAGGCACTATTTTAAGAAGGCAAGCCAACGCAGGAAATGAGATGAACTGGGGAATGTTCTGTTGAGATGGAAATTCTGCTGCATGGATATGATTTTGACAAGTAAGATCAACATAAACATTGTTGTATACCAAGTACACCCCTTCATGGCAATATTTTCCTAATAGCAGTGGCCTCTTTCAGCAGGAGAATGTAGCCCGCCACACTGTAAAATAGTTCAGGAATGGTTTGAGGAACATGAAAAAGAGTTGCCTCAAAAAGTATCAGTTGGATTATTCTCTCTTACACACACACACACACACACACACACACACACGCGCGCACACAGTCTCTTCTCTGGTTTGTCTGTGAAGCTGAATGGAGGCAGACTCTGAGCTTATTCCTTTTGTTTTTGATTCTACAGAGATGAACCTTTTGTTTGGCCGTGAAATCTGAAAAGCTTGCTGCAAACAATCAAGCGCTTTCACCAACCGACAAGATGGAAAAGACACTGATTTCTTTGTGATTCATTTCTTGCCCTTGTATTTGTTCATTATTTAAATACCATTCTTTTTTTGTACAGTATTTTGCCAACATCTGTTTCAAACGGATGATTGCTAGATTTCAAGTCTTTTGAAAAGATTACATTTTATTAACTATTTAAAATGTTAACGTTGTTTGTAGAGTCACTGGGGCTTCGAGGTAAAGTTATGAGAAAGATCAAGGAGCTGAAGTCTGCTCTGACTGGCACTGGTGTCCCAGATGAGTTTCTGTGTCCAATCACCAGAGAGGTCATGAAGGATCCAGTCATGGCTGCAGGTAAGTTGGTGGACAGTTTGGCAAAAGCCTAAGGCTATTCACCCCAGCTGCTAAATTAGGTCTTTTATCAGTCCGTTTCTGAGAAAAGGGAAAAGAGAAAGAGAATCTGGGTGGCCAGTAGTGCTAGAAAAGACGAAAAAAATCATTTAGCATTTGTTTTATTCAGCATTCAGCAGTTAAATTACTAAATTATGATAAAATGAAATAAGGTAAACAAGCAGACAAAAGGCAATACACTTATCAATTTGCATAATGGACGGACAAATATTAGAGCAATTGAATTTTAGAGGAACTCTTCTTTCTTGTTCTATACTAATGATTGTTCCACTACTGTGGCCAAATGAAGTAGTAATTCATTTTTCAGATGATACTGTCTGAGTGTAACGAAGGTAAGTGATGACCCTGGTATCTACCAGTACAAAGCCGATTTTGTCTTTCACACTGTATTAATTAGTTTTAAAGGAATGGTTCAGCAAAAAGTTTACTTTATCTTATCTAATTCATCTAATGTGGTTTAAGTGGATTGAGAGCGGCTTTGGGGATGTATTCACAGAAAAGGTTTTGGTGACTATTGACTTCTTTTATTTGTTAGCAGCATTGGCCTTTTTGCTCCAGCACTAAACCAAAAAAGCAATATGTGTCTCACATATTGTAGATTTTTTAATCTGGAGTCTAGACTATGTGTAGATTTTGCCAAATTATTCTTTCCCCTAAAATTTCCCCTGAAAAATGATTTTTGTATACATATGGACTAAATCAAATTGGCTGTCAAAGTTATGACTCTTGTCCATATATTATAAAGTGACCACCACTCTTCTGTGCTATTTGAACAAATAACTTTAAAGATCTCTTCAACCAATCTTTGACAATTTTGGGTGGTGTATAGAACATATAAAAGGCTTTACAGACAAGCAGAGCAGCACACTGATCCAAAACGTGTTATGTCTGTGAGCTTATTCTTTAACATTGTGTTAAATGGTTAGTGTAACTCCTTCCTTTCACCTAGAATAGTCTTTGTTTGAAAACCACCTGTGCATAGCTTAAAATAAGAGCTGCTGAAAGAAGGATATGGTAATTTAAAAAGTGCAGTGCTCTCCATATGCAGTCCCTGCATTTATGCTCTTAGTATAGGTGACTGTTTGATCCATGCAATTTCAAAATTCACATAGCGAGGTCATTAGTGTCTGATATTATTCCTGTATTTTCTAAACAGATGGTTACTCCTATGAGAGAGAGGCAATTGAAAGCTGGATCAGTACCTCAAATCACACCAGTCCAATGACAAACTTGCCTCTCCACAGCACCATGCTCACTCCCAACAGAACTCTAAAAATGACCATAGACCACTGGAACGCCATGCAGTGACTGCAACTGAACGAAGATTAGTCCTGTATGGGCTTTCAAAACAAGGTTTTTGGATGAAAGTGGAGGTTGGTGCTAGTCTAGTTAGAATTTTTGCACTGATTTATATTGTTTGGTCTGTGGACTGGAGAACTGGCCATCAGGCTTAATTTTTGAATATAATTTAGAATTAACAATAAAAGTGACCTAAACTGATTCGTAATGACACGTCTGAAATGGATAGATCTGTACATACACTAAACAAAAGGACAAAAGTATTGAGACACCTGTTTTCCAGGATTTGAGCTAGGCCTCTTATTTCCAGTGAAGGGCAATCTTAATGCTGCAGCATACCAAGACATTTTGGACAACGCCATGCTTCCAACTCTGTGGACCCAGTTTGGAGAAGAACCTTTTCTATTCCAGCATGACTGTCCTCCAGTGCACAAAGCGAGCTCCATATGGCTGGATGAGTTTGGTGTGGAAGCCCTGACCTCAAGCCCATCCAACACCTTTGGGATGAACTAGAACGAAGATTGCGAGCCTTAATGAACCATAGAGTGAGTGTATTGGTTATATAATGAACTTCTGCTATAGCAATGCTACTGGTGGTGACTAGTAATAATGATTAAAAAGTAATAATGGTAACATCTGTGCACCCATTAAGTCCTACTATATGCATGCAAACTCTGTTGATGGAGGCTTTATATGTATTGGTGGAAAAAGACTCTGCAAACAGTCAAAAGGTGTTTTGCTTCCCCAGATTTAGCTAAATATACATCTTGTGCAGCTGTTTGTCACCGTAAACTGGACCTAAAAATCATATGCGTTTGCGCCTCTGAATGTAGCAGTGAGCTGAACAGAATGGCAGTAGTGCAGGGTGGCTGTTTAAGAGTGGAGTTTTGTTTTTATTTCCTGTTTATGAATGATGGCATCTTTACAGCATGTGATTAAAGAGAATACAGTTCTACACATTACTGAAACATGGCAACAACTGCAAATAACAAACTTATTAAAATATAACTGCTTGCCTCCAAGCCTAATATCTCTCATATTTTAACTGTGTACTGTATTAACTCTTTTATTAAAAATGGCAACTGTGGCATGCGCTTCAACCCAGGTGATTGCCATATTTATAGAGCTTCTTATTGAAATATTTTATTAGCTGTGCAAAAATAACTATATAAAATATATTGCTTTTACAATTACCAAGCCATAGGTGCTGTAAATAAATTACCCTAGACAGCAAAACAAGCACATATGAGATTATTTTAGCTTTGAACATTAATGGGCAAATCCATATGTAATATACAAACATACAAACCAGGTATATTTTAATAACCTCAAACATCTCAACCAAAATGTGCATAAAATAAATCTCATAATACACAGAATGTGTCTCAATAAGTGATATACACTGATGTAGACCTTCACATAAACAGGTTGAAAAAATACACACTGTGTTACTATTTACAAAGCTAGCACAATTTCTCAAATTTAATCCTGGTCTAGTGTTTTCCCTTGTCTGTTTAACACCCCAGCAACTCATGAAAGACCTCATGGCCTAGTTAGCTGCATAAGGGGAGTAATGTTAAACTTTAGCCCTCTAAAACAGGACTGGAGAAACATTGCGCTAGTGGTTAAGGATCCTAGTCAAACACAGGAATGTCTGTCATTACTGACATCATCTACTGTCCTCATTCATTCATTTCTACATTTATATTTACCTTTTGTCAGCACCAATGATGCAATGAATATCCACAGTAGAAGCTCCCACTTGGTGTGTGTGGGTGTGTGTGTGTGTGTGTGTACATTGTGAGCACAGATATGCAGTAATGGTTTGTAAAGTGCTGTGTTGATTTCTGTGTGCCCTGTTAGTCCCAGTGGTTAGTCTCCAGTGTGGCTGATGCCTGGTAAGCAAGCAGCCCATTAGCACACACTTTTGGTTTTACTAGTATTTAAAAAAAGCAGTAATGACAAGCTATTGTCTGTGATATGAAATTTAAACCTATAATTATAATGAAGTGGAGAAAATACCTCCTAAAAGTTAAAACAGCACGAAAATACTTTTTTGTTATATTTGAGATGTGTGTTGTGTGTCTGTGTACAGATGTAAGTTTGTGTCTGAGACAGAAGGTGTAAGAGAGCAAGGAGCAGTGGGTTACGGTTGTATTATGAATAGGCTCTATACATTAGACTCGATAAAGGATCGCTTTGGTTTCATTGAAGCTACATGAATGGCAGGATTATCTCGAGCTAAGCTGGGATGCTTGGGCTTACTGTCCGTGTAGGAATGCGCCATAGCAACAGCTGGCTTGGACTCTTTGTAACAGGTGGCGGCCTGGCAGAACTTGTCTGTGAATTCTTTAGCAAGCAGACTGCCGTTGTGCAGGCTCCCCAGTGCAGCTCCCTGAGAAGAAGCCTTGAGCTGCTCGTGGTAAGTGCTGCTGGGTTTGGGGTACGTAAACTCGCAGTTCACTCCTACTAGCCCTGCCGAGGATGTGCTGTGGCTGTCTGAGGAGTGACTCTGCCAGCCACGAGACTGGTGGCACTGCTGCTGCTGAAAACGTGCTGTTTTGTCCATTATGCCCATGAAAGGTCTGGGTTTGTATTCCACAGTGCCTCCATGGGTAGACTTGGTTTTGTCCATGGTAGTTTTGGTGCGAACATCTGGGCCTTGTAGTTTCCCACTGTCTGACAGGCTGCTGCTGGATGCCAGACTGCTGGTGGAGCTTGAGACCCTCATGCTGCCTGCCTGAGACCCGGAGCCAGAGCCTGCTCCTTGTGCTGATTCCTTTCTCAGCTCCTGCCCCTGCCCCAGAGCTCCAGGTGATGCTGACAAAGACAGACCTTCTAAAGAGCTCACAGAGTGAGCCGAGAGTCTCTCTGGAGCCCTGCTGGAGCTGGAGGAGGAATATGCCTGAGACAGGAGGACACCTTCACTTTCATGACCTGTGGCAGTAGACGAATGGCTTTTGTCTTCACTTGGGGGCAGTAGAGGGCTTATGTCAAAGCCTGGCCCTGCTTTTAGCATATGGCGCTCAGGGAGCGGGCTTGAAGGTGCATGGGTTTGTGACTTAGTGGCTGGAGCCTGTGTAGAGCCTGATTGGAGTGAACTCAGGTGTTGGTTGGTTTTGACAATTTGGGCCTGTTTGGTAGGCTGCAAAATCAGGCTCTTCTGGGCCACAGGCTCCCGCTGGTGTTGTCTCTGACTCTGCCTGTGAGGTGGAGAGCCTGGCCTGCTGGTCTGCTGACAATTGCCCACAGAGTCTGGCAGTGTCCGGTTAAACTGGTAGATATTCTGCGACCAAGGCTCGTCTCTTGCATCAAGCTGAGAAGAATTCTCTTCATCTAGGTCCCTCCCTAGACTGTTTTCTGTTGAATCTTCTTCTTCCCCCTCTTCGCGGTCATGGTCAGAGTCATTGTCAGTTGTAGACTGATTTAATGCTCCCTGCTGTTTGTTTTGGGCACGTTGCATTTGTTTGCACTCATCTTCTACTCGGGCCAGGAGACGGCGGATCTCACGATTATTGGGACAAAGCCTGGTTGCCTCATGCAGGTCAGCTAGCGCTGCAGTGAACTGCCTATACATAAGACAAACAAAAATTAGAGGGGTGAGTGTGAAAAAGAGCAGAAAGATAAAAGATGATCTGGGGAAGGTTTGGGAGGTCAGGCAGAAACTGAAAGGAAGTTGGTCATGTCTTGGTAATACCTTAATTTTTCTGTCATAGAACCAGAGAATGGGCTGTTTACAAAGCCTTTACAAAGAGTGCTATTTAGATAGTACCTGCTGCTCCTCTTAGCTCGGGCTCGGGCATAATATGCTTCATAAGACTTGGGTTTCAGTTCCAATGCCTTTGTGGCAAATTCCTCAGCCATACCAAAATCCTGTGTGAGAAAGAAGAATACTTACTTCAGACAGTAGCGTTTACATGCACTGTTGAGCTGAAAGGTTCCTGATGGTGGAGGAGGCACACTGGTTATCTGATCAGATACATACAGCTAAGCCACCTCATCAGGTCTATGTTTGTGAAGTGTCTCAAAGAAAGGGCTGACCAGCTCATTTGGTTTTGGTTTTGTACCCATACTACTTAAAATACTAAATCAGAAGTTCTATTATTATCTAGGAATACAGATGCTCTTGGTTATTTCAGCAACCTCGACTGGATGGCCGAATAGTTGCTCAGAGTAATAAATTAATGGACTCAATCTGCCTCTCTGAGCATTCTGAGGTTTTATCATTTTCATCAATCAAACATGTAGATTGGAAACTGGCTATGGCCTGCACTTGTGTCATGGGCCATTTTAAAGTGAGAGTTCATTGCTCCAGTGGTGGAAAAATCTATTCCAAGTGCTTCATGTAATACGAATCTGAGTTTCTGGGACAGTCTCTGTTTTGTAAATGGTGCAAGAATCAGTGAAAAAGAACAAAACCTAGAAACAAAAACTGTACTTATCTGTTGTAGACAAATCAGATGAATAATGATTAAGTGTGCTTCTAATAAAAAATATGCGACTGTAAGTAAATTAGCACAATATTAATCACCGTTTTTAATAAGAAAATACATGTAATAAATGTATCTTCAGCCACTTGTTGCACTTATCCAATATGTAATGTAATCTGAAAGAATATACATATTCATATATAATATTTAAATCATCTAAAGTGTATAATATCACAGCTATACTATTTTAGAGAAGAATGAGTGATCCTCACATTGGTTTTTCTGCGACAGCGTGAAAGGTTGAGGTATAGAGAGACTCGCAGTTCTCTGAATGCCTTCTGCTCTTCACCGAAGCCCTCCCTGGGAAACTTCCTCAGAGCATACTGATACCTCTGAGCTGCCTCCTTCATCTTACCTCTCTGATTCAGATAGAGACAAAAAAATAGACAGTGAAGGGGGTAGAGAGAGAGCAAAAATACAAATGCGAGCATTTAGAACAAGAGGTGAACAGGTAAGGAAAGACAGAGGAGGAGTAGAAAGATTAAAAAAAAGAGTAGTCATATATCTGTTCCAGCATGTACCTCACACACTTTCTCTGCATCAATCACTTATTCCAGCCTTGTCCTCTCTCTGACACAAAACTCAATCTCTTAAATGTCACACATCAATCGCCTACATATGTTCTTCATCTTCTTTTCATTTCACTCAATTCTTTCTCTAATAAGAATCATCTAATATAGCAGTTATTTTTTAAACTCGGTTTTCATGGATTAGAGGGCCAAACAGAGATAAGCAAATTGAAGTTAATAAACCCTCATTTTTATTTTAATTAGGGCACATATATGAGAGCCAGGTTGGAGAATCATTACCATCAAACCTTTGCTTTGGCTCTCTGCTGTATTAAAGATCAAATTTTGTTTAAACGGTGTTTGTGGGGAAACATGTTAAGAACCTGAGGTGTTCAAGTGTCTGAACTGAAGCAAACATATTCAACCAGTACATCTGAGTTGACAAGTAGGAGTACTAACTTTTACAAAGGGGTTAGTAAACACATGGACTCCCACTGAAAATGGGAAACTGCTACACATCCTCAGACACTTGTGAAGGCTTTTCTCTTCCATGTATGACCTCGAATGCCGATCTTTGCTTTTACCTTGTAAAGCAGATTTCCCTCTTCCATGAGCTTTTGTAGCAGGATGATGAGGATGTCAGGCTTAGAAGTGGCCATCGCCCAGGCTGCATTACCTAGGTTACAGAGTTAGGGAGAGACAGAAGGTGGGTCGTCCAACCCTTCAAATACTAAACAGACAAAATGTCACTTTGATACTTGTAAAGTTACCTAATGACTGTACCTGTTCGATCATAAGGAGATGTTCTGTAGCCTTATGAGAGGTTTTATTGAAAGCAGTTAAGAGAGGGGAAAAGAGTGAAACAGTGTAGAAACGAAAGACATGCAAAGAACAAAATACAGAGCAGCAAAGAGAACGACATCTTGAACCTGAGAACACTGCATGCAGTACTTTTATAAGTTTGATTCTAGCTATTTTTATGTAGACAATAAACTCTCAAAATGAGGTTCACCTAAGACTGTTTCCTTAAAGAAACCACAGTAAACAACACAAGTATGGGGAGGAATGCTGGGAAATGGCCTCCAGTTACACACTGGCTCGCAGACTCCAGCTATGCATGGAGGTTTATTAGCACGTTGTCCTATTTATTATATTCCAAAATACTGAGGTTTATGAGGGCAATATGTGTGAATGGGATTCATTACATGGTTTTGTAATGCTCTCATTTTCAGGACCATAATGAAGCCAGGGCTATTCAGCAGTGGCCATAAGGCTGTTGTTAATGGTCAGTGTTGCTTTTGTGTGCATGTGTGATTGTTTGTGTCACAGAGAGAAAATGCACCGCTGTTCTCCTTATCTCATTAGCGGATGTCTGGAAATGCAGTCATGAGCGATCTGCTGTCTTCAATGACAGTACCACGTGTTGCATTGATTTTTAGGAATTCTGAACTTATTTGTCAGTATGTTACATGTTTTGTGATACATCCTAAAGAAGAATAACTTAGGATACAATTACGTGTAATATATTTAAGATTTCTGGTACCCTCACGTAAAAAAAAAAAAAGAGTTCTTTTTAGATAAATGTAAATGTGTATCATAAGATTATGCTCACCTAGTTTGGCCCCTTTCTTGAGTAAAGTGACTACTACTGAAGTGTTCCTGCAGCCTATTGCCCGATCCAAAGGCCTCATGCCACTGTAGTCCACATGCTCAATTACAGCTCCTCTCTCCACCAGATAATGCACCTACACATAGAATATAACATATTAACATTCTACACGAATAATACATGATTGCTGATGAAGAAACAGTTATTCATGCCCTAACCAACATTTCTGAGACAATCGGCAAAACACAGTATTCAAATTTATAAACATTAAAAAGTGCTGTCTCCTAACACTTTTTTTTCAACATAAATTTTCATGTACTTCACATCAATAACAATGCTACATGAAATATATTTTTTTATTTTGTACTTATTTACACAGTCGAACTACGCACAAGTTTATCTCGACAACACTAATTAATGAAATAAAAAGGTGAATACTGTTTCTGAAAATGGCCTGCAAGGATGTTATTATTCCACAGCTGGAATAAATGCAGCTGTTTCCAGGTAACTTACAATCTCTGCGTCTCCATAAAAAGCAGCCAGGTCCAGAGGAGTACGCCCGTTCTTGTCTGAGTGGTCTATGACTGCACCGTTCTCTACCAGGAACTGAACTACGTTCTTATGTCCTTTCAAGCACGCCCAGCTCAGAGGCGTTAACCCCTCCTTATCCACAGATGTTAAAGAAGCACCTGGGAAACAAATTACAGATTACAGTTAGAGAAACAGAAACTACCGCCAGGACTATGGTCCAGAGTCCTACTTCACAAAGAAAATTCACATATATTGTTTATGATGATTGAATTAGAAACTTAAAAATGTAACTATATACCACAAATGTTGTACATGTGTTCTGTATGTTACCACAGTTTACAAACTGATCAACTACATGGTTAAGCATAAATTCTTAACCCTTTCATTACCCCTGAACTACCATTTTAGCTGGTAACTGACCTTTAGAGAGGAGGAATTCCACAGTGCTGAGGTGACCCTCACAAGCTGCCACCATCAGCAACGTGCGCCCCTGCTTATCACTCCCATTCACATCCGCACCATGCTGCAACAACATATCCGCTATCTGACACAGAAAGACATAAGAGAAGAAAGAAACCAATAAATTAGCACACTTGACCAGTTTAACCCCACCATCTTGGTAAACAGACAGGTGTGTATGCTCGCTGGCAGACTGCATAGGTAGATAAACATTAGTCATGTAGAAATCCAGATAATTCCAGTGGGTTCATCATATTTTTTGACACCTATGACTGTGTGTATCTATATATCTGTCGGTTAATGTGATCAAATGATAAAGTGTTTGAATTAAGTGTGCTAATGTGACTCACCTGCCAGTGTCCCTGTCTCACTGCACAGAAGAGTGCACACATTCCTCTTCTGTTCACCTGCTGCACCTGTGCACCCTCCTCCAACAAGTAACTACACACATCTATCTTCCCTCGGCCTGCGGCTGCAGTTAGAGCTAGAAAATTAAACGACAATCATGGAAGATTTTTTAATGAAAGAAGCAATAAACCAAATGAAACAGTGCTTAACACAAATTGTAGTACGTGCAAAAAAGCTGCTTGGGCCTGGCTTGGGAACGGCATGACTGGTGTGTCTGTGATACAGCTGTTAAGAGAAAAGGGAACAGTTCAAAGCTTGGAGCAACACTTCCCTTAGGCCATCAGACTCCTCAGTCAGAACTGAAACATTAACTGTAACCTCACCAACACCGAACTGCTTCCTCTCCCAACACATTTCATAAACACACTGAACTGTTCTGCCTTAAACAAACAACTTACACCTCAACTGCCACTGTAAATACCCCTTATTTATTATATACTGCACATCCTCTTACCTGTTGCTGTTAGTATTTCCACAATTATTATGTATTGTATAAAATAATTGTATTCAGTTATTCAATTATATTGATGTCTACTTCGGTTCTGCATTTTTTGAAACCTAATGACTCTGCTGCTACAGTACAATATATGACATAATACTGTATTCAAACATCGAACGCACTAAATTTTTGTCTTGTCCTGTTGTATTGTTGCTTTTGTGTTTTTCTTGCACTCTCTCTCTCTCTCTCTCTCTTGCTTTCTTTGCACTCTGTGTATTTTGTCCTGGGTGCACTTATGTAGTGTTTGTTTTTGTTTTTGTGTTGGTCCTGGAGATATGTTTATTAATTTCACTGTGTACTATGTAAATGGCTGAAGTGACAATAAATATAACTGACCTGACTCCTTTTTTCCTGCAAGCGGTGTTCCAAATCTTAGTCAAACCAGTAATTAGTTTATCATTATTTAATTGTACAACTAATGTTGTAATGATTTGCTCTATCTAAGAGCATGTGTTAGCTAAACATATTGAGTGTCACAGTGAAGTAGTATGACAAGAGTACATAAATGCTTCTCAGAATGTAAGGTGATGTGAGAATATATGAATATGTGTATGGAAAATCTGACAAATCTACTTTGTCACATCTGTAAAGTCAGCATGTGTTTCATTTCTGCTTTGGGGGTATTTACACTGCGTTCCAAATTATTATGCAAAAAGTGTTTAGGAGTGATAAGGTAAGAATTTTTTTGTTCATCAGTTGAAC
>JBBPCX010000002.1:17469249-17506293 GCA_037974365.1 Hydrocynus forskahlii | reverse complement strand
CCCCCCAAAAAAAAAGAAAAGATCTTTCAGACTCTCAAACAGAATCCTAGTATCTAACTGATTAAAGCTGTTACAGCATTTCAATAAATATTTCTTTCTTTCTCTCTGTGCTTTTGTGTAAACAAAAATGAAGACGCTATTTTTTTTTGCCCTGACTGTGACAGTATTTAAAAAAAAAATTTCATCATGTTAAATTGTCATTATATTAACTCTATGAGGTGTGTATGTCACGTATTTAAAAAGAAATCCAAATACTGAATGACTTGCATTAAGATGCACAAGATTAATTACTGCCAAAATCTTTTGTAGTTCTCAAATTATTCTGTACATGTAAATGTAGCCACTAGCTCTTTCACCACACTCCGTCAAGAGGCTGAAATATAAAGTCCTGCAGCTTCCAGACTGCAGTCTCACTAGCCTGTTGCCAAGGCTAATCCCCCATGGCAACCGTATCCTTACAACCCCAGCAGTGCAGAGGTAAAAGCACACATTGCAGAGACACCTTGAGAAACTGGCTTTATCAGACATTACATGACTATGTACTGTGTGTGTATGTGTGTGTGTGTGTGTGACTGTGTGTGTGTGTCTGTGTGTGAGTGAGAGAGACTGACTATTCCCTGCCTAAGCTAAATTTCAAAAAGTCCACTCGCAAGGCATTGTTGGCTATAAGTGAAAAATGACATTCAGTTATACTTTTACCCTGTGCCCTGAGATAACATAGCTTAACTTTACATATGTGAAATGTATATTAATGAATATTATGTTTTACAATTGAACTGAATTAGATAAAATTATTTTCCTTCCTTTTGAATATTTGTTTGTTTTTTATATTTCCCCAGGACAATCAAATGTGCAACACAATGACAGCATCAGCTCTGTAGTTATGAGTATCTGCAGCATCTGTTGAGTGAGAGCCAGAGCTAAGAGTTAATCAAAACAGTGGGTGTTAGCTATCTTCACAGAACCTAAGCTGTTAAACTGGGGCAGTAGACGTTTGCTATTGTCTCAATGAACGAAAACTGTGGATGTTAACTATGGTCTTACTAGAGTAGAGATGTGAATGCTTGCTATGGAATCACTAGCCTATGTCTGAGTTTGCGTACAGCTAGTGTATCCAGCCCGTGTGTGTGTGTGTGTGTGTGTGTGTGTGTGTGTGTGTGTTTGTGTTAGCTGACCTGCGTGTGTCCCATGCTGGAAGCTGCTATAAGGGCTTGCTGTAGGGCTTTACTCTTCAGGCTGAGCTCATGTTGCTGATCCTCTCTGTTCCACTGCTGCTCCAGCAGATATTGAATAATGTCAGGATGCCCCCTAAGAGCTGCATGCACCAAGGAACTTTGCCCACTCTTATCCACATGATCCACCTGAGAACACACCAGCCAAAAACCTTACAACACACCAGCCCAAAATATTTTTCATTAGATTTCTGTCACTAGAGTAACATTTCAAACAAATACATGTCTGAGGAAGTCACATTTATAATTTGTCTTGTACAGTACTTCAAGTTGAGGATTGTAAATGACCGTGATCTGTATGATCTCTAAAAAGGGGAGATCTACCATATAGCTTCATATCGAGATTGGACTCTTGGCACAGTGTATATATTTTGGTAACTTACCTTGGCTCCTCTCTTGCAAAGCAGGCTCACAAGGCTTAGGTGACCTGCTGCGGCAGCGTAACTGAGTGGACTCATGCTGCTTTCTGATGCTACATCAACGCAAGCTCCGAACTCCAGCAGCAAAGCAACCATTTCGTGATGGCCTAAATGCGACTGTACACACAGCACTGGCGCGTTGTTTAGCACCTCCGTCCGGTAGTTCACATTTGCCCCACCCAGCATTAGCAGTCGGCTCACCTGCACACACAGGACAGAACAGAAGAGCTCACAATACAGTCTTAGCATATTGTACCACAATTACACTCGGTCCGGATCAAGAAATTCATAATCCAAAGTTATTTGTTTTACTTGTAATAATGCTATTAATTAGGAAAATAAGAAGCTCCAGTCAAACTACTAGACTCCTTAACCAGTCAACAGTATGCTTTTTATAGTTTTATTTATAAAATAAAAACAAATCTTGTGTTTTTATAATCTACAAATGTACACATTGTATGTACAATAGCTCTGAACTCAAATCCAAAAAACAGAATGTTACTAAAGTGCCTTTCTGCAGCAGCATAAAGACATAAAGAGTGGCACAGACTTAATGCTGCAGTGGTTTTGCTTTTCAGTTATTTGGAGTAATTATTATCCTCCCTCTCTGAAACACCTCAGACACTCACTGAAACAGAACTTGCTGATCGGTAAAGCATGCTAGTCACAATGAACTTTCTCATTAAGGGCTCTGGCACAGACTGTTATATTCTGAAACAAGCTTTAATCAGGCAATATTCTTCCATATGATAACTGAATATAATGAATATTAAACTAATGATCAATGATACTGTAAGAAACAAAGGTGCAGAGAAACACAGAGACTCTCTGTGACAGAAAAAGAATAGAGAGTAAAAACAGAGGGATACCGTTTTCTTTAAAAATTGAGATTTTAGAGGTTTCATTTCAAAAAAAGACAAACGAAACACCAAAATGACAGTACAGAAGGTAGGAGAAAAAAATAAGATATTTTTGCTTTAAGCTAAAAATCATCATTTTACTTTACAATTGCCCTGAAAGCATCAATAACAGAGCAGGATTATCAACAAAATCAGCACAATTTAAAAGAGAAATCATTTATCTCCACCATTAACATCCGCTTTTGCTTATCAAAGTAATATTAATTTAAATGGTTTAGTAATTACTTAAAAAGCCAAAAGGCCTTCCCCCGTTCCATAACAAGCTTGCAGCGATGTATCAGGCTAATGGCAGTGAAGTTAGTCTCTTGCTGTGTGGGAATATCTGGAAGGTACGCCACAAGTAAGGCAGTTAATGGGAGACAGACCATTATTCTATCACTCTGTACCATTTTAACATGCCATTCTGCAAGAAGTCAGAAGACTTAAATGCCTTCAGCATCACAACAGGAAGGAAGGAGAAAGAGTGAGAGTGCTTGAGCGAGTCTTTTTTAAGAATGTACCCCCCCCCCCCAGCTTCTCTGTACTATAAAGTTATTACTGACAGGAGTTGATATATGCCAAATGCCAGGTTTGTATATACACAAATTTGATACTTGTAGCTACATTTTTGCAGTTTAGCTCCATATTTCATGTAAGCCTTGATCTGGCTTAACAATACAAGACCTAATCAAAATCTTCAGAATCTAAATACTTTATCAAGATCCATTAATTTAGGCTTTGAACCAAAGTCTGGAGCAGGCCAGCTTTCCAGCTTCAGTCAAAGCATTGCTTGACAGACACTTAGTAGGATTATTGGAATATAGATTTACATGTAGTGTACCAATCAAAAACAAATGGGTTTGAACTAACTCTCCAGCACAAACTCTTGCAACCATATAACTGAGTAGAAAGATAACACCCAACAAACCCAACAACTCCCCTATCTTTGGCCATATGTGGAATAATGACGTTTGATGGACTAACCTTCAGATAAAGCTTACAACTCCCTGTCACTGGTAATACAAATGCTCCCTTGTGAGACAATTATACTTTTGCGAGTGAGCTGAGGATTGATTTTTTGTTCACAACTGCATGTGTGTTTGTGTGCACATGTGCTACATATATGACTGTATATGCTGACCTTGACATTAGGTGTGTATAGGTTCCTTAGGGATGCCAAAGCAGCAGACAGGCTGTCAGTGCTGAAGCTGATCCATAAACCCTGTAAGACACTGGAAGATACTCCAGTCCTCTTACTTTGTCCCTGTGGAGAAAAGAAAACACACGGACACACAGATACAGAAACATGTTAATGTAACTCTCCAGAAATATAAATTGGAAGCAGTCCAGGTATTATATTATTCTACAAAGGACACTACACAGCCGGTCCTTAATAAACTAATATTAACTGGATTCCGCAAAGATTAACAATATTTTTACATTCTCTTGTCTTTGAATATTGGTTGATATAGTTCTGCAGATTATGTTGTTGTGAACCCATCTCACATGGTTAGGTAGTGACTGCATAATGGTGATACCAGAAATGGTCATGAGTCAGTTCATAGGAGTCCAAGACTCTGGGTATGATTGCAAGTCAAGTCTTTGGTTTTTAGTGGAGAATATCAGTTTAGTCATGTTATTGCACTGCATTGTGAAAAAAAACCCTACTAAAATCTGTCAGGTACAACACAGCTTCAAATAAGCTTTTCATTAGGATTACAAAAAAGTATGATGGAACTGAAGCACTACATGGAGCATATTCAGTGTTTAAAAACAGGCAAAACTGTTTAATACAGTTGCATATACATAGATAACTAATCAGATGGGGTCTGAGTAAGTTGTAAAGTAATATGGTATAAAACATCACACAGATCACATTCTGTCCATCAGACCAAAAGTTTTTCTATAACACAAAGCTGTTTTCTTCTTACGTTTAGGCCATATCAAACCTGATGCCACAGTGAGTTAGTCAATTGCATGTCAGTCAACAGGCAATCTGATTCTGAGTCATTGACTTTAGTCTCCATTTCTGGTTATATAACACAGTAGTAAAGTTATCTTCTAGTTTAACAGCTTAGCTAAGCATTGCATTTCTACAACACCATGTACAGCAAATCTTATTTCACTGACCCACTCTCAGTTATAGCTGATAATGACAATATGATTTTGCAGCAATGATGGTGAGAAACAAGGCAAACTGCAGAGAACTCATGTGAAAAAAAAACATGGCATGCAGGCTACTGAACTTGAATTTACACAAGGACAAGGACAGTGCCCTCAAAATACGCAAGGCAGGGGAGAATTCACTGCCACAATATAATTTGTGAGAGAATTTACAAAAATAAAATAAATAAATCATTCATGTTACCTAAGACCTGTTTTTAAAAGACCACCCCCAAATTAACCCCTGAATGAAAAACATACTTTAAATGACCACTTTCGACAACAGGATGTTATACCAGATTAATGCAAGTTTCTGATTAAATAAAATAAAATACCAGTGACAGTATTACATTAGGCTTTGTTGATAAAGGTGACTCCTACCTTAAAAATATGTGCTTTCAGAATGTGATGTCCCAGCTCCATTGTCTGCTGCCTGTTCAGCTTGCCGTCCTGCCTGGACAACAGGAATGCCATCAATGCATGTCCACTCCTAAAGAAAAAACACATCAGAATAATTTATATAGACACACATACCAGATTAATTGGCTTGATATCGAAAAAAGGGAAAAATGACACACTTAATGAATCAAGGCATAATGTTTTCTCAAGATAAAGTTTAATGGGTGATAAGCAGTTGGCTTGCTAAGCTGTTAACAAAAACATCAGACACATCTTATTTTCATCATCACAATCTGTCATCATGATGCAAGTCCTTCCCCACACACGTTTTCTAGCATTTCCAGACCTATAAATGAGGCACCGATGCCCTGAGGAGGAGAGGAGTCCTCGTGTTCCCCCTATGCTTAGTTCAGACTTTCACTGGTGTTCATTAACAGTGAACTTCATTAAAAGGCCATGCATGAATACAGCTGGCTTTGATCAGCTCAGCATCTCTCCACTAAAATGTTGGCTAGTGTTGAGCTCTCTTTCTCTTTTAGAGAAAAAATAACAAGCTGAAGTGGCGGGACCTTTTTCTCAAGTCTCTCTTTCTCAATGCCAGTGCCACGGCCTTTGTTTTTCATTTAATAATGAGAGAGAGCAGGAGAGAGGCAGAGAGAGGGAGACAGAGAAAGAGAGAGAAACAAACAGAGAGAGAGAGAGAGAAGAAGAGAGAGAGAGTGTGTGTGTGTGAGTCAGTTGGGGGGTTGGGTGCGGTGGCGGCGGTTGGACTACGTGGAAGGGTATGTGGTACGAGGAGGTGAGTCACCAGGCTTCATTTGTCAGTCCCACAGCTGATGCAGTGAGGACACACACTGTCCAATCAGAGTGCTTAGCGCTCCACACTAACGAGAACAGAAGAGGGAGGGTCAGAATAACAATTAGGCAGCACTGGCCCAGACTGCTTTCTGGGCCAGTGCTGCCTAATCTTTATCTACAACGTCTTTATCTACAACGTGGCATCTGAAATAAGCACGCGGTCTACAGTGTCTAACACTCTGGAGTAATTCTTACACATTTAAAATCATTTATATCTTTACTGAAATTATGTCTAACTTTACTGAAAATATGTCTAACATTTATTACCAGAAGTTATGAATGTATTACATAGTCATTTTGGTAAAATTATCAACCTTATAATAAACATTATTATGTCTGAGAATGCACAAAATTGTGTATTCTGAATCTAGACAGATTAAATATGTTTATGCATTGTGTGAATGCTGTTAACGCTCAATCATTAAAATAGGAGGTACTTTAATCAAAACACAATTTTGTGACAGAAAAGAGCTTGCTTTTTGCATTATGTATCATTACCACTAGCCAGACTATACATCCAGTCTACATTAAACCTGAAATGTTTGCAACTCAAGAAAGGCTGTGATTAAGTGGTGCCTTGCAGAGACAGATTGGCTCTGCTGCAGTTCTCTGACTAACATCTCATAGTGGCACACTGAAGACAAATAAAATTACAAAAAAAAAAAAAAAAAATGCAGGAGGATTTCTGGAACATCAATATAAACACATATCTTACTGAGCTCCACAGTTGTCTTCTTGCAGGCTGGAATAGTGACCACAGTTCTCATTCCTGCACCTCAACCAAATACAAGCTTTTTTTGTTTTTGACTAGAGCTGCATTATATGGACAAAATATCAGTGTTACGATTTTAGTCCTGCATATTACAATTTGATGCCTTTCAAAATATTAAGGGCTCATATCATCACTTTTCTGGAATTACAAAGGCTTGAATATAAGTCCATAAATATTTCAAATGGTACATTAACTCCCACCACCCATACAGTGCATACATGTGGAAAATACGCTACAAATACAACCTCTTTTCAAATCAGTTTTTGTGATATATCTCATTGTTCTGGCTATATCAGTTTAGCCCTGCCCATTCATGCACCAACAATTCACCAAGACCTTTAAATATTTAAAAAGATTTTTGTTGGATTACATGAAAACCTTGATTCTTCACAACACACAGTAACTCACCCGGAGCTATGATTGGTCACCCTGTCAGAAACACCATGTTTGGTCAGAGGCTAATTTGCATACTGTAGCCTTTTGCAATATCAGCATTGTAGAGATAACGATTAGCAGACGATATTTTGTGCAGCCTTACTTTTGACTTTTGACTGCGTGTCTCTGGCATGTCTGTCTGTGCCTTCATAAACAACTGCACTTTCTCTAAAAGAGATTTCAAGCTTGCCAGGTCATTTGAGAAGAAAGTCGGAATTTTGGCAAGTGAGGTTATCAGGCTGATGAACAGGGAGATAAAGTGGGAAACAGCGGATTCACAAGAGATAGTGGACACACTGATAAAGCTCAGATCAGGAACGGAGCCATGAGTGCTGCAGCTTCCCCATGGTTGGCTCAGAGTTTACTAACAGAAAGCATGGTAGGCACTCAATTACAGTTATTTCTTATCAAAGCTTTCAGTTGCTCCTCTCTGTATTCCCTCAGGGAAAGCCAGATTACCAGTCAGTTCTCTTGAAAAATTTAACAAGTGAACAGAAGCATGTGATGTTTAATCAGTGCACAGATCTGAAGTGTTAACATGGTTTAGATAAAAAATGTAAGCCTGGCTGTGAAAAACGGAATAAGTGTGAACTAAAATTAAATATTAACCTTAACCTCTTCATATTTAATAATTTTAATAACTAACTCAGAATTTCTTGTTTAAAGAAAGTTTGCCAACTTGCTTGTAATTTCTGCTACAGAGGCAAGTTTGATCTAACAACTGACAAATCCACCCATTATTATTATTGCAAGATGTTCTAACTGCTGAAAATAGTAGTCAGAGCAGACAAATTACTTTCTTATTAAAAAGCTTTTGCACTTTTCTACTTTAACACCACTCAAAATAATTTAATTTCAGCCCACTTTTAAGAAAAGCCACATACTACGATCTGTCACACATTGTACAACTAATTAATTAAATGCACAGATAAAAAAGCCCTATTCACAAATGATAGACCCCTATTTAAAGATAAGGTCTGCTAACCATTAAGGTTTGTATACCAATAGGAGGTACTGTAAGAAGGTTCTTGGAGCTTGAGATGAAGTCTTGTATCTAACATTTCGCTTAACATTTCAACACAGTCCTACTCTCAGAAATGTGCCCATGTGGCATTTCATGGAGGACAAGCATCCCATCTCACAATTTTGAGTCAACAACATTACAATTACAAATGTCAACATACATTTCATTATGCGATTTATCAGACATTTACTAGCATGCTTACAGTGTAAGTGGATAAAACACACTAGTTTCACACTATACAAGGATAAAACACAGTATGCCATCATGGGAGCTCACCTGGGGTCACAGAGGAAGTCAGAGCTTTCACCATCAGCTCTCCACACAAGCCACTCTCTGAAGGAGGGATGGCAAAACATGCGCGTCTTATCCCTGCGCTTGATCAGGAAGCTGGACAGCATATCCATACGTTGCTGGAAGTCGTCCCACTGTAGATCGCCTCGTATGCTGCCAGCATTCAGAGCCTGAAACAGCTGCTCGTCTGTCATTGGGTGCAGAGAAGCCAGGGCCACGTTGAGGATAGGCATGGCACGTTCAAATGCAGAGTTACTCATGAACTTCATGTTGCACTGCAGCAGGTAGAGTTCAGAGAGGGAGACAGGCACCACCTTGTAACTGGCACTCTTGATGACCAGGTGACCCTTCTCGAAAAGGTCCAGGGTGAGTTTTAGGTAGAGATACGAACCTTGGCTGCGGGAGATGAGGTGTGAGCTCACCTTTCCCACGATAATGGGATCAGTCTTTCCGTTTAGAGAGATGTTGTTGAGAATGTCACGACTGCTGTTGATGCGGTGCTGTATGTAGGCGTTCAGGTCAGAGCCGATATCCTTATTATCAGGAAAACCATCCAAACTTATCTTGGCAAAGGGCAGCAGACTGGTAAGCTCCTTCAGAAACAAAAAGAAACAAAAATATGCTTCATGCCTTTCAAACAAAACTGCGATTAACTGAGGCATTTAAAATAAATGTGTATTAGCTTTTTGATAAAGTGTGTCATTTATCATTATCAGTAAATTGTGAGAGATATTGATTTTACTTGCCAAAATAATGTTTTGTAATATTTTGCATCATTCGGTGGTTAGTCCATTCACAGCTTTATATAAATGTCAGTATGAAGTATGAAAATTTTTATTATGGCATATTTTATTATGGACAGTATAGGACTACCATATTGTTTTGTTTATAATCCTTCTTCACAATTCACTTAACCTAGTGAACCTCTCTCATTCTTGCTCTGTCTCTCACTTTCTCTCACGGGTACTGTTAAAAGCTTTTCCCCCTCTCCTCTGCTATGGTATTGATGTCCTGTGGGTGATTTATCTGCAGAAGGTCAGTGAGCTGCACAGCTAAACTCCATTTCACTGTATACACACAAACACACACACTTCAGTCTGCAATCAAAGGTATAAGAAGTGACTAAGAAAGCTCCAGTCTCCATGGACAATCACAGATTACACTCTACAGAATTACAATGACATAAAAAAGATAAACACACACACTCCTATACCTTGACCTTGCCCTCACACATGCTTTCACACATTAACAAAAATTAATTTGCACCAAGACTACATCCCATTCTGAAGAGTACTGAAATCCACCAGGACTGCTGTCATGGGTGCAGTTAACAATGTATTTTCAGAACACATTAATTTTAAGTGCAGTAAGACAAGAAGGACAGATATATGTATGCACACACATATGCGGACACGGACACACACACCAATAAGTCAAACAAATCAATTCTCCACAATCCTGCTTTGTCCTAACTTCAGAGGAGGACTATGCTGAGAAATTTCCCTCATAGATCAGCCAACAAAAGTATAAAAGACAAACATAATTAATAATGTATAAGACAGGGGCAGCAAGCTGGAGTCTAATTCACCTACTGTTCTCTGACATACTGATTACAGAATACAAATGAGCTTCCCAAAGAAACTTTAACAAGGATGCATACACGAATTAGAGACTTTAACCTATACAGATATTTCTATAGACTTATTGAACATGTTTCCATTGTCATTACGCTTTCTGGTGTGACACTGAGAATAAATATAAATGTTAATGAAGTATTATGACTTCTATAGATGTCATGTAGCCTTATGAATTCTGCCCTTTAGTAAAGAGCTACCAAATACTGTATATGTAATACAGGTCAGCTTTATGGATTTATTAGAATTAGGCCTGATTCACACAGAAGCCATTAAGTCTTTCATGATGTGGATCAATCACTGATAAAGTGATTGAAGAGGGTGACAGCAAACTCAAGGACCAATCTGTCACTATTCATCTATTTGCTTTTGGCAACCTTTAATTTGTAAATGTTTATTAGATTTTTATCTTTTAGCCTGAGGATCAGGGATTGAATCATGGTGGAACAAGTGTTCCATAATTAAGAGAGATGTTTTCCTGAAGCACAAACAGTGGTTCAAGAGTCTGCTAAACGCTGGTCACTTACACAATGAGTGTAACCCCCAAAGTGTAATGACAATGTCCGTGTATGCTCTGTCCTATTTTAACATTTGATGCGTTTTTAATATTGTCAGGTATAAACAAAGGCACAGCTGCCTGAATATGATAGACAATTCATGTATTTATTCCAAGCGATAACATGCCTTATTTGAATACATAGTTAAGTAAAAAGAACTATGCGTTCTTCTCACACAATGGGGTCTTAACAAATTTGTACTGAATCTGTGGATATCTCCTCTTTTCTAGAGCTCCTTTAAGATTGGATTAATCCTAATCAGCTTTTAATCAGAAATAGGACCAAGCCTATTCTTACCATTTGCATAAAAACTGTTCCAATCAGAGGCACCACTATGCCGATTCAAGCACTACAAAAGAAGCAAACTAGAATATGAATGGGCAAGACAATTTCTAAAGGGCCGTAGTCATTTTGTGGAGTCCCTATTCTACTTATCATTATCATTTACATAACTTATCATTTAATTATTAAACATATGATGAGATAAATCATGTGGCTGAGCTGCAACTACTCTGCAGTGCTGTAGCAAGCATTTATGGCTGAAATACAATCTCTGTCTATGTCTCAGTTGTGTGTTTACAGCAAAGTCCTCCTGAGTGTCAGGTATGGATGGGTTTTGATGTGTAGAGTTCCACACATGCTTCTGAAGGACATGTTCTTAAAGAAGTACAGATTACTGCAAAGTCTGCTTGTGTGCTCTGTCTGAGCTGAAATGGAGTCCTGTCAAAATACAGTCAATACAAATAAATGTTCATATTTCATATGGTTTTCCCCATATACAGCTCTCTCTGTGCTTTCCTTTCTCTGGAACTCCTCTGCAATCTCTGCCAGTTCTACGTCTTAGACTTGACAGAAATAACAATATACAATGGCATATATGACAAGGGAAAAGGTGCCCAGGAAGCCACTTTCTGTACAGCAGTAGTTATTATGAGGCAGCTGGTAACTCTGCCACATAGAGTGTGGTGTCAAAAGGGTAAGTGAGCACCGAGTAATACAACAAAAGCAGCTGCATCTTTGTTCTTCTGGGAGTAATACAGAAGTACAGCAAAGCTGAAGCAAATGCCTTTATGGGTGACTTAATCTGAAGTATGTGTAGTGTAACCTTTAATAACTGAAACACTGACATACTGAGATATCCAATCATGTTAGAAGTTTAGGCAGCAAACAGCCTTTTGAGCTTTTATACAACAAAAACATAGCCTGTAAGAAGAGTTTAAATTGAGAGTTATGAGAAAGGAAATACCCGCTCTTCTTTCATGAGTGTTAACATCATGATGTTACTACAGGACAAATCAACATCAATAGATAGTGACTATAGTTAATAGCTATTTTCTATAGTTACTTATTTTCTATAGGAGCAAGTGTGCCTTTAATATGCATTTAGTAACAGTCAGTACCTAGAATATTGTGATATTACTGGGCAAGGATGATGTAGCAATTTATTGATAATTACTGATAACAGCCATAAAATTGGTAAGCAGAATTTATAGCTAACTTTTTTTTCTTTCCATTTTATTTAAATGAGTTCCAGTCTGTATTCTGAAACCACAGTCCCAGTTTTACACATGCAGCAATGAGTCACTCTGTGGTTGTGTGGATACATGAGGAAAATGCCATCAGAAATAGTATTTTTGTTCTTACATTAGCCTACAAGATGTCATCATTTTATTTTTTGGATTAAAAAAAGTGGATGTAATTTTTAACATGCTAAAACATTCACTCTGACGTTTCAAAAATTCAAATACTGTTAAAAAAAAGCTTACCACAAATTCACACCTGAAGCTCTGCAGCCACACTGTGTGTGTGTGTGTGTGTGTGTGTGTGTGTGTGTGTGTGTGTGTGTGGGCTTCAGCTCATGGTGATCATGATATCTAACGTTAAAAACAGCACTTTTAAACTTTTATGTGTTTTTAAATGTGAAAAGGCATAAAGCTCTGCTGACCGCCTTTGGTGCACTTGTAAACTGCACTAGATAATACTGAACATTCCTAGAAAGTACATGTTTTTTTACATGTAAGTATTTATCACTTGAAACGATTAAATGTGTTTCACAAAAAGCGTATTTAGAAAGAGTTTATAATTCCTTTCAATTTTAATACTTAGTTCCATTAAAACAGCTAAATACATAAAAAACTTAAAAACTAATTCACTGTTTATAGCTGCCATTGATTTGAAATAAAGATGACAATAACAAACACAAAATCACATTAACAACCAACCAACCAATCAATCTAACCTGCAATTCTGATTTTGATGTGGAAAATGGAGAAGCTTATTAAGGTACTGAGAAAGATAGATCAGTCTACAAATAAAAATGTACACAAATGTTCCTCACCTGTAAACTGGCCCGTACAGTGATGATGAGTTTGAGCCAGGTGGGGAGCTTTGAAATGATTTTGGTAATGAAGGATGCAACTGTATCACCATAGTCTGGCTTGTGAAACTCCGCTTCGTTCAATCCGTCAATTAAGATGATGTAATCCTCTTCTGGAATCTTTCTCTCTGAATGTGTACAGACAGAAAAATAAATAAGTGTTTCAGACAAGTATGCAGTAGCAAATTATTAATTTCTGTACTGATGATGCAGACAAAACATTTTATCAGTGTGCTCACATTGTTAAAAAAAAAGCAAGTAGCACGACACACCTAATTAAATGAAGCAACAAAGAAAGGAAACCAGAAAACACCTTAACAGAAACACGTCATGAGTCTTATAAAAACAGTTAGCACAGCAGAAAGCGAGCCCAGATTAAGACCACACAGGGCTCTGAAGCTACCAAAGGCATTGTATCACAAGATATTCCGAAGCTATTTTGGTACTATACTGTTAGCTACCATAAACACATCTACAAAGCAACACAGTCATTGCATAGGTGTAGGTACACACCCATGCACTCGCTGTAAACTGAAGTAAACATCTAAACTATGCTAGTTAAGGACACTGTATTGAAAGGAACTGGATATCATGATGTCATTGAGGATAAAGATGTACCTTTACATTTGAATTTAACAGACAAGGGTTATGTGTAAGTATTATCCAGAACAGAAATAATACTGTAATAATGCCGCTGCAGTTTATCTGCACAAAACATGGCACTCAACAGAAGTGGCACAAATTGGTCTTTTAAGCATGTGTGGATGCTACTGTGCAAACACAGTGCAGTATCTCTGGTAAAGTTTAATGTTTCTGTGATTATTTTGTTATGTTTCTGCTTTTTGAGAGAGAACAACAGAATAGAAAAGAAGAAATTAATGTTTTATTTGGGGATTAACTGTAATAATCAGTTAGTTTGAAGATTTATTCTTTAGGATTAGTTTTTCCTGTGTTTCAGTTTATTTTTCTTTCATTCAAAATTACACACTGAACAAAGATTAACCAACTTTCCTGCTCTCCATGTATTCGATTCAATATTCTGATAATCCGTAGCATTATTGTTTGCTCCTTTTGAGCTGAAGCTGTCTGACCTGTTTGATATTCTCACCGTGCTGTACAAACATTTAGTATTTTTTTCAGGTAAACATAAAGTCATCGGAAGGACATTAGCAACAACAGCAATAGATTGTGAGTGTGTGTGTGTGTGTGTGTGTGTGTGTGTGTGTGAAAATAATTTCAGTGTGTTATAATGGTGATAACTTTCATAGAATCTGCTAGTTCATGACAAAGCAATGGATACACCATGTGAATTCTGAAATTGCATTTTACTATTGTAGTTGTTGCACTAATATTTTTATTGTTTATTATATTTATTATAGAGATGGGCCCGATCCGATATGATATCGGCATCGGGTTCCAATACAGCTGTAAATCCGATATCGGTCAGACAGCCCCGATCTCTATATTCCAGTTCGCAGCTTGCGCTAGACCTTAAACTCGACGCTGTGAAATATGAGATGCGTCAGCAGCAGACACTCGTTGACATTTTCCAAAAACGCAACAAATTTACAGCAGACAACCCAAAAGCGAAAGGACTATTAGAGAAGACTCTTAGCTCTCCCTCAAGACCTCTTTGGGGTTCTTTCAGGGGCGATTTTGTGTGTTTTGTTGGCTGCTTTTGCCCTCTCCCCCTCTCTATCTCCCAAAACACAACGAGGCTAAAGGTGGGCGTCTCGTAACTCGGCCGGTCCACTATACACTTGTTGCTGCTAAAATGGACATAATACTTGAACTATTTAGATGACTGTCTCAAAACACGATGAGGCTAGAGTTGGGTGTCTCGTAACTCGGCCGGTCCACCTTAAATACACAAGTGGTTGGATTACACTCTGCCCACGTTGTGTCTCCGAACTCCGAACGTTATTTAAAATGCACAGTTGTTGCTGCTAAAATGAACATAATACTTTAACTATTTAGCCAAGATTGTTGTGTTTTTGATTTTACAGCTGTTGCTGCTGCCTTTTTGTGAAGTGTAAATACATTCCTTTGGAATGCTTTTAAATTCAATGTAGTTGTGTATATTTTTTGCTCTTCTAATAAGTGCTTAGTAGTTTATTTATTCTGTGATATAACCTTACTAACAAACAGCACAATCTGAACAAAAATAATGCTAATATTAAAGTAAAAAACATGTATTATATCGGAATCTATATCGGTATCGGCAGTCGTGTATCGGAATCGGATCGGAACTGGAAAAACATGGATCGTCTCATCACTAATTTATTATTTACAATATAACATTTTGCAAACTCAAGGTGTTGCTCAGAACTTCATTTCAGAAATCCCAACATTACAAAAATGAAAATGTTAGCACAGGAGAGAAATGCCTTGAAAAGCTGCAAATGCTATCTATCTTTCGCAAACCATACTAGCTAGAAGAAGAAGAAGAATATCACAATCATAATCTTCAGCTATTTCTGATAGATTGGACAGAATATCTACAAGACCACACACAAATTTCAGAAGGATCGTAAATGACAGCAGACACCACTGCAGTAGATTCAGCTAAGTAAAGAAGGAACAGCTCAATCCAGCCTTCTGCTCATGCAGAGAGATGCAGAGAACATTTAAAAATTAATTACAGAAACATGAAGATCTGAGGACTTTTTGCCATCGAGCAGTAAGGCTGGATTTACCCAAGGAGGAAAAATATTTTTTCATTGAGGGACAGATCAAGGCCATGGTGTACAAGTGTGTTTCAATGCTCCTTTTCTCTGGGGTTGTTTATCAAATAAAGTTCAACAAATTCATAAACCATTTCTGGTTTTTAATCTTCTTCACAAATCTTCAGGTAGACTCTTCACTGAGCGATGAAGTGCCCAAATCAAATTTTTTTCCTTTATATCAGCCAGACTATAGTGAGTGATTCGTTTCAGTAATTTCACAAGGGGGTGAAGGAATGCATTTGAACCGATGTTGTTACAGTAGACCAGCTATTGTTGCTCGCAGCTCTCCACCTGTGCCTGCTGTTGCCATATTGATTGTCAGTCTTTTCCATCTCCATCATATGAACAGCAGGTTTGTTAATCCAAGTATTGACTAAGTGTACAGCGTAGAGAGAATATTGAATCCCCATAATCAACAAATCGGAGCGACCCTGAAATGAGTTTGCTCCCTGTTGCTTTAAAAATCTAACAAACATCTCTGTTCTCACAGGCTCAATCAGTACCCACAGTACGAAATCAAATAAGCAGTAAAAAAGGGCTGATATAAGACGGCAGCTACAAACTAAATAACTGTTTCTGACAGGTCAGTATGGACTACTTAGTCTGTCCATAAACCTCTCCTTTTTGGAAATCTAGGCCCTTACCATTAAGAACTGTTTAATTATTATGATGCTCAGTTTATTTCTATCTTCAGCAACATGTAGGTGAAACAGCAAATAATCGCTGTTTCTGTGTGGGGAAAGTGAGACTAAAGAGAGCATAAATTAGCATCAACTGATCAGATTCAAATCGACACACTGAAGTCTACTAGCTTCAGGCATTTAGTTCATCCCCATGCAAATAAACACTCTTTAGCTCACCGACAGGCTTGAACCACTTTAATGCACAAGCATTATGTACTAAAGGAGGACAACAAGAGCATAACTTTAGAGTAAGAAAAAATACTGAATGAAACAAAAACCTAATTGAAACAGTCAGATGAAGCACAAATAAATTAGGGAACAACTATGGTTAACGGCTACCTTTGCGTAAGTTGATGAGAGGTTCCAGCACACCTCTGCGAAAGGCAGCCAATGGGTCCTGGACGCAGGAGCGCAGACTGAGCATGCTCTGCAGGGGTAGTTCCTTCAGGAGGAGTTCCCTGTAGGCAGTGAGCTGGTGTGCTCTGCACAGCAGGGCAGCGATACTGTGCACAAACTCAGGGACCAGACAAGTGTAAGTGTTATCAGCCTGGCAGTAATGATATGCAACCACCTAGAAAGAGAAGGGAAAGAGAAAGCCTTATTATTTTAACTGTAGTTGAATCCATTTTTTAGGTTTGCAAAAAAATGAAATGGGACAAAACGCATCAAGAAAAGAGCAGAGCCACATGTGAAAAAGGCTAATGAAAAGCTTCAAATTTGGCATTTGAAAATATGAACTATAAAGGACCAAGAGGAAAATAAGGTGGTTAGCAATAATAAATGAATACAATAAGACAATGGTACAACTGGTTGATGGCAAATTTAATTCTTTTTGTGCAGTTTAAACTGGTACACTGGTTGGTCACAAGCTATTTCATTGTTCCTTTTTAATAAAACATGCAGTTGATCAGTGTATTGGCATTCACTTTAAATGTCAGGGGAAAAAAACATTTTCTAAGCACCAGGGATGTCGACAATAACACTTAAACGATATCTTCCTAACTTCTATCGGCTACTCTAAGAGTTTCAGACTCTCTTCACCCATCCTTCTCTCCATAACACCCCTCTTTGTGTCAGGGTGGCTATACTCATTCCTGGAGCAGTTTGAGATTCTTTAAAAGAATAAATGTTATTTTAAAATGCAAAATGTAAACAGCAAAAATAAACACTTCCTTTAAAAATGCAAGTGCCTTCTAAAGCTTGGTACTGAGACTAGGGAGACTAGAAACAGCCCCTTTACAGATGCAAGATCATTCATCTTAACTTTCTTTCATGAATTCTACTGAAGAGAGGGGAAAAAAGAAAGGGGAGGATGAAAAGAGGAGCAGATGAATAAAAAATATAAAGGAATGTGCAGAACCTTTTGCTTGCCCTCTGGTACTCAACAGTATTTACAGATACAGAGATATACAAGTGGCACAGCAGCAGCACCATATCACATTAAAATATTCAGGTAATGTTAGAGCAGCATTATAATGCAATACTGGAAGGCAGTACATACAACCCTTTCTAAGTAGGAATAAAGTTCTAGTGCTTCTTTCAAGAATTATTATCTAACCGAACAGACAATTTAATGGAGAGACACCCCTCTGAAGAAAAGAGATGTCCTTAAAAGAAAGTTCAACCCAAGCATTTGTCATATTTCTGACTCACTTAGCCATAGCCTTAGCCATAGCCATAGCCATGCCTCTGTTAGACAACTGCAAGCTGGCAGAGTAACTCAAAGCACTGGCCTTTCAGGGGTCCTTCTTAATTAGGTCTGCTTTATAAGTGGAGGCCTTGTTTGATGGTGGCATTTCCCATTTGGACAGTTGGGGTTAATAGAAATGACTCAACTTCTCCCTCAAGGAGGAACTCTTCCAGCCTCTCACAGCCCCATTACAGACGAGTAGAGATCATTCATCTTAGGCACCTTCAGGTGAAAGAAATTCATCCATTTTTGCTAAAAAGAAAGACTACTTCATTTGAAGTGTAAAACTTGATTTATGGCTAGTGTTTCACACAGGTGCTTTGGTCTGCCTCTGCGCACCACTGCAACCATAAAGGTTTCCTGAAGCCTTGCATAAATGGCAAACAGCAAAAGCTGATAGGTCAATACAAGGTGGGTTAAGTTACCTTCAGAATATTCTTTATGGAGGAAATTACAATACTGTGATGAATAACAATTTGTTTAAGTACATATTTAATCAGATTTGTCACATTAGTTACGCCCGGTCGCCTAATGGCTCATCATCACACCCTTTTAATGCAAGTTACTGGAAGTCTCAGGTAGTTTCTTTTTGTCTTTTGAAGCTGGATAAGACAGTATTTGAGAACCCAGGGCTGTGTGTCAGACAGGGCTGTCTGCAGTACTGGGGCCCCACAGGGAACAGTTTTGGCACCACTCCTCTTGACCATCTATACTGCAGACTTCTCTCACAACACCACCAATTGCTTCCTGCAGAAGTTCTCTGATGACTGTGCAATAGTCGGCCTCATCTCTGATGGGGATGACAGGGAGTACAGAGAACTGACCCAGGACTTTGTGGACTGGCACCAGCAAAACTACCTCCAGATCAACACTGCTAAAACCAAGGAGCTGGTGGTGGACTTCCACAGGCACAAACATCCTCCACTGCAACCACTGAACATTCAAGGCATGGACACTGAGGCTATGGAGAGCAACAGTTACCTTGGAGTTCATCTGAACAATAAACTGGACTCATAACACAAAAAAGGGCAGAGCAGGCTGTACCTGCTGCAAAGGCTCAGGTCTTTTGGAGTGAAGGGCCCACTCTTGAAGACCTTTTGTGACTGCAGTGGCATCAGCCATCTTTTGCGGTGTGGTCTGCTGGGGCAATGGCATATCTGTTTCTGTCCACTTTCTGCCGTGACAATGCAAATTTTCCACTTGTGGGACTGATAAACGTTTATCTCATCAGGACCCCACAAATGCAACTGCTGTTCATCATTACGGCAATACAAACCCTCTAGCAAAGGAATGCATGTTAATGACTGGATCAAAAGTCACCTATAATGCAACAAAAACCTCTTGCTACCATCAAAGCATGCCAATAACCAAAACATAAGGGCACATGAGAGACAAGGGCTCAGGAAGCAGATGCATGAAATGAATCATAAATGAGCAAGAGTAGAAGTGTGGAAAGGTAAGGAAAATTTATTCAACCAGAAAAATGTTTGTTCTGTGTCAATCTATGCATGATTCAATAAAAAAAAACACATTCTAAACCTCTATACAAACATTCAGCTCTGAGAGAAAAGACAAGAGGCTGATGTATCTTCAAAGCTTTAGTTTTAATACACACAATATAGTCTGAAACTTAATCTGCTGAAAATGCTAATGGGGAGTTTTTAAATGGGTGAGAAAGGAGTAAAACTTGTGAGTAAGAGATGGTAGAGCAGGTGGCTCAGAAAAGCTTGGATAAGCCCAGACTTTGCTGCCAATCTCAACCAATCTCAGCTTATCTGTAGTGGTTTTGGACCCAGCGTTGTGTACAATGTACGAAGAGTTCTAAAACCCCAGCTGGGTCAAAAAGACACATGCCTGCTTCCTAACACAGTGATCTTGCTCTTGACCCACCCTAAAACTCATAGATAAATAATAACAAACATATCCAAGACTAAATATAGCATTGTTCATGGAGGTCATATTGGTCCATGGGCCATGACCAGAGTGCTAGACATCATGTGACAAGAGTACATGCTGCTCAAACTTTTGTTCAGAGATCAGACCTGCTAGTCAGACATTCAATCAAAACATTTCTTGTCCTGACAGGTCCAAAAACAAACTGTTTTAACAACAAAATTTAAAGGCAAGAAAGGTAAAACTTCTTTTGTAAACCTCCGAGCAACTGCACCATATGTGAGATCAGCTTGAGGAGACCAGTGAGAATAAGTGGAATGGAAAAGACAGGTGGCAAAGCCCAAGCTGAATTTCAGCAGGATGCCACCTTGTTCACTAAATGAACTATTTACAAACATTGCAAATAAAAGCACCACCTCTTATATTCCTTTCTAGTTTCTTTGCCAAAATTACATATACTTTTGATACACATCTCTTGTCTTTTGATGATTACTCTAGCAAGTCAGATCCACGACAAGCTCATCAATTAAAGATAAATTATTCACAAATTGATTGTTAAATAAGGCCTAATTTGTCTTTTGTGCTGCTTTGGGCTACCATCTCAGGTTCTTCCCACACATGCACATTTAACAGTAATTAAATGGAAAGGGGTTAAGTGTGAATGCAAGCCAGGAGCAAAAACCTGGTACAGCTGACACAACTAAATGGAAGTCGTTACATTGCCAGGAAATACAATGACATCTAGATTATAGCCATCAAGGTTGAAAGTATGCTTCAGAAAAGCATTACAGAAAGCAGAATCTTTTTTTTTTTTCCAGTTTTATAAGAGAAAGAAGTCGCGATTGCGTATTTTTGTTTAAGAAATGGAGGAGTTACTGAGGCTGAGAACTTCAGCTTCTGTTTACCTGTATTGTCACTCCATGTACGAATGTGTGTGTCCCAGGAAATTGTCATTTAAAGGACTGCATGGGTGAAAGACGCAAAACCTGAACATTACCGTTGAAAGTATCCTGAAATTGCCCTGGATTTTGAGTGTGAAAGGGACTTTGGAGTCTGTATTGCTCCTGTGGGTGCAATTCTCTACCTTAGACCAAATGACCACCTTGCCAGCCTGTTGCCATGGTAACACACAAATGACAGCAGGTCCCTGGGAGACATGGTTTATACATCCTTTACTTCACATAGTGAGTGACAGGTGGCAGTTTAGTCTATCACTGCATGTATGAAACACAGAAGCACATCTTCCACACCAGATGCAGAGGTGCTGGAAGCGTGCAAGAGCCCTATGAAATCCGTTTTGTTTTTTCCTAAATTCCATTTTATTTTTAAATTCCACTTTTTCCATTTTTATTCTTCTGAATTCTGTTTTACGTTATAATCATATTTAGTCACCTAAAAAGTGTCTAAATATGGAGTGCATGGGAAAAAACAGCAACAATGCAATTGGAAAAAATCTCACATTTAATGACTTATTCAACTTCAATAAAGTGCTGGGGTTAAGCAGAACATTTACTGCTTTGGTAAAACATGTACCTGTAAACAACAAAAAACATTAATTTTCTTGCAAAACAAAGAATTGTATATATTTCACATTAAAATAAAGAAACAGTCTTCCTTTTGTAGAATACGCTGCTCAAACACATGTGTGTTTGTGCATATGGATTGTTTGATTTTGACAAATGGTGCAATCATGTGCAAGGTTCACCTTTGCCTAGAACTCCACCAAAAAAAGCATGTTCTTTTTTGAAAATGCTTGCATTTTTCAATAGCATACAATTATTCTTTGCATTAAGACATGCTAAAGGAGACTACAGTTTAAGTAAGAGAATATCCAAGTATCATGGCATAAAGTGAAACAGGAGTAAAGGGAAAGAAAAGAAAAGAAAAAAGGGGAAAAAAGAAGAAATGTGTGATCAGTGATTTATTCATTTTCACTGTCTGGATTTCAACGGTAAGCAGCGACACACCTTACTGTGATTCTACTGCTTATATTGTATGCCATTGGACTGGATGCCTACTGGGCCACACATTTATAAACTAAAGCATTAAAAACAAACGTGTCCAGTTTTGGATTTAAACAGCCTAAATAGCAGACTTCTTTCACACCATTCAGGACCTTTACACTCTGCACCACAGAATTATAAGCAAATATAATGCAAAACACCAAGGGTGAATACGCAAGGCTAAGCATAATGCTAGTAAAAGGTTCTAGGCACAGATATATGGTTCTATAAAAAACTTTAATTTATTATATGACCTTTTAAAAGCTTAAAGAACCTCCACACACTTGTCATTCACACTCACATATCACATAATTTACTAAAAATATAAAAAAACAAACAACCTTAAGTTCTATGGCATCTAAAATGTTACTTCAATGGCAATGCCCCAAATAACAATGTTTGCCTCTTTGTTTTTAAGATTGTATAAAGGATTCAGAATGGGGAAACAATCAATCAGTCACACCCATAATCATATAAACATTCACTTTGCAAAGCTCTGTCTGCTGCAAAGCTCTGTCTGCTGCATCCCCAAAATTGAAGGCCACACATGACCAGCTTGAGCAAGAGGTTAAATTACTACTGCTGTACACAGTCCATAACAGTCTTCATCATACAGAAAAAGTGTGGGTCTATTTATGATGCAAGCTTATTTCTGTGGTGGTGAAATCAAATTAAATTAGCGATGATAACACACATATTAATATTTCAATACATGCTTTGAATTAAATACACTTACATTTAGTATATCAATATCTGTAAGTAAAGGTGTCATTTGAGTGTATTTTGCATTTATTTGTTTAATCATTTATTAATTTGTAACAAAATTACTTTCATAGTTTCTTTCATTTTTTCAAGTGCTGTAGCCTTGTTTTGGTAACTGGAAAACACAAAAGCAAAATGAACATTGAACTCCTTTGACCTGCAAATAGTGAAGCTAGTTGCGACCGTAGTTATACTGGGGGGATTTTACCTTTGAGGCCAGGCGTTTGACGGCCTCCTCCCTGTGTCGGCGGAGCTCAGGTGTGCTGGGGCAGCTGTCAGATTGCAGTGTGTTGGCAGCACTGGGTGGAGGGGTGGGCTGGGGTGGCTGACTCAGAGGCAACTCTGAGCTCTGGTCTCCACCTGCACATATAATATTATATCGTACACATTAACAAATACTACATAACCAAGCAGTCAACCATAACACATGTCAATAAATACAGAATACCAGCCACACAACTCAACACACTTACTTACAGAAGGGTTTTCCTTGCTTTTTTAACTTTCTGTATTTCAGAATAATAGTGAAGACACCAAAAATGACTAAATAGCAAATAAGAATTTTGATCATATTTACCTTGATGACAGCTTTGCATAATCTTAGCTTTCTTTAAAAAAAAGTCTTGAAGAAATTCCCAAATATCACTGCCCCTAGGACAAAACCGTTTCTCCATTTTTGTACATATTTTAAAATACCAGCTGGCTATACATTATGAGAACATTTCTGATAAAGAAATAACAGGTAAGGGTAAAGAAAAACAACGTATTGTGTAAAAACAATGTATTGTGTAAAAACAAAGCAAAAAAAATATTCTTGTATAGCTATCAAAAACGATTCATATACACAACACAGCAAGATAAATAACTTTGACACATTTTACATACTGGCAGTTATGTTTTAAAACACCTTTTCTACTAACTGGTGGAGAATAGAGCATATGGACTGCTAAACATTGCACCAGTAAAAACTGAAGCAACAAGAAGCCACTGTCCCAAAAATATGCATTGTTAGGACATCAAAAATGGTCATATCCCTCTTATGACTCCTCATCAGATTCAGAACAGATTTTAAGTGTTTTTACTTATTTACAAAGCTTTGAGAGGTTTTGTCTCTGAATACATTTCCAAATGGCTCACTATGAATAAACCAGCCAGAACTCATCAGGACATCAGCCACCGGTATTTTAGTAATTCCCACATGCCTGAAAATCCGAAAGTGGGTGAAGGTCCCTCTATGTAGATTACTCTGCCAGACCACCTATGACCTGCCACTACTGCATCCTTTTTCTAAGTAACTTTAAGACTTTTCTTTTTACACAGCATTAGCTATGTTTTTTATTGCTGTGTATTTTGTTTATTTGGTTTCTTTTTACATTTTTTTTAACATCACTTCTTCTTTTAGCTCTGATCTCGTTTAATGTATTTTTACAGCACTTCCTGTTTTACACTTAATTTCTTTGAAGCACTTTGTAAAATAAAGTAAAGTAAAGGGGCATTTGGCTGATCAGAGCGACTTATAATCATTAGTTACAGGGACAGTCCCCCTGGAGTAACTGAGGGTTAAATGTCTTGCTCAATATATATATATAAATAATATATATATGTATATATAATATACACACACACACACTTTTTCTTATCATTATTAATAATCGTAAGACATTTACTTACTTTTTGGGGAAGCATTAGGACTGTTAGAGGCTATCTGCCTCATGCGGCCTCCATGGCAACTGAGGGCCACCAGTCGTGAGATGATAGCCGTCTTGCCAAAGCCCACGTTGCCCACAACTGTGGCCCCACGGCTCTCGCCAGTTTGGTTGTTGATTAGGACATCCTCCAGCTGCTGAAACAGCCAATCCCGGCCCACAAACACAGAGTCTGTAGTGATGCTAGGAACCTCAAACAGCAGAGGCTTTAGCATGATATCCACTGGCTTATATGGAGCAAAGCGCGCTGAGAGAAAAAACAACATACACACAAGCACACACACACACACACACACACACACACACACACACACACACACACACACACACACACACACACACACACACACGTCAGTAGAGTGCTGGTAACCTAAAATACAGTTTATTGTTATATCTATGAAAAGGTGTAAAACAAATGACAATGTTTCTAAATAGACAGGTGGGTGGCACATTGGAATGGATAACCCACATTTGGTGCCACGGAAGCAGCATATGTTAGGAAGAGATACGTATTAACAGAACAGACTAAATTGTTTACATCTTGTTGTGTATAAAGCTGTAACACTAAATGTAACCCAGTACAAAATAGATTAGGTTTACGTCTTTTTAAGTGCAAAAAAAAACCAACCAAAAAAAAAACATAGAAACATAACATCCTATAGAACGCACTAGCCAAAATGTTCATAGCAGTGGTAACTGGTTAAAAAAAGCTATTCATAAAAAAAGCTATTCTTTATTAAACACCATATTATCCATGATATGTTTTAAAAGAATATTAAAAAGACCATGAAATGGAACTAAAAGTTTTTTCTGCATGAAGTACAGTGGAGTATTCAAGTCCATTAAAGACAAAGACCAGGACATTTCAAGTCTGAATTGAGATCAAGACTTTGTTGTAGAGTCATGACAAGAGTGTAAAGTAAACTAAAGTGGCCCCTTATAGTCACGTGTGAACACACCATAGCACAGCACACAGTGCGAACAATGTGAAATTCTTTCTCTGCATTTAACACATTCACCAAGTGAAGCCGGAGGCTAACACACAATGAGGAGCGCATGGGGAGCAGTGTGTGGGGACAATACCTTGCACAAGGGTACCTCAGTGATGACACTAGTGCTGGGATTTGAACCTACAATTTTCTGATTGCATGGGCAACTCCCTAAGCACTAGGCCATCAGCTGCCACACAAGACCAGATTAATATTTCTGGTAAAATAACTCCTGTTCTGTAAAATAACAATACAGTGCTACCAGTGGTATCCACACAGAAGTAAAGTCTTTGTTATGACAACAATGATTTGTCCTATTGCTTATTTATGTCTACACGTGTATTTCTAGCATACTGACATCATTCCAATGATGACAGCATAGCCTGAAATTCCAAACCAGACTAGCAGTCATCTTGTAATTTTGCTACACTTAGTTACAGGTAATAAATAGATGCAAAATGATCAATAACTACACAGTGATTTTATAATCTGACAGCAGTATCTTTTTGTGTTGCAGTTTATCAAAACAATGATGAACAACATGATGCTAAAACTCTGCAGATAAACGCTGAGAGACTGTGTGCAGCTCTGTAAATGCTTCACATGGAAGTCTATCCTCAAGCTAAATTCTGGTCTTACTGATTAGAAAAAAAAAACCCTTATCTCTGCTGCTTTGATTCCATGACACACTGGCTGCTTTTGTTTGCCAAGTCTAACAAGCACTTGAAATGGTAGTGTCAAACATTACATCAACGAGTGCTAAGAAATACAAAACTCAAATGCTGTCAGGTAAAATATGCCTCCAGAAGACAGATCAATCAATTACTTGTGCCAAAGCTGGGCTTTCTGTAGTCTGAAAGCTAGATCTAAAAGGAATTTCACATTCTAAGATTCTTAGACTTGTTCTGTTCCTTTCATGCCCCATAGGGGCTCAGTCTGAAATGCTGAAACTGAGGAATATTCCTCTGCAGGACAGCTCGGCAGCTCAGAATCTGAGATCAGCGTTTGCGCGTGTGCATGTGCATGTGATCTCAAACAGCTGCCGCCACACATTTTTTTCACTGACTCTTTGTACTCTCTGCTTCACTCGTTCACCATTTTCTCTATATATCACTTCTTTCTTTCTCTCTCATCTCCTCAAGCTGTTTTAATTCATGCACACCACCCTCGCCCCTCTTTCTCTCTCCACCTCTTTCTCTCTCTTTTTCCCACTCTCTCCTCACATTCCCTTTCCCTGTCTCAGGATAAAAGAGCAGGTTAGGTGCAGTGTGCCTGGGGTACAACTATTCTGAGTGGAATGAGTATGTGTTAACAAACGCATACTCATTCTCTGAGTAAAACACAAGATGAAACACCAGCTTTAAAAAAGCACAAACATGTCTCTACACCTATCGATTTGCCATCACATGAACAGGCACACACGTGCGCGCACACACACACACACACACACACACAAGATCTTAGTGTTATGTGAAAATAATGTCTGGGCTGCTGCTGGCTAATATGGAGGTGTGAGGAGCAAAGGTTTATTTGTAAAGACCTCCATTAGACCATTTACAATGTCTGGAAAAAGCTAAAAAACAAACACAGTCTGTTGCAAAACACTTACATTTACTGTGCCCGGTGTTTACATAACCCTTGCCATTCTATACGGAAGAAGAGAGAGCAAGGGAGAGGACGAGAGAGAGAGAGAGAAACAGACCAGTTTGAAAGTACGAGTGCTCACTGATGTAGACCTGCATTATTTATGCCTTGGGCTTCCCCAAGAAAACTCCAGCTCTTAAACTGAACAACATCCGCAAACATGCACAGGACTACCTGCTAAAAGTACAGGCTACAGGCAGGCTCAGAGCTTTCAGGATGTTTTAATCAATAACACAGTATTACTCTTTAATGAAGAAAGTACAATGGTACATTATGTGATGAAAGGCTCAGTGTAAAAAAGAGGCAGTAAAATAAACCTTTTGGTGATATTGAACTAGTATAGCCTCCACTCAGTGCACTTGAACCCTTCAGGGAAGAAATTGTAGATTCATGTGACTGGAGGCACAATCAAAATATGCCAAAGCATAGTGATGTCATGATGTATTTTCCAGAAAATAGATCCCATTCCCCATAGTTCAAAACAGAAATCTACAGGGTGTCTAGTTAGCAGGTTTTGAGGATTCATGTGGCTACCTGCAGTGAAAGCATCTGGTCTAAAAAAGAAAAAAAAAATACCTTTGTCGTAGGGTGTCCTTCCTCCGGTGTTGTGCCAGGGCATCCGAATAGAGGTGCGCAGTGGTGTGTTACGCTGCTCATCAAGATAGCTCAGGTCTTCCAATTTAGTGGAACTGGTAGCTAAATAGAGAGACAGGTGAAAGATAGCATGACTGTAAACATAACTGGGTGTGAAAAGTTTACAGATCTTGTACACTCTGCAGGCAAGTGCTGTTGTGTCGAAGACAAAAAACACATACCCACACTACTGTGTGTAGAAGAATACACATAGGTAGCATGAAACAAGTAAACTAATCTTTAAGTGGTAAAAATAATGGCAGGGGCAAAAATGACAACATTGCTCTTGGACAGTGATCGTGACAGATGAAGGAGCTCAAAAAGAACCGGGTCAAGTAAGAATACATTCATACACACACACACATATGCCCATATGCATGCATGTCCCATTCAGACAATGCTGCATTGAGCTGAAATGACCTCCAGGAAGAGGTCATGCAGAAACAGTTAACTAATGAGAGGTGAAGGACAAAGAGAGGCAGGGAGAGAGAGAGCAAGTTCGAAAAAGGAAAAACACAATCCTTTCAATATGAGCTTATTATTTCTATACTCTAATTCACCTCGGAAATTCACAAAGAAACAACATTAAATCTTACTGATTCATCTCCCTTATGCAACTACTGTGCACAGTCACAGACTGCATCTTTAACAATCAAGTATCCAGGGAACTGTGTGCTCTGAGTGAGCAGCGCTCCAAGCCAACAACCTGTTAGCACTACAGCAAACTCCTACTGCCTCTTTCTGCACTGCTGATACCCTGTCCAGAGCGCTCACGGCTGCAGTACTCACAGAACTGGATGAGTCGGCCACCGGATCAGGTGTAGAGGACAGTGGTTGTTCCCCAGACAGGGAGGAGGTGCAGGAAGCATCCCCCCCAAAGAGCTCTCACATCAGGGTGAAGGAGCCCGCCCTCCTCCCTGATGCACAAAAATCTCCATATCCACTCATTCACTCATTCATTAGTACCCTGCATTCAACTGGTGACTGGAGCTGCAGCGAGACTGAGTGTCGCTACTGAGGATTCAGCACTCACATACACACACACAGAGCGAGAGAGGAGAGAGAGAGAGTGAGAGAGAGAATAAGAGAGGGAGAGAGAGAGAGAGAGTCTGTACTAACGCTGCAGCTCGCAGTGAGAGGGTGGGGAAAGGAGAGAAATTTGGAGTAAGCTCTTTGTCAACCAAGCGACTGATTATGCTCTGAGATGAAGAGGGAGAGTAATTAATCAATGAGTGTTCCAGAAAAAGAGAACGGGTGTGAGGCAGGGAAAGGGAAGAGGGTGTACAGAGTCATATGAAAAAAGGTAATGGATAGATGAATTCACATTATTGAAAAATAAAAACAGATACAGAAAGACTACACAAAATCTAGCCCATAAAAAGCAGTGGGAGCACAGAACGATAAGAGGAAAAAGACAAAAATGAATAAATGAGAGAAGAGAGGAGCAAGAGAGAGAGAGTGAGTGAGAGAGAGAGAGAGAGAGAGAGAGAGAGAGAGAGAAAGAGGGATAATTCTCTGATGCAAGAGGTGTCACTGGGGGAGGAACCATAGATGAGGGGGAGAGAGGGAGAGCGAGAGAGGGGGGGTGTTTTGAGCTGCAGTGAGACTCTCCTATGCATGTGTGTGTGTACAAATGAGCTCCAACTCAAAACCTACAGGTTGAAAGCTGGCATCCCTCCAAACTTTTGTTGCACAGTATTGATGGAGTTGGACCTGAAGATGAATGAATCCAAACCTGATGAAATACTAACCGCCTGCATGTTTCATTACAAACAAAGCCCCATTAGTCCGGTTTACTTGGGCTTGGTGCAGCACAGTCATTAAAACATAAAATATAAATAACTGTATTCATAATTGTTGAGAGCATTTTTAAATGTGGCACCACTGGATCTTTCTTGTCTGATCCAACTTATCAAACCTAAAAGAGATATACAGAAAGTAGAAATACTAAATATCAAGGTACTGTGAACTGATATCTTGAAATTTTTGCTATGCCACCCAACCCTATTGAGCACACATCTGGCCAAAGATCCCTACACCACATACTCTCACTCACATCATAGCTTGTACAACAAAGCTCACAAAATTGATCACTTTTATGTAATTGAATTAAAAAGGACATCAATTTTTTGTGGCCATTACGTCATGTCTTTCAAATACTCCAATCAGCCACAACTTTAAAACCGCTAACAAGTGAACTGAGTAATGCTGATTTGAACACTGATATAACACACAATGCAATTCAGCTTGATGTATATGGGGCTGAATAGCTGCAGACTGGGCAGAGTGTCCAGACTGGCTCCTGTCCACGGCACATGAGCGTCATAACTGAACCATGGATTTAATCATGTTTTCTTTTAGCTACAAGAGGAAATTTGGGAAGTACCTCATGTCAGTGCTCAAAGGTAAGGAAACGATTATCTTAAACCAGCTCCTTTTGTAAAATAACATATAAGAGCCCCAGTGCTGCAGAATGCACCTGACAGAACATCTTAAAGGCAAAACTGGCTTCATTCTTTCCCAACATAAGAATGACAGAACCACAGAAACAGAATACTGCAATAGATCTGCTCATGATGTTACACATCACTTCTCAAACACTTATCTTTTACTATCATTATGAATTCAGGCAGATGAGGCCCTGGCAATCTGTATTGCTGCTGAGAGATTACTAAGTTATGAAGTTCAACGATTCCTAGCATCTTACAGCTCAGGCCCACGGAGCCAGACTTTCTATCTGTAGATGAAAAATCTCCTCACAGAGCTTTAAGCACAAGAATTTTGCATAAAGGGAGGGGCCATGGCTCTTTGCTCAGCAACTAAATTACCACTGCTAATCATTGCTTCTCCAGCCAATTCAGAGCTATCAAAATGAATGAGAGGCTTTTTTCCTCACCTTGGCCAAAGTCACACCGTTGCTATATCCTTGAATTTCAGGGACAAAAACAGTGGGCAGTAAACACTATCCTATGTATCCATAAGATCTAAGGGAGAGCTGATACATTACAGTAGTTCACATTATTTGTATTTTGTAAGTTATATAATAGGACATACGCAATGAAAATAAGCCTGGCCCTTAATTTAGAAATCCAGTCTTGACAGGGTTTACACAGAAACCAAAAAGATCCAGATACTCCATGAGTATTTTGGCATTTTATGTCAACGCAAAGTCAGAGGTCGTTTAATATATTAATGTAATATATTCAAACACAATATTTTTATGTTGAATGTAGTTTTATAGTGAATCATAAGAGTCTGCTAAGGTGAATCATAAGAGTCTGCTAAGGTTAATACTGTCTTGACAAGTGGCAGCCCAAGGCAAGCAGCGCACCTGGCCCTGTAGGGATTTCAGGCAGGTGTCTGTACCTGTAATCTTGAAGTCACAGGACCACACTCATAAGTACAGCTTATGCAACTTAAAAAAGATTTTTTGTTTGCTTGGTAATTATTTTGAATGCTAGACACTGTAGAGGCTAGACAGACACATTCCACCTATCCAAATGCTACAAAGCAAACAGGTTTTCGTGTCTAGAGGACTGTTTTTCCCCAGAAAGAACCCTTTCTTAATGAAAAATAAATAAATAAATAAATCCAGGTAACATAACCAACCCAGTGACTAGTAATGTCAAGGGCCAACAGAGAAAGAAGAGGCTTGTGAATGAGTTCAGCAGCCAACCATCAGGAGCGGTGCACCACATAGAAAAATACTGAACCAAATTATTGTACGGGAACCTAGATGTAGAACATTGGCAAGTGACACTGCCTCTGCAACCCAAACAGCCTCTGGCATAGTAACCCATGCCTACTACAGAGATCCCAGTTAGACAGCTCACAGCAACACAGGAATGTAAGAGGATACATTAACAAAATGAACGTGAGGAGGGGTGGGGGGGTGGGGGGGTGGAGTGAAAGAGAGACAGACAGGGAGAAGGAGAGGGAGAGAGAATTGTGCCCTCAAGACCATAGGGGGCTGTGAATTAAACCTAAGTCCCAAAAAAAGAAGGCAGCGTTGTGTGCTTGTGTGTGTGTGTGTGTGTGTCCGCCTACTTCGTACATTTCTTCATTCACAGCACATTGTGGGGGAAAAAAGCATCACTGATGTTAAGTTTCCAGCATTGATTAAGCTGCCTTCTGTAGCCTTTGCTGGTCTGAATACATACACAAGGCTAAAGCCTATGTGCTGCTTTAGCTTCCTCACACACTCATACCACAATAAGCCTGTAAGCACAGAGCTTTCAGCAGTAGCAATCTGCTACCTCGTTTAGTCTTGATGAGCTCTGATATTTTACAAGACATATCATATGAATTAAAGGGACCATATTATGCAAAACTCACTTTTTGTATCCTTTTGTATTTCCATTTGGGTCTCTACTGCTCCTATAAACACAACCCCCCCCCCAAAAAAAAAACATCCATCCGTTTTCTGTGAGCCAACTGAAAGATTTTGGTGTCAGGAATCATATGCTTCTATGAGCCGTTTGGACGGCTCCCTTATCCTGAGGTCAGAATAAGGACATTTGCATAGAACCACCCCTCACCTGTCGAGCCCCCACCCACTAGACTAGCTGAATTTCCGCCATTTTTGTCTGCAGGCTTTTAGAAGACACCGAGCGCTATGGCTACAGGCAAAAGCAAGTCACATATGTTGTGTTGTTGGCTGCAAAGAACAACACAAATCCCTACACTGCATTCGTGAAGGTGTTTGTGCAGGTGGCTACTCTTCATCTCGCTTTGGGCCTAACATAGGGCTGGATAGCGCCTTTGTTTTCACTTGTGGTAAGCATGGGATGGGTGGGGCCTGGCCAGCAACAGCTTATTTGCATAAAAGTGACAGAGCCCTTAAACGGCTCATTTTGAAAGAAACTGTCAATAATAGAGCTGGTGAGATCTCTTTATGTGAAAGTGATTTTGTGCAAAGAACTTCATGAACATGTTTTGTGTAGCCCATAGACCTGTTATAACTTGTTTAAAAAGAGGTATAATATATCACCTTTAACAATGCATTTCTATACTTCTCAATCTGTTACTCTTTTTTCTTTGTACATGTGTTTGAAGCAAAGAAAAATATTAAAGATTCTATCCTCTACCACATTTGTAACTACAAACAGCAGCCTCATTTAGTGTTCAGTAGCATCATTCAGGAGTTAACTTGGAGGAATTGCATATAGTGCTTAATGCTTAAAAATGTTTAAAATGCTTCATGATATTCTGTTGATAAAACAAAGTGGCAAGTGGCTATGTGAGTGGAACCAAGTAACTAACTTTACTACTTTTGGTGTACCATTATGTGATTACAGGGGGTCCTCGAGTGATGAGGGTCTCGACATACAGCGTATCGAGTTAGGGAGAGAGTATGAGTGAGGGAGTATTCTTATCTAAGTGCAAGTATTCCGTTTGTGTTGCTTTGTTTGGTGACATTTTGGGCTTCTGCACTAATTTTTTTACACTAATGTTTTGTCATTTTTTCTTAGTTGTGTTTATAGATTTTACAACTGTGTTAGGACAGGTTATTAACTTAGGCTAAGGTGTGTTTCGACTACGGCTGAAACGATTACTCAAGTAACTTGAATAATTCGATTACAAAAAATGTTCAAGGCAAATTCTTTGTCTTGAGGCTTAGTTTAATTTATGTCACCAAAGTCCATCTTTTTAAAATGTCTCTGCTATCATATCACTCCCGCTTTGTAGACTACTGTGCAGCTGCGGTATCATTGTTCCACACGCACTGTTTTAACTGACGCGCATTTCAAAGATTTAAGACGGCGCATTTATTGTGCTCTCTATGGAAATGGTGGAAAATGAAGATCCCGGTGTAAATAAAAGGCAGAAAGTGTCTGAAGTGTGGGACCATTTACACTGCGTAAGGCGGACAACGTAGTGCAGTGTATACATGGTAAAACGGACCTGGCCTACCACAACAAATCATTATATACCTTATGTCTGGGGAAGGCGTGTTTTGAAATGTAACTCATCTGTGTGCGTGTGCGTGTGCATGTGCACCACGCGCGCGGGAGTGTGGGAGAGATGAGAAGTGAGATCGACTCATAACACAGTAGTCAAATAATTACAAATACTGCACGTTCTAGCAAGCGCTAGCATTCATATCAGTTTGCAATCGTAAAAGTACATTACCTTGTAGAGGCTCCGAGCCCACGTGGTGAAGTACAGCTGCATTCTACTCTACCTACCTACCTCATCTGGATACAGTTGGAAACTGAACTGTACTGTTTAATTGGATTATTAGTAATACTTTATTCTCAGATGGGCTATTGCAGAGGGTACACCCCATTTCCCTTTTTTATTAAGATAAAACTAAGGACAAATAGGCTAACCTATGCTTGTGAAGTTGTATTTCATGGTTTGTTTCATGTACATCATAAATGTTTCACAGAAAGGTTCATTAAATGGGCTTAGTTCTGGAGCCAATAAGCCAAAGGTTTTAAGGTATGATCTAAAAAGTTTGAATAAAAACCTTTCTTTTGTGAGGAATAACAGCCAATTGCTTGCTCATTTTAAGAGGCCTTTCATGTTGCATAATACACTATTGGTATAGTTGTTTAAAAACACAAAAGTATGATTTATCCGATTACTCGATTAATCGATGTAAAAAATCGACTGGATACTCGATTCCAAAAACATTTGATAGTTGCAGCCCTAGTTTCGACTTACACTACCAGACAAAAGTTTGGACACACCTTCTCATTCAACGATTTCCTTTGTTTTTATTATTGGCTACATTGTAGATTAATATTGAAAACATCACTTATTGCTCTGATGACAGCTTTGCACACTCTTGGCACATCAGAATCATGAGGGATTGACCTGGAATGGTATTTAATAAACAGGTGTTCTTTGTCAAGAGTTCATTAGTGGAATTTCTTCTTAATGTGTTTGGGACCATCAGTTGTGATGGGTTGGTACATGGTTAGTAATATTATTTGACTACGGTTCTACTCCACACTTAACTAAGTTAAAACAAACGAAAGTCCATAATTTCCTTATTACAAAACATATTCTGGTTTGTTTAACTCTTTTTTGTTTACTGCATAATTCCATGTGTTCCTTCATCATTTGTTTGTTTTCAATATTAATCTACAACCTAGAAAATAATAAAAACAAACAAAAAACATTGAATGAGAAGGTGTGTCCAAACTTTTGACTGATAGTGTACACCAAAATTTAGGTTACATCACTGTCGTAGGAACGGATCTCCGTCGTAACTTGAGGACCCCCTGTATTAGTGAACTACAAAAAGGCACATAAAAGCATGTGGAAATGTCTGGGCTGAAGAAGAGCTATCAGATCTTGCAAAGCTGCTGTTTGCTTTATTCATGGCCTGTAACCCCATGTAATCAGTTTCATAGTTGCTATGTGTGATATTACAATAGAATAGATGGAAATGAATTCATATTTTGAAAAGGCAATGGTGGGGTAACCTGATCATTCACTTTTCAAACTGAGGCAATAGAACCCTATATAAGTATCATATATGTTTTGAGAGAGATTTTTTTTAGCAGAGAAGATGCTTTTGTTAAATCATGTCAAATCAAAAACTGATTCAATCATTTAGAAAAAAAATGCTCAATGACAAGTGACAAGGCCCACACGCACAAATGGTTTGAATGACAGGGGTGCCAGACTGAAACAAAGTAGAAACAAAGTGTGAAAGCTCACAGGAGTATCAGGGCAGATGTACAAGACCATGTGTGTGACTGAACAGGAGGGCCTGTCTGTTGTACATCTAGTCTAGCACTCTCAAAACAGGTCACAATTCAAGCCCTGCATGATCAGCTACACCATATGATATAGCAAGCTCTTATTTGTACACTATATATCAATTGTCAGTGTATTTTTACTGTTTTTGATCCAGTATTAAAAATACATCCATAACTACAAGTGGTCATTTTGAATCCTATTTTTATATTACACACACACTGAATCACATGTAGTCACTTGTCTTCTAACAAAATCACACAAATGTGTAGAAAATACAGTCCCCTCACACCCAGGTGAACAGTTTTCAATTTCCTGTCCATTAGTCACTGCATATGCAAAGCACACCACTATACCAAAAGAGTTTGGGCAAGACCCCTGTAGATTATATTCATCTACTGTTGTAAATGGCATGAGATAAATAATATGAAATATAACGCAAAATACACTATTTAAAAAGTACCTTGGTAATGAATTAAATAATCCACTTTACTTATTAGAATAGGAGGTCCTTATTTACCGAGGAGAACCACATTTTCTTTAATGTAATCATCATGACTGTTTTATAAAACTCTGCATTTGTTATAATAATAGTTTAATTTCATTTTGTCCTGGAATCCATGTATATAGAACCAATCTAGCTCTCCCAAAGATAAGGTTTTCAGGGCTGAGTAGAGGGCCTTATGCAATAGATTAATATCAGCATAATTAGGATATATGTGGATGTTACACTGGATGTTACCTGTCTAAGCACTGTTGTAGAACAAGTTCACCCCTGACTAGTGTATCTACCCAGGACCAATAGTGGACGCATGTGACCCTGGAACCTGTTCTCAGTTGCTCCCTTTGGGCTACTTTTGGTAGGCACTAGCCTGCCAAAGACTGTATACTGGGAAAATCCCACACAACCTGCCGTTTTTTAGTTGTCGAGTCATCACAGTTTAGCTCTTGTTAAAGTTGCTCAGATTGTTATGCTTGTCCAAGCTGCTTCCAACACATCAACTTCAAGGACTGACCGCTAGGTTCACTTGATGCCTAATATATTTCAGCCCTTGAAAGAAAAAAATATATATATTCCCATTATCTTTTTTTTAAATGCAAATCCAAACAGTTTCTTGAACTTGCATTTGAATTTGTATAAACTCAACAAGCATTTTTAAAAGTCACTTCAATATGTCAGAATATAAATGCCACATTATCTGTGTTTTGGAACGGCACTCTCTGAAGAGTCAATTATGAAGCCGTCTTTGCCTGCCCTTGGCTTTCTCCTCTTCAAGGGCACAGTAGCCAACCGTAAAATTAGAGATGTGACTCCACTGCCTAACTATGACATCATCCTGTCAAAACCTGGGGCGGAGACTGATTGCCATGGCGATGTGACTCAAAGGATTTTGGGACAGGACAGTTATTTAGATTCTGTAGACTCAGTTTGCCAGAGAGGACTTAGGAGTTGTAGTGTGTGTGTATGTGTGTGTGTGTGTGTGTGTGTGTGTGTGTGTGTGTGTGTGTGTGTGTGTGCGAGAGAGAGAGAGAGAGAGAGAG
>JBBPCX010000002.1:17444203-17459937 GCA_037974365.1 Hydrocynus forskahlii | reverse complement strand
GGGAAAAAAACAAGGGAAAAAAACAAACCCCCCCCCCCAAAAAAAAACAGGGCAAACCTAAGCAAGGATGATTCTGGATAATGTTTTTCCATTAATACAGTTGAGAAAGGTGTTTGCTCACAAGAAAGGAAAAAAAAAAACAAATCCCATAATCCTCTTCTCTGCCCTCTAAGGTTGCCATGACACATGGTGTAAAAGCTGCAAATAAACAGACCTGCCAAATGACACCAACATCCTTCAAATACCTGGCTTACACGCTGCCTCCGTCTGCCCTTTTCAAACATAATGCGGATTTCACACTTCAAACATATGTTGCATCACTTGCTCTGAACATCAGAAATTTTGAGAAAAAAAACACTCTCAAAGGTTAAATATATATATGAAAGTAAATACAGAGTAGTGTACTTTCATGTAATTCTTGTTTGTACTAAACAAAATTTGACTGCTTAATACTGATACTAAGATGATACTACAATCTTAAAATATTACAATAAAAATTTAACTGCAGACACTAGTTTTTGCAAACACTGACCTGAGTGACATTTCTTTAATGTTTATTTAAATAAATCATTTTGTCTACAAAAACCCTTCTCAGTTGTGTACATGCCAATTTTGCAAAAATACATTATCATGAATCATCCCAGCAACCAGCAAAAATATTATGTAAACTGTTCTAATTACTAGTATGCCTCCTAGCTGTGCTAAGCGCACATTGTGATACAAAATTATAGTTAATAGGTGTGCCCGGTGTTTGAGTACAACTCAACTGTAATACAGAAACATCACTAAGAAAAAACAGCCAGCTCAGGTCAAACTGTGAGCAGGAAGATTTCACCCACTATGAGCACTGGGGCGCCGCCTGGAGGGTTGAAAAAAAGAAATCTCTGTTTATAAATCATTTACAACAACTAGACCTGTTTGTGCTGCAGCCGGGCAGTGGTCACAGCGTCCCGAGGATTTACATTCAGTGGCCTGTTGTAGTGGAGCCCATTCTTACAATAATTGAATCAGCAATACAGATACATTCAGTATGAGTCCCCTGGAGAAAACATCCTTAATGCAATTAAAAAATGATATCATTGCTGTAAATGACGGATCACATTTTCTAGTATCAAGAGCTTCAAATGCCAAGTTTAGCAAACACTAGTGTTACATAGTCTGTTAATACAGATGATAATACAGTTACCCATTTTAAAATCATCTGAGAGAACTCAATTTGAGAGAAAATGAAAATGTTAAGCAGATGTCATTTGTGTTTAAACAGTACAGAGAGCAGTGACTATTGTCATATTAGCAGTATGGCTAGATTATTACTGCAGTATGCATTTCTGCTTGTTAAGGTATTTACAAAAGGCTTTTTGCTCGATCTATATTTTTGAAGAAGAGTTCAGCCAGTTATATTCATCTCTAAGCTAATGTGCCTGACTTGTTCATGGTCTCCAGCTTTTTTGTCACCTGTTTTTACTGTCTTGCTATCAATTTTAGCAGGCTAAAGTTCACCACAAGCAAGATTTTTGGTGCTCAAATATCATTTGCAGACATCACTAGAAAGACGGAACAAAATAAGCAGTCATGCATTTATTACGAAATACGACACCACCCTCCTAGTTGGCAAAACTACACTTCACCGCTGGGTGCAAGTGCTTCTCTTGGCTATCTGTGAGGATGAAAGATATATTGTGCTATTTGTCAGTGGGACAGAGCTTAAATCCACACACCAGACATCAACTGTGATCTGTATTATGTGTCAGACTGCAAGCACACATATGCACATAGAATCCTGACTATGTGGCTATCAAAAGTTGGAAAATTAAGACGTGGCAAGAAAAGAATGTTCCATCCTCTCTCTTTCTATTGCAGAAAATTCATCAATCAGTTAATATTTCTGTCTAAAGAGCTTCCAACTCACTCTTTTTGTCTTTTTCACTCTATCCAAGTTCAGATAATGCTCTAATGGGGTCTCATGGGTACTTCTGCTAATCCACTAAGCAACAATAAACCTCAATAACAGCAATCAGTTCAATCAGCACTGGTGTATATTGGTGGAAACAGAAGTATACTTGTCATGTTCTTGCCAGAAATTCTGTTTAACACATCTCGCAACTGACAAACCATAAAGTGTTTTTCTCAGTTGCCAGATGCGAGACACAGACAGATTAAAGCTTAATTTGGATGAATCTGATGTTGGCATCACTACAGGGTAAGCCTCAGAAAGAGCAGAGAGAAAGGAAAGGTGACAGGGCTGAGTTCCTCAGTTTTAAGTGTGTAGTACAGATGATATTTTAAATTTAAACAGTGCAAAGATTAGTTCTCAGAGTCTCTACAGGACGCTTGTTTCATTTTGATGGTGATTACTGTGGACTCCTCCTTATATCACAAACATGCAGTACAACAAGCAGAATGGCCCACTGACAGATTTTATACACTGTGACTGCATTATAGCACTTTGGTCTTTATTTTAGTGGCCTTTGCCTCCCAGTCTTGGTGGTCAGAGTAATATATATTCAAGGTGATATAAGACGGGATTTTTTTGTATGTATTATAAACTTAGTGGCACCAGCAGTAGGAATTATTACAAATATCTACAAGTGTATGTAAGACAAGAATAAAAGCCTCATTCATCTGCTATGTCTATGGCCAGCATTGCAGAGGAAAAAGTGCAATATGGACACTAGCAAACGCCCTTCTCTTAAAGCCAGTGTTAATGCAGGGAGCAACCACAAAAAAGTGGATGGGAGACCATAGGAGACGCATATACACTAGCAGTAAAATGGTTCGTACTGAAGAGCTCAGTTATTTTAAATGTGGAACTGTCATTGTCAGCTTGTAAAATTTCTGTCCTGTTAGATCTGCCCCAGCCAACTGTAAGTACTTGCAGCAATAGAAATTCCATTTTAATACCTATGTTTTTTGAAAGAGCTGTCCAATAACATCTATAAGTCTGATGGTCAGGTGTCTACAAACTTTTGGCTCTATAGTGATTCACGTTACCACAACTTGATGCCATAATAATGTGTTGACATCATAACATATTAAAAACCACAGATACTTTTAACACATTTTAGCATGTTCATTCATTTTCCTGCAGTACGTTGTTATGCTGTACGTTGCTATGACAGAATACAGTCACAGACTGACTGTATCTATCAGAGGTCTTTGATTTCAGACCTTTAAAGTAGGTTACAGTCTGGGATTTTATAGCAATTAACGAAAAATGTTAAATTTGAGTGATAGGAGAGACATGAAAAGGCATGAAATGACATGAGAAGAAGCACCTGACATCTGACTTGTTCTTATTGTATTATTTTATGCTCACAAATTATTCAAATAAAATTTGACAAGGAGTCAAATAAAACAAAATATTATTACGGTCTAACTTAATGTTGTTATTTAGCAGGGAGATAGATGGTATACACGGCTCTGTCCTGTGAACCACAGACTTTTCCAATAACACTGTGGTAGCAACTACAAAAAAGGAATTCACACATCCTACATATAATTTACCACAACTCAAACCATTCAACTGTCATGTGACACAATAATGAAAAAAGAAATATGTAATCTTTCTGTCAGCAAGCATGAAAGCACAGATTTCTGCCAGTGGTAGACAAGACCATCACCACTATCCCTACACAAAACACACACCTACTGACAGATCAATACAATATCACTGTGTAATACTATAACCAAGCCAAAGGACACCAACGCCTTCTATGCTGTGTGTATGTCTGTAACATAATTCTTGAATGGAACTGATAATGATGCCACAGGGGCTGCTGCATTTGGCAGAGAAAACATTGTGTGTATGTATGTTTGTGCGTGTGTGTGTGTGTGTGTGTGTGTGAGAGGTTTACCTATGATCCCGCTGTCCTTGCTTTCTAATGTGGAGCTGGGGCTGGTGATAGTGCCGCAGGGGCTGCGCTGGCTGGCGGGAGGGCGGCTGGCGCTGCTGTTCAGAGTGGAGCAGGGGCTGTCTGTGCATGCAGATGCTGTGCTACTGGTCAGTGTGGAGCAAGGACTCACACCCTGATTCGCTGAGTACTATAGAAAAATAGACCCAACACACAAACAGCTTTTTCAGCTTTAATCAATACACACTTCATTCAAACGTTTGACCATATTCACGTTGCTTTCCGATAATACTTAAAAATGAAAGGAGGGAGAAAGGAGATCTAAAGAACATGAACATAAAAGCTGTAACCCATAAAACACATTATGATCAACAGTTTCCATCTTGAGGAGGGCCCAAAGAGTTCAACTCGAGTTCAGCCTTTTTTCTCCAGACTCCAAACAAACCCATGCGCATCCACTGCTTCAGCAAAATAAATCAGCCTCTCATTAGTCACACAGAGACACGTGTTTGGAGTAAGATCACTCACCACATTAGTCATCTACACCAAAACAAACTGCTTTAACTTCAAACCATCTCAAAGCTCTAAGCCCCAGTCTCTCCACAATCCAATCTCTTCTGTACTTCAGATCAGGCAGACCTCTGACAGTGTTCGATCCGCTCAGGTTTTCTTTGAAAGCTGACTGCAATAGCGCCTGATTCAAACTGCTTGCTCCAGATGAAACATGGTCTACGAATAAATGCTTATTAATGTTCATTAGGTAAAGGAATTTTCATTTATTTTGAGTAACAAAGGGATGATGTGAAAAATTGATTGTATTATTAGCAATATCCTCATGAGGCCAAGCTGCATGGTACTATAAAGATGAGCAGGAGGAACATTGTGGAAAACATCATATGTAGAGTATGTTAAATTGAATTATGCACAGAGTTGCATATTCATAATCATTTGACAAACGAAAGAAATGTGAAGGCTTCTTCTGGGTTTGAATAGTCCATATACCCTTATGAATAATCTTTGGGATATCTACAAAAGACAGTATTTAAGTTAATTAACTCAGGTTTAAGGTAAGGGTGCTGCTACTCTTTATGCTGATCAATGTCTTACATAGCTTGTTTTGACTGAAGATACCCTTACTCAAACAAAAATATTTCCATAAAGAAAACATACTATTTATGTACTTGTTTGATGTATTTTGCTCCTTCAAAACAACCTGAAGCACACAGCAAACTGAACAGGAATCTCAGTTTTTGTTTATCAATATCTGTATAAGACCTACAATACAAAACCTACTGTTTCATTTAAAAAATACTTCCTATTTCCCACATTCCCTTATTCAGAGGTGAACCACATGTGACTCGCAAAGTGAGTTTGATTTAAGTCGTTGTTCATAATATGTCCACAAACACAGTCCACAAGCAGAAGACTCAAAGGTTCCTCGGCTCCTCACCAGCATTCTGAGTCTAATAATCCCTGCCAAACACTACATACACACACACACACACACACAGATATATTACACACTCTATTTCTGGACAGGCTCTTAAACACACACTCAAGTTTGTGAGGGCAAACCAAAGAAGAGTCACTGGACTGCACATGTCAGCTGAGCACAAATCAATTACTTTAGCCACACACAACAAAGCATCTACAACACACAGCACTGCCCAAAACCTCTAACACACTCAAAGCACACACAGTAACACACTAACTGTCTATACACTATCAATAACACACAGATCAAAGTTAGCCTTAAAGTGACAGGACAACGACATTCGTGATAATGAGCCTTTAATCCAGCTTGTGTTCAGGATACACAATACCATACACTGATTATCTTTTCTTACCCTCGGATAACTCTGCTTTTCTCTATGTCTCTCACTTTCTTTTTAATCATTCATTCTGTCAGGATATACATACACATTACTTTGTTCCTTTCCTCTCTTTCTTATCTGTCTTTCTCGTCCCTTAGACCTCCCGCCCATATCACACCCCAACAGCACCCCCCCCCCACCCATACACACACACACAGCTGCAGAGGGAAAATGAAATACCTTCTTTTCATTCTTGTTGTCCATAGGTATGCGTGAAGAGCCTGGGATGCCTTCACCCAGCAAGAAGCCCAACCGTGTCATCAACTCCTGAGTGGCGGGGGAGGGGCCAGGACTGGTCGGCTCTGAGAGAGGGGGTATGAGAGAGAGAGAGAGAAAGAGGAAGAGAGAGAGGGAAAGAGATGTAAAAACAGACGGTGAAGGGCAGAGAAGCAGATAGGCAGGCATGAAAAGAGAAAGGGAGAGAGAGAGAGAGAGAGAGACACACAGAGAAAGAGAGAATGTTAGTTTCCCACACTGGCAGAATGGGAGTGCGGGACAGTGTGTGTGTTTCCCTGTTTGTTCAGCTCTATGCGACTCCTGGGGTCGGCACAAGCTGAGTGAAAAGCGACTGCGCAGTCAGCTGGAGTACCGAACACACACACACACACAAGCTCCCACCAGCAAACTCACATGCATCTTCTCAAAAATGTCCAGGAATGAGACATACTGAACAGCATCATAATTTAAGCCGTGCACACACACAAAGCTCATTGAGGATGCAGAGGCAGTGTTAAGGTCTCCTGTGTGAGTGTACTGTTTGTCTGCTGCCTGTTTGCTCCTCAAGATCTCTAAGAGACGAAGAGAATATTAATGAGTGGAAAACAGGACTCTCAGTTCAGTCCTTTTAGCTAAACTAGTAATACATTTCTGGTGAAAAATTTCTCATGCATCTTCTGCTGCTGAGGGTTTCTGAAACTACACATGTGTGGCCAATCTTTGTGTATTTAGGCTCTCCACTATTAGAACAAATGGTGCATGCTGAAACCATTCAGAAGCAAATACTCTAAATTCCATAATAAAATACTGTTCAGTAAGCGGTACAAGACCATCCAGTCAAAAACACACACACACGCATGTAAACACACCTGCACAGAACACAGTAATTTCATCAGGGGAGAGTAGACTTATTAGGTTTGAACAGAAGCTGAATGTATAGCGTTGAATATGGATAAATAAGGGTGCATTGAGAGTAACAAAATTTCTTTTTAAAGTAAGTATTTTGAGACCTAAATGGGAGTGATCAGGAACATAATGAGAGTGAATAGAATTTACTAGGATATTACGAGTAAACAAAGAATGGCTTCGAGTAAATAGGGAGGGAATAAGAAGGAATAGGGAGTGAAATGGGAGTGAAAGGAACTAAAATGGTAAATAAGAATGAATAAGAAGTGAACTGGAAAAAATAACGAATAAATAACAAGTTATCTCAACTGAATACAGATCTCAACTGAATAACAGCAAAATTTAACCTTTCCAGACGTTTCCACAAAAACTCCCAGAAAAAAGGCTGAAATGAGCCTGGGCTCATTGCTTAAGTTAAATAATATTTAGGAAACACAGTCCAGTTGAGCATGTGCAGGCTGCTGGCACTGTCTGAGTCCTAAATAGGAACACACCATACACGCTATCTGTGGATAGTGACCAATAGGAGGGAGGGTTAGGAAAATGCAATGAAAAGAATATTTTTATTCTCTGAACACCCATTCACTACCATGCAATCTTTCAAGCTTGAATTATGTAAAGAAAAAATGGAAAGGAAAAAATTACTGTTATGATTATTAATTGAAGCCATGTTTACTAATACACAATGTAAGCTTTCCTTCTCTCTCACACTCTCTCTCTCATCTCTTTTCTTGTAACCTTCCTCACCATGTATCTGTCGGTTTGAGTATATTTTACTAAAACGACTAAAATCATTCCCAAAATATTTCAAGTAACAGTCTAGCGCAAATATATTGCAACTTCTCAAAGGCACTACTCAGACATTCTGCTGGAACTAACATTAGAACATGTCTACGTCTATATAGCCCTACTTCCTCTCAACCTAAATGCTCCCACTACCTCTAGACATTCAGCTAATCTTTCTGCCCCTTTCTCCTTCACCCTGTTTCCTTCCCATCCATCTGCTGGTTTTCCTCATTTGCACTCAACAATTCTCATGATCATCTATGCAGCTCTCACACTCTCTCTCTTCCTAGTTCTGCTACTAGATGTATTTCACCAGAGCTCTCTCTTGTAATAAAAACATTAAAAAAAAACATCTGTTACTAAAGCAATAAGCCACTAACAGGTGCTTGCACCCATAGAGAATATAAAGTTCAGGATAAATGATTAACATTTAAAGTCGCTGTAAGTCTTCCTGTACACTCAAAGTGACAGCTACTTTCTACTAAATATGTTTTATATCATGAAATGCATGCAAAATGAATGCATCACAACAATACAATTAAAAAGAAGAAACCATTTAATTAAGCACATTTGCACTGTCTCAAGGAAATAAAACAAAGCACTAAATGCAGTTTTAACAAACCACAGATTTAGTTAAAGATGACAAACGGCCGAGTAGCTGTAACAGCATGATAATATGATGTAAGAGCAGAACCTATTCTCAAAGCCATTTTATTCATTCTTGGTGGGACAGTGGGGAAAATCATTTACAGCACTGAAATATTCCTTTCTCAACAGCATTTCTTTCTCTTCAACACACCGACAGGAAATCACACCTACAGCAAAAGACTAAAGACCAAAGGGCCAGACATACTCCATCTTCATTATAAACACCTCTCTCAACAGACTACTTTTAGAGGAGTTTAGCATTTAGGAAACATAAATAATAGACCTAGGTGGCTGCACCCCTGTCTTCATGAGAGAGAGAGAGAGAGAGAGACAGACAGACAGAGAGAGAGAGAGAGAGAGAGAGAGAGAGAGAGAGAGAGAGAGAGAGAGAGACAGAGAGTGTGTGTGCTACAACAGCCAATTAGATTAAGTGCGCAGCCCAGATCTCATCTTAATTGACTTTCATGTGACAATGCTCCATCTCTCTCTGGTGCAGTAATGTTCTTGATATTTATACTGACTGGGCTTTAAGGGTGTGGCTCAGAGGAAGCAACATCTTTCAGATTAAGCTCAGATCTACTCTGCAGTATCTATCTCACAGTACTACACTAAACAAACACCTTAAACTCTAATAAATGATATCCAGGACCAATATTTATACATATTAATACAAACATACCATTTTTATATATAAATATCAGATAATTAAAGGGGATATTATTATGCAAAACTCACTTTAGTTATAATAGGTCTATGGCTCTTTGCACAAATTCACTCTCACATAAAGAGATATTTATTCTTCACAGATTCACAGTTTAAAATACTTAAGGTGGAACGGAAAATTCAAATAAGGAGCTGTGAATAAGGAGCTAACTTCAGCGTTGTGGGGGGATCTGTACCTACTGTCTGTGACAAGTCAGCAGATGAGGGAGATGTAAGTACTTTCAAATAATGATTTTTGTGTTTCTGTCACAGTTAAGTATGAACTAGCTTGTTTGTTTCATTTCATAAGTATGGGATGGGTGGCATCATTTGCATGAAAGGGACAGAGCCCTGAAACGGGTTATTCTGAAAGGGACCGAAACTGTGAAGAATAAAGCTGGTGAGATCTCTTTATGTGAGAGAGATTTTGTGCAAAAAACTTCATGAACATGTTTTGTATAGCCCATAGACATATTATATATATATATATATATTTTTTTTTTTAAAGTGAGTTTCCACAATATGTCCCCTTTAAGACAGTCAGAGTTTTCAGAGCAACAATATCTCAATATAATAGATATAACAATATAATAAAGTTTTCTCACAGTGCTTTCCTCATAAAATTCATCCTTAAAACACTGAAAACAAAAACAGCCAAACAATTAAATTAGAGAACTGCAACACATTATTGGCAAAAAATCCCTCACAGATTCTCTATACTTCAGCTAGCGAAATAAATAAATACACAGACAGCATGAATATAATTAGTATTTGTAACTGTTTGTTCATGTGTGTGATGATTGTTGTGTTTAATCTCAGAGGACACAGGCCCACATGAACCACCCCTCCCAGAGCAATATATAGAATCCTAAAATGTTACTTCTTTAAACTTCAAAAGCTCTCTGCCGTGAAAAAACATGCCAAGTTCAGTGCACTCATAAAAATGAACTACTTTAATATTTAACATGAAATTTACTTCACATTGGGGTCTGAGGGGCAAATGTACACACACCTAATATACGATTGCAGCTGCATCCAAAGAATATTTAGAGGCTAAAAATCGAACTTTTAAGTTGGTATGTGTGTGTATGTGTGTGTGCATGCATGTGTCTGTCTGTTTAGAAGCGCATATGAGGTATGACGATTACTTCAGAAGGAGAAACTCGCTTTTTCTCTTTTCATTCTCCAGCAGACATTTTTGGTCTTTTCTTTCTCCCAACAAACAAGTGATTTAAAAATAGATATTTAAAAATACCTGTCATGAGAATTTATTAACATGAAACTAGAGAAAACCACTTAACAGAAAAAAATGTTCTGAGTGTTTTTCTTATGCACTGTTTATTCAATTCAAATAAACACTGTGAATACACAAGGTAAAAGAATACTCCAGACAAACAAAAGTATTATTTTACATAACTTTAAACCTCAAAAGCACTAAAATCGGCTTCTGCATTGCTTCACTTTTTACACTGTATCCAGTTAATATCTCAGCTCAGTTCAGTTATGTTTATACAAACCTTCACAAAAATTTCTTTTATATTTTATTCATTTTGTATATTTATTTTTATTTGATATTTAGTAATAGAATCGCCCAAAAACATACATTTCAGCATTTCAGCAGTGCTTTCAGATATGGAATAGACTTAAAACAGCTCCCAGCAGGAATAGCTGAGGGTTTGATAACTGGAACATGCCTTTTTATCCATAATTACATCTTAAGTTTCAATGCTCATACAATTTCAGTTTTCTCTCTTCAGTACACACAAGTAACTCAACTTGAAGTATGGCAACAACTGTCTATGCTAGGTTACGGGAACGCTGGCGAGACTGACGCCGCTCCATCTGGCTTGTTTTTATTTGGCATTTTTTTTTATTTTATGATTTATTGCAAATATTCGTCCTTTCAAAACATAGTATTGCCTTGTCTATGTATTTTACTATTATTTTCACTATTTTGTAACTATTTTCTACCATGGAGAGAACAAAGCAGACCGCCCGCAAATCCATCGGAGGTAAGGCGCCCAGGAGGCAGCTGGCCACGAAGGCTGCTCGCAAGAAAGCTCCGGCCACCGGCGGCATGAAGAAACCTCATCCTTACAGGCCCGGCACCGTGGCTCTGAGAGAGACCCGCCGTTACCAAAAATCCACAGAGCTGCTGATCCGCAAGCTGCCTTTCCAGCACCTGGTGCGTGAGATCGCTCCGGACTTCAAGACTGAGCCTCCGCTTCCAGAGCTCCGCTGTCATGGCCCTGCCTGACTTGGTCTGTTCAGCCAGGCTTGCTTGGTGGATCTGTTTCGAGGACGCGAATCTGTGCGCCATCCACGCCAAGAGAGTCACCATCATGCCTAAAGATATTCAGCTGGCCCGCCGTAATCATGGAGAGTGGCCTAAACTAACTGTGCTTAAGGTCCCCAATGTGGAACGCCCTCCCTGAACATCTGAGAACACTGTCTGCTTTAAAAAGGACTTAAAACATTTCTATATAATATAATTTACTCTTCAAAATGATTATAAACTCTTCTTAATTTAATATATCTATTCTTTAACTTTTATAACTTCTGTAAAGTGTCCTTGAGAGTCATGAAAGGCGCTTATAAATAAAATGTATTATTATTATTTTTATTATTATTATGCTTTGGCCCTACATTAAGGACACTGCGTGTTCAATCAGCGGAGAGTGAGGGCTCTCCTCAAAGTACACTGAGCCAGCAGTTCAAAAAGGGCCTTCATCCTCCCAGCTTGGTAGTGTTTCAGATGGGGATGACGTAGAAGCAAAGCCCTAATTGAGGTTAAGTCTGTAGAACTCTAAAAATGGTAATCAGTTACAGGCTTTAGTTATAGCCTCCTTGCCTGTATTGCTGTACTGGCTTTTGTAGTATTGATTTACTGTATTCCATCTTCCATACATATAATCAAACGTGTATATTAAACAAGTAATCAAGGTCAATCAGCTCTTAGTTACTCTATGCCTTAATGAGGATGTTCCAAGAAAACGTGGGTGGAATTTCATCGTGTAAATACAGTAACCCCACCCCCTTTATGCGGATCAGAAGTCACAGAATCAATCTAACATGGCTTTTTTCTAAGAACCTAACTGATAATTGTGCGAGGAAATCCCCACAACGTGGAAACTGCAAATATTCTCTGCATTTGTTTTTTTTCCATGGCAATATGTTTTTTTATGCGTTTCAGTTCTAAATTATTAAGAAAAATATAATTTACTAATTTTGTAACATAAATAGTAATCCAAATATAAATTCAACTAAATTTCCTGTTATTGGCTGCTGCCCTCCCGTTCTCGTGTTTTCATTTCATTCTTCTAAAAGCCCTAAGATGCCGCCCAAACGCCCTGCGCCTTCTGGCAATGCACCTAAGAGCAAGAGAAAGAGTTAGACACTCCAGGAGAAGGCTGAACTACTGGATATCCTTGGGGAAGGAAAAAGTTATGCCGCTGTAGCACACCATTATGAACGGTATATTGTTGAACTATAAAAATTAAATTAAATTATTACTGCATTTACCTGCTTATACCAACGGCAGTACATACCAAAGAAAACATGCTTGCATTAATTAATTGTGGGAGACAGCAGTTCAGTGTACACTGTCCAGCGCGTACACGGGTTTACCTTTACATTTTAAGGGTAATGTATTAAGCTGAGTTTAAAATGAAATTACAGTGTTTCGGATTCAGTCATTTTTTTCTTAGAACTGAATTAATATTTGCTGGTGAAAACTCTGCGGAAACAGCAGATATCCTCCACATTTTTTTTGCTTTTTTGTGGCAATATATAATTCTTCATGCATTTTAGTGCTAAATTAAGAAAAATATTATTTAATCATTTTGTAACATAAATATTAACGGAAATTCAGCTACCTTCCACATAAAATATAACTGTATAAATGGTTTTGTACTGTCCAGAGAACACAAAGAAAGTGCGTCTTGGGATGGTTAAATATAGCTGTACTCAGAGGTGGAAGGATTGAAAGTAGCCAATTCAAGAACGTTATTTATTTCTCCTTGCTGCAGATTGACTACAACCATTTGATGTATCCGTGGAAGCTGCAGTCCAGAATTTCCCCTGTGGAGCGTCTTGAGTGTTTCTCTTGTTTTTCGTTTTGTTCTTCTTAAAGCCCAGTATTTTTATTACTGTAAATTAAATTAAAAGAGGCTGTTAAGCTCAGTCGCTGTCCAGTGTCTGCTTTAACCGGTGGGTCACTACAACACGACGACTCCTGAAGCCCCTGAATAAGATGCACCGCCTGATGAACAGTAAATTATTGAACTGTAAGAATGATTGGTACTTAGCTGTACGTTTTACTGTATTTTTATTACTAAAAAATTACATTAAATTATTACTGTATTTACCCTGCTTATACCAAAGGTCTATTATTTATGTGCATGAATTACAGTACAGTTTATACACTCTAGCACTGCGGGAGTTCAGCGTAAACTGTACAGTATGCATACAGGTTTACCTTTACATTTTCATTAAGGGTTATGTATTAATCTGAGTTTAAAATGAAATGATAGTGTTCTGGGAGCATATATGGGGGTATATTTAGGGTTTACACTATAAAAATAGGCAATTTAAGGCTTTTTTTTGCATTTTTTCACTATACGCGGGTGCTCTTGGAATGTAACCCCCGTGAAAAGCGAGGGTTACTGTATATCAAATTTCTTGTTGAAATGCTGATTCATTTACAACATACAGCTTATTAAAATACAAATTGTTCCTACACAATTATGTTTAGCCTTATGCAGAAAGATACACTGTCTACCTGATTACGACATGAAAACCACCTGCCTAACACTGTGCCGGCCTGTTATGCCTTTAAAACCGCTCTGACCTGTTGAGTCAAGGACTCCACAAGACCTCTGAAGGTGTGCTTTGGTATCTGGCACCAAAATGTTAGATCCTTCCTGCAGATCCTTCCAATAAGTTGGGAGGAGGAGTATTCATGGATTGGACTTTGTCCAGCACATTCCACAGATGCTTCATTGGACTGAGATCTGGGGAATTTGAAGGTCAACACTCTGTGTCATGTTCTCAAACCTTCAAACAACCTGCAGTGTGGTAGGGTGCACTGTCTTGCTGAAAGTGGTCACTGTCATTAGGTACATTCTGGTGTTAAGTAATGCCATCCACACAACGTAAAAGAAAACCAGGCCACTTTCTACCATTGCTCCATTGTCCAGTTCTGATGTACTCATGGTTATTGTAGGTGCTTTCAGGGGTTACCAGGTGTCTTCATGGGCTTTGACCAGTCTGAGGTGACACAGCTCTATACTCAGCAAGCTGAGATGCACTGTGTGTTCTGACACCTTTCTATCATAGAGAAAATATTTTTTTTTCAGCCATTGGTGCTACAGCAGCTCTTCCATGGGACCAAACAACACAAGCTAGCCTTCATTCACCTCACACACCACTGAGCCTTGTGCACCCATAACCCTGTCAGCAGTTCCCCAGTTGTCCTTCTTTGGACCACTTTTCACAAGTACTAACCACTGCATAGCAGGAACATCCTGTAAGAGCTGCCATTGTGGATAAGCTTTGACAGTTTGGCCCATGTTAAAGCTGTTTGGGTCCTTACTTATGCCTATTTTTCCTGCTTCCATCCCATCAACAAGACCTGACTATTCACTTGCTGCCTAATATATGTCACCCATCAGATGCCATAGTAATGAGATAATTAATGTCAGTAATTTTAATATCATGGCTGATTGGTGTATAATCTTAATGCATTCAGATACATTCTGGACACATGAGAAGCACATCTAATTACTATCTGATGGCAACAGTGTTGTTAATCAAAAGGTCTTATGCTTTGTGATACTAACCAACTGGGCCAAGTTTTAGATCATTTTAGCCACCCATGTTCAGCGTACTCAGACCTTCTCACATGCTACTCATGCATGTAAATGCCAACCACATTTTTCAGAACATAAATAAAATCGAACAGTTTGATAATCACATGAAACTTGGTTTGGTTTCTAACATTATCTGAAGCCAAAAGTAAATCTGAGCTCACTTAAATAGGACTTACAGGTACCTGTTATTCAGCAGTTGCACAGTTCTAAAACCCACTCACTTAATCATTACTTAATCATGGACCGCAAGGTGAGAAACTCTCAAGACAATCAGCGAATGATTAAGACAATAAATTAAACACAACAACATCTTGCACTGCTGCTGACTCAGACGACCACCTGACTCTTATTCCTAATTTCAATAACTCACAAATGAGCAAATAACCACTGCAACCACTGTTTCTAGTCACAGTACACTAATGTGAAAAATCCCTGCAGCTCCACTGCTCTCTATAATAGTTCTAAATTATACCCGCCATAAGGTATGAGGACTTAAAAGTGTGTAATCAACTGCTTGGCTGATGTTCAGCAAAAAGTCATTTTTTATATGCACTAGTCTTGGCACTATACGCCTTGAATTCTGTATAGACATCTAGCAAATATGACCACTCACAGAGCGCCTCCCAAACAATACCCCATCTTAGTTTTGGAAAATAAGCTTTGCTAAATTCATTCGACTAAAAAGAAAGAGATTTAACACACATGCTTATGGTAACGTACTTAACACAAGTTATAGAGGCAGTGGTTGTACGTACAGTATATGAATTTTTCCTGTTATTCACACACACACACACACACACACACACACACACACACACACACACACACACACACACACACACCCCACATTTTCCTTTCCTACACACCCCATTTAATACTAT
>JBBPCX010000002.1:17420995-17432610 GCA_037974365.1 Hydrocynus forskahlii | reverse complement strand
ACACACACACACACATACACACACACACATACACACACACACACACACACACACACAGTAAACCCCTGCTTATTCGTGGTTCACCAGTCATGGATTCAGTCATTCACAGGTTTTTTCTTAGAATCAAACTAATAATTGTTATTCTTAGAGCCAAACTAATAACCACGCACCTACACAGAAACTGCAGCTATCCTCCGCATTTTTTTTTGCTTTTCTGACGTCAGGGCCTCATCTGCTACACGGCCTCGTCCTCGTGCTGGTTGTTAATGTTTGCCTGCGGCGGTTAGCAAGGCAAAAGGATACACCTGAACAAAATGAGCCTCCACTGCTTGCATGGATTTAAGACGAAAACAAAATCTGACTGATTTTTTTTTTTTACCGAATGCTCCGTGCTCCGTGACCACCTCAGTCATGCATCAAACATTAACGCTGTGTTGTCCATTATCCCCTAAGCCCCTAGTTGAGATACCACACAAAAGCACACACCTGCCATTTTCTTCTTTTTTCACCATGAACTAAATGGCTTGCCATTATTGCCCATTTCATTTAGCTGAAATATATTCTTCAAAGTTTTGTCGATGTCTGACACAAACAATGTTTCAATGTTTGAATCTTTTGTAATGCATTCTACAAATTGCATCTGTAGATGGTAGATATATTGTGTAAGTGACCATTTCTCACAAACAAAGATGAACTTTATTTTTCTTTGGCAGGCAACCAGAACCAGCATCAGAACACCACAAGGACCACAGCAATTTGAACTATAACCATGCCTGATGGCTCAACTGATAACTGTTTAAAGATTGAATCTCATTTTTCCAGTTACCAGTCCTTTGGGATTTCAAACAGGAAGCTGCAGTATAGCTCAGTCTGTGCAAACACCACAGCTGGTTCAGCAATCTGCATGCCTTCCACTGCTTGGTGTGTGTAATTTACCAGTCAGAAACCATACACCTCTACAGATGACCACAACACAGACCAAACAAGCTAGCAAATGTCTGCTGACAGAAACAACTACAACATCTATGTAACAAATGTTGTTATCCCTCACTCACAGATATGCTCGCTTCTGACGGTGAGTTGAACCAAGAAAGACTTAAAGTATCCACTTTATTTCCATTTTTAATTAATTTTACAATGAGTTTTTCAATGTTTTCAATTCTTTGTTCAATAGCAATCAGAAGGCCACCATATATACTATATATACTATATGTGACACAGCACATGTATCTGAAATTGCATGTTTACACAAAGGCCACTGGGAAAATTTTGATATTCTTTAGACTTGTGCTACATCTGTGAGTATTTCTGTGGCTAATTAATACAATAATTTACTTTTGCTCCTTTGTTCATTGGTTCCTTTGTTATACGATACATTTTCTGGATCTTTAAGAAACATAAGCATTAATTTAGTCCTGCTTCAACTATACAGTAAATTAGAGAGGAGCTTCATTCACTTAATGAAAACTTACAGGATCACACAGATTGATGATCAGTAGTTGCTGTGTTTCTTCTGTGAATCAAGACCTGCTTGAATGAAATTTGTATTTGCATCAGTAGTGAAATTGTTTTATGGATTTATCCAAGTTATGGTTAATTGGCATTTAGGTGAGGAGCAAAAGTAGAGAAAGAAAATTGTGTGTATGTAATGTATGTAATACATCTGCAATCCAATGTGTAATTTAGGTGTATAGGTGGTCTGTGAACAAGGAGTGCTTTCTGAGACTCACACTGGACTCATCACTAAGAAAGAGGCTGCTTTGAAAACAAGGCGCACATAAACACGCTCACACAGAGCTATTTACATACATCTCACACAAGTCCCTTTAAAAAAACGCAAAAATTAAATGCACACATACATGCACACATTGTGATGTAATCAGAGTAAATTAAAATGCATAAGCCTCAGCACACTCTCATGGTCCCATGCAGAGAGGCAGAACAGGTATTATTTCAGCTTAAACCATTCTGTTTGTGCTCCCACACAGAGCCAGTGCAGAGAAGCCATGTCCAGAATACAGAGAGGAGCAGCAGGAAACAGCAGAAACACAGCCAGTTTCCTTTTCATTACCAACTTTATGAAGGACAGCAAGCTGGCCAGCACTTGTGCTTCAAAGTGGTTATAAAGACAAAAAAGCAATTATCTTCATTCAGTTTTGGTATCTTGCAAAAATAACTACTGAGTGGTACTGAAAAGCACTGTGTCAATCCTCAGCAAACTTCAGGAAAAAAATATTGTAATATAGTCAGGTCCATAAATATTGGGACATCGACATAATTCTAATCTGTTTGGCTCTATACACCACCATAACAGATTTGAAATTAAATGAACAAGATGTGCTTTAACCGCAGACTTTTAGCTTTAATTTGAGAGTACTTACATACAAATCGGGTGAACGGTGTAGAAATTACAAAAGTTTGTATATGTGCCTCCCACTTTTTAAGGGACCAAAAGCAATGGGACAAATTAACAATCATAAATCAAACTTTCTCTTTTTAATACTTGGTTGTCACTTTTTAATCCTTTGCAATCAATTACAAGTCTGGAATGCATAGACATCATCAGACGCTGGGTTACACCCCTGGTAATGATCTGCCAGGCCTCTACTGCAACTGTCTTCAGTTACTGCTTGTTCTTGGGGCATTTTCCCTTCAGTTTTGTCTTCAGCAAGTGAAATGCATGCTCAATCAGATTCAGGTCAAGTGATTGACTCAGCCATTGCATAACATTCCACCTCTTTGCCTTAAAAACTCTTTGGTTGCTTTCGCTGTATGCTTCAGGTCATTAATAAAATTTATTTTATCATTAAAAGGTATCACATATCACATGTGTATATGGCAGATATCAGCATGTAAAATAACTGCTTGGTTGACTACAAAGAAGTGTATTATTAGTCCTATTTAACTGGAGTGAATGCAATGAGTGCAGTAGTCAATAAAATGTGTTAATACTGTGAGACTATTTTTAAATGCGGCACCAATCTTTTTTGTCTGTACCAACTTTAAATCTCAGAAACATTGTGATGCATATTGTGTATTCAGAATCTCAGAGATCACTCACTCAATCAGTCACTAGTATTGTGTATACAGAAAATGTCTTCAGGTATGGTGATTTTATATTTTTGCCGCAAATTAAGCATATCGGGAAAAGGAAAACAGATTTCTCAACAAAATTAAACTAGAATTCTGGACCTTATTATCCACTTTATTGTAATGTCCTATGTAACTGTTTAAATGGCGTTTGTTTTGAGGCAAGTTTTGTAATATATATTGCTGTCCAATAATAAAAAAATAAACAAATTCTCACCAGCAGCTGAGAACTAGAGCACAGGCTAATGTACCTGTGGAATTTCACACCTTTCAACCCTCTTTCACACTTTCCCTGTGCTCACCTGCTTGGGTGATTCCAGAATATCAGGCACTTAAAAGGTGTCAAAGATGGACTTATGTGCACACACAATCACAAACCTTGTGTGTGTGTGGGTACTGCTGCTCAAAATTACCATGTTGGTTTGCAGATGATGAACAGAACAGTGTTGAAGGATCAAAGAGAGCCAAAAACATTCTTCAAGACGGACTCCATGACTTTTTCACATTTCCCCAACTCCCTTACAGACACAAGATCTTCTGTATGAGCAACAAAAGCCTCAGGAAGAGCAGTGACTTGTGACAATACTCCTCTTTCTGCAAAATATCACTCTTCTGTTCTGCTCCATCAAATAAAGGATTCAGATGGAAGTGACGTCTACAGTTGAAAGCTCATTTTTGTCCCATAAAAGATTCATAAGCATGACTGCCTTTGAGAAACCAGTTTAGAGCTGTTCCAGAGTCACTCCAAAACACCAACCACCCAGTCCCTGACCCTCATTCTAATGTACATCTAATTAACCCCAAGAAACCACTCATTTGAAAGGGTTCAATTATCCACGCACGTGCATTGTCATTTTTTTCAGCATGAGCATATTTTTGTCTCCTCTCACTCTGGTATATCCATAATGGTCATGTCTGTTTTTTCTTCTTGAAATTCTTCTCTCGATATAAATTTGGCCCCAAATTAATCAAAAAATGCAAGAAACAGACCAAGTGGATTAACATATGTAATGTAGGTCTAACTGAAGACACTGTGGACGCAGCATATGTTTAAAAAAGGCCTGTTTCCTTGAGGATGCTCTAGGTCACAGCACAGATTAGTATTACAGAGATGTACATAACAGCTGGAGGTCTCAGTCTTGCCTCTATTTATGCACTGCTGTATAATTTATCAGTTAATAATTATATTGTAGGTCACAGGCACGGTCACATAAAAAATTGCACCTGAAACTGACTGAATTGTTTTATTTATATGCCCAGATTTTATATGATTACTCTGCAATTAGTGCAATAAGTAAAATACATTTGACCCTATAAAGGAACTCTATTTGTGACATTCTAGTTGCACAACCTGACAAATTGACATAAAACAACATAAATCTGATTTACATGTCATTTACATGAACAGACTAGATATTACAGGCATAAATTAAGGTGTGTTAATCAGGTCTGGCTTACTGTGACAACTGTACTTACCTCAAAGTAGGTAAATGAGGTAATATCACATTTTTGGTGTGAAAGCGTACTAAATATCAAAAGAGCATGAATATTTAACCCACAGGCTAATGTTAAAAATGCATTTACTCATTTTAATGAGTTATTTCAAAACCCCTTTTCATTATAATGAATGGTTATTTTATTGGGTTAACCAGGATGTTAGTCAGTGCCGTTTGCAACTTTTTACCATTTAATGAAACCTCCATTTGCATTACTAAATAGATAGCATACAGTACTGTCATTATTTAAATAATTTATTATCTCAATATGTAAATATAAGGTTAATAAAAACAAACATGCCATGAACTGATCAGATTTATCAAGCTGAAATGCATAAAAGAGAAAGAAGCTTTTAGTTATCTGTCAGTTATCTGTCAGAGACAAACACACTTTAGACATTACCTGTTCTTTTTTCACTTTTCTCACACTTGTCTGTTACTTGTTCTTCCCTTTACATTCTCTCTTTGCTCATCATTTTTCTAATGGCAATAATAAAAATAAAAAAGAGTATGGCTGATATGTCATAAGTCCAAGCCTCTAAAGCAGACATGACTGTAGTATGTGTATCCTCTGTATTGGCTGTGCTATGGGAAAACTCCACTCCAAAAATCTATTCCTATCACAAATCAGGGCTAGTCATTTTTCACTATTACTTGTACACATTTGGATGAAATGTTGTTCTTCAGGCCCACTTCACCAAAGCACTACATTAACACAATACAGTGAACTACATAGTTTAACTGTTAAATGTAACATATTGGAAAAAATAAAACATAAAATGTATTTATATTTTGCTTTTTTTTTTTTTCCAATATGGAACCATGTACAGTATTACAGAAACCTTGTACAGTATTAAATCCTGCAGAAAAAGTCATTTAATCTGCATATTCTCTATAATAAAATTCAGCAAGGCACATCTAGATATGTCTATCCTAGACAGAATGTAACAGCATAATATAACTACTCTCAGTATGACACTTTTGAATAGAATTCTACTTTAATATTCTCCAGCCAAGGAGCTGAGTTTCTCTTCTCTGCTTGTAATGGTCAGGGAGGGGCCATCCTTGCTCTGTCTTTGTGCCATACAAATGGATTTTTAAATGACAAGCTGACCAATACAGCATAGAATTTATATTTTTTATGCTGTAACACCAGTTAAAGATGAATGGATTTAAGAAGCTGCACTCTGAGGGAGAGAGAGAGAGAGACATACACAGAGAGACAGAGAGAGACAGAGAAAGAGAAAACAAAGAGGGTCAGAGACAGAGAATGAGAAACACATGTAAAACATGAACAGTGCTCATGCCATGTAACTCTCTGGGGAGACTGGGGGTAACTCTCTGGACATAGGGTACATCCATACTAGTGGATGTACTATAAGGAAAATTTCATGAGGAATGGTGTGTTCATTGGGGTGGAGAAGGAATTAGGAGGTTTCTTATTAATTTTTATCACATTAACAAGAACAAAATTTAAAATGAAATGACACTGCTGTTATTATTGTTATGCATCAAGCATAACTTTATATGCAATCATGTCCCGGTGTGTTAACCTCTAGAATGGATGGAATTAAAATAATAAATAATATAGACCTAATTTGGAATTACATCAGTTCAAAGGGGATGTCAAGAGTGCTGCAAGTTTCACAAGGGGATGACCTATTTATTTCACTGGCAGGGTGGCATCTCCCCCTAAAAGCCCTTGGTGTCACAGACAGAAACACTGTCTTGACCTTAAAAGACTTTATGAGTATGACCAGAGGGGGACAGTGTGGAGTCAAACAGCAGCTGGGGTAATTCCATAGAACAGACACCAGCTTCTGTGAAACAGATGTGCGTTTCCCTCCACTGATCAAAGCATCAGAAAGCATGTGTCACAGCCTTGTGATATGTCTTTTACTGAAACAGAGACTGCACACTGTTTCATTGAGGCTTTGGTTAAGTGGCACTGATTAAAACAAGGCCACCACATTAAAACACCTTCAGCAGTCGTAGGGAAATGAGGCACAGGCCAGAGGAAATTAACAAAAAAAGGAAAACTATTTAATCTACCCACATAATAAATGAATGCAGTTAGTTTTTTTTTTACTAATCAGCATCCTGCTCAGTTAGTTGAGGTCCGAAGGTGTGAAGTACCCTGCCTGTGGGTCAGTATTTAAGGGTGACAGGGACAGGGTGATAGCAGACACTGATGGGAGTTTGCACAGGGGCCCGAGTCAGTTGGGTTACAAGCCCACTGCAGAAATCCTTCAGCCTCATTTCTTTGAATGGCTCTCTATTTTGCTCTTTGAATCATGTGACCCTGTTACTTCATTTGTCCAAATGTGATGTCTATAATGAACCCCATGATATAGGAAGGGATGCCTGTGAAATTACAAGAAAGGCAAAATAGTATACAACAATATACATTATACTTTGTAAAATGTAAAGTGACAATTCTGTCATGTATACGTGAACACACCACAGCACACAGTGTGAACAGCATGAAATTCTTCCTCTGTATTTAACCCATTGACCAAGTAAAGCAGCAGGCAGCCAGGAACACAGTGCCCAGGAAGCAGTGTGTGGAGACGGTACCTTGCTCAAGGTTAACTCAGTGGTTCTTAGCAGTCTTGGGATTCAAACCTTTCTGATCGTAGGGTGAACGCCCTCACCATTAGGCCACCAGCTGTTTTATCTCATTAGTTAATATACACACCCTGATGCTATATCTGTCTTTCTATCTGTCAAATGTGAGACGTTTCTCACATTCTCCTTCCTATTCCTCTCAGGTCATTGTGATGGAGCACACAAAGCTTCTCTATATCTCTCTTTTTAATCCAGGGACACCTGCTGGCAACACACTACAAAAACAATCACATCAAATATCATGAAACACACTAAACGCATAGTCAGTCTCACATTCTTTCATTCTCACTTTCATACACCCAACCCACCCTACCACACACAAACACACACGCACACACTTTCTCTCTCTGGAAATGGAAAGAGTTGAGCATCATCTAAAAGATTACCACTGCGGATTTCTTCAAATTGATCAAATTCCAAACCAGCAATTATATCAACAATAAGTTAATTTGTTAATCTGTACTTTGTCATTGGTGGTAAAACAATACAATCAACTTATGATCTGGTGTGAGAGATGATTCAGTGTATCATGATTTGATACACTTACAATATAGTCAACAAAGTAAGACTGAAACCCACGCAATATTCTCACAACATTTAGATTGAAAATTGAATGAAGATAAATAATGACTGCATTCAGGACTACTTACAACTGAAACTAGAGCTGGAAGGTGGGAGCAGGTGACATATGATATGAATGGGCTGCACAGTGTTGTTGACTGGCACTGCTTTAACACTATAAATAATGCAATTACATCAAATATCGTAATTCGTTGAATGATTATTCTTCATGATGCATTGTCACATGTCCGCAATGCAAATGATCACGGTATTGCACTGCAATATCTCAGTATTTTCAGTGCATTGTTACACCCCTTTTTGCTACCAGAATAAACATATATATTGTAGATTTTGTATTTATTATTTTGAGAAAGGTAAACTATGGAGCTTAGTCTGGCATTAAGGTGAATAGACAACATTTAAATTAAAAGAGCAAAATCGTAGCTTAATGACTGATATTAAATGAGGCTTGCCTGAAGTTTAAAAAGTCCTGAAATCCTATGTTAATCTCTTGAGCTCTTTTTTTAAAGCAACAAAATGTTTACTATGACAAGTACTTGAAATGTATTCAACTGTAGAAAAATATTTTGTTGTAGAAGTGGACATGACAGCACGACCACTGATGAACACACACAGACACAGGCTCTCACACACAGACACACAAAGACACACAGACACAGACACACAGACAGACACACACAGAGCGGCCACTGATGAACAGAAACGTGTCACAAACCATATGGTAGTGATTTTATTGGAGAGTTTATAAAAAAAGATATGAAGTCTGGTTGGGAAAATAAATTAAGTCAACATTTAAAATTTTGAATTTAGTCGATTCCTGAAAGCAGCCCTTAATCAGCTGTATTCTTCACTAAAACATCCAAAAATTCTTATAATTAACCACAATTAAATGATCATTATTCTAATTTCAAATGCAGATCTTCATTTAAGTACGGCATGAAAACTGCTTGAAAGAAAAACAAATTTAGCTTCCTTTAATTGACCTCAGCTTCAAAAAATGTGTGAAAGGCCAAAAGACTTATAGTCCAAGCATGTCACACTGCGCTTGCGGCAAGTTCAAAGCATTTAACCCTTTTCAAAGAGAAGTGCTGATACAACACACATGAGGCCCAGATGTAAGCCCAAAGTGACCACCAAACAGATTTCAGTCCTCTTTGCTAAGTCCCCTGTAAACAAAAAACAGGTTTAAACAAGTTTAGAGACAAGCATTGATGGTTACATACAGCTGTTGACGGCCATGTCTTTGACTTTTGGGCTTACAGAACAAACCAAGCTGACCGCACACACACACACGCACACACACACACACACACACACACACACACACACAGCACACAGAGGGACACACACAGACACATACACAGACACACACAGACACACACACGGCATGGCTGACAGGCACTTTATTTTTATATTTGAATATTTGAATGATATCTCTTATACATACTTAAGCATATACCAACCTACAACCTCTGACCTGCTTCATGTCTATGATTCTAACAGGTCACACGTGGCTAGCACATGCCAAGAGCATTTTTATTGAACGTCCTCAGTTATCTCCTTCCAGTCTTTGCAACTCACAAGAACAGTTCAAAACTGCTCTGTCCATCAAGCTCATCAAGACAAAATCTCTTGCTCATGAGTGACAGAAGATTTTCAGACCCATCTGATTACCAGCTGGAGCTTTGTGCATGAAGCTCTTTCCAAAAATGTGTATGGTTCACAGAGTTTCCAGACACAGCTTAAGCCTAGTTTTGGACTAAATTCTCCGGTCAGTGTGGATTGTTAATCTTTTTAATTTTTGACAGTGTTCTGACTTTGGAAACTCTGATGAAATTCTACAAGTTTTGAGTCAAAGAAATATAAATCAAATTTTAAAAACTACAAGAGGGAACAAACCTGGAGATTTCTTGCAGGAGCGTGAGGGCATCATGTAGTTCTGTCGGGGCAGTAGGGGCGAGGAGGGTAGGGACATGGAGACTCCTTTAGACAAGCTGAGCTTTAACCCCTCATCAGCAAGGCAAGGAAGCACACTGCCAGGATCCTGTCCTCTCCTCTGAGCACCAAGCAAGTGTGGCTCACCAACTGGAACAACAGAAAACACATTAAAATGTGTAACTTTAGTTTCTGTACCATAATGACCAAATCTGAGGTCACATTTTAACTCATTTTTACTGTGAAAAGGCAAACAAGATGTGTTAAACAGGTCCAAGCACATGCTGTAATTATCTTAATTACCTTCTGAAAACAGTGGTTGGATATGTACTGTGTCTGACATGCTTCCAACAAAGTAATTGAGCAAGTGCTTTCCAATAAAACTAATGACACATCCCAAAACGTACCCTTCAAAAAGAAATTACAAGTAAAGTCAAGATGAACAAAATATCTGAGCTAAAACTCATCTCTGCACAAAACCGAGAGACTGCTGGCAAATATAACTTCCCCTTTCTGCTTTCAAAGATTACCAATGAACTTGTGATGTCCGTGATGTATTTTTCTCTTTATGTTTTTGAACCATACTTCTATGTAAACATCCAACAAGAGTAAATTTTTCTTCGTAACTGAATTATTTTTGGTATACTACTGCATTCTAACAGGATGCTTGGAACTGCAAAGCTGTCTCATTAACTCTATGCCCAACAATTTATTACATGTATTGGGGATGTAGCTGATTGGCTGATTTTTGTATTTTAGTCTTAAAATGGCCTGTTTTACTGGCATTGAATGTTCAGTGGTCCTCATGTTGGAAGGTGTAGAGGCAAATGCCACATCAAGCACCCAGAAGTGTAAACTTTTGGTAAGCCTTTGAAATTAATGATGCACTAGCACAACTGCACAAAAACAACCGAATAGTTGTGCTAAAAACTGCTGGGATTCCTAAATATTGCGTGAAAATGTGTTTCTATCCAGTTACCTACAGTTTGCTCAGAAGATATTTAAATAGGGGGGAAAGGTTTAAATGAGATTAGGGACCATGCTATATCATACTTGGTCAACCAACTTCCTTTACTAAAACTGAAGCAAATAACACTTTTTATACATTTCCTGTATGTGTGTTAGGATATTAACGACTCTAGATTTTTTCTAGTCTACTTATCCGTCAACATAGTCGAAGTCCACTCGACTAGTCGTTTGATTACGTCATCACACACGCAGCGGAGGAACACAGGTGTCCCACACTGAGCAACTTTTATTAAAGTTCTCTGTAACCTTAACAGACAACATGACAGTTAAATAAAACAAAGGCTGACACCTTGAATTTTCTGGTAAATTTAAGTGTACAACAGAAAGTGGGAACACTTTTAAGCCGCGGCACCACTCAGCGTCCTCTGGACTGGATGACTCTCTGCAGTGCTAGCGTTAGCCATGTTAGCTAGCAGATGCCGTTTCAGATGCCGTGCAGAACGCCTGTACGGTTATTGTACTTTAACACCGACTTGCAGGTTGTGCAGGTGACCGTGCTGTTTGTGTGTCTAGAGTGAAGTATCTCCTGTGTCCTCTGCTGCCGTGTCTCTCGTCTTGTGTTTAAATTCCACTCGCGCTAACGGTACCGCCCTTTTTATGAAGGGACTATAATAATTGGTTAAGTCAAGGAACGCGTGTCAGCGTCAGCCAATCGGAGGCAGAGACTGCATTACATACACAAGCGGGCGCACAGAGAGGAAAAATCACACGACTAGTCGACTTCTCTCAGGGGGCGTCGACTTGTGCCTCTGAAGTCGACTTTTGTGTTAATGCCCTAGTGTGTGTGTGTGGTGTTAAAGGAGAAATCCTGAGCTCCTCTTATGTCATGGCACTGGCCGATACGATGAGATGATA
>JBBPCX010000002.1:17396062-17420895 GCA_037974365.1 Hydrocynus forskahlii | reverse complement strand
GTGTGTGTGTGTGTGTGTGTGTGTGTGTGTGTGTGTGTGTGTGTGTGTGTGTGTGTGTGTGTGTGCGTGTGTGTGCGAGAGAGAGAGAGAGAGAGAGAGAAGCAACATACTCTCTTTCCTTAACAATCAAACCTCAGAAAACTGCATATTCAAAGATCCTAAGCCACAAACAGCACATGGCACAGTTGCAGACAAGACCATGAATCAAGTTTTCCCTTAAGACTGAAAATACACTTTTAAAACTAAAAGTGAAGAGAGCTTCTTCTTGAAGCTTCCTTGTGTCTACATCCAGATACTTGATCAAGTTTGTTGCATTTGTGTGGATCAAATCTCAAAGCTTCGGTTTCCTACAGCTAATAGAACCTGAGGGTAAAAAAACATTTGATATTAACTGCAACATGATGCCTGTGCATAGCTGTTAGTCGAAAAACAGAAATATAAGAATTCCTAGTGGTGCAGTCCATGAGACTTCAGGATTAATTATAACGTGGTGTGGCCTAATATCTCTTTCTGCTAGACATAGTAGGCCTGCATCATTTGACTTTGCATCATTTAACAATCTCCCTAAGCTGCACTGGGCCTCTCTCAGTAAACGAGTCTAACACACTCTCTGTCTCCTCTCTGGCTGGGGTAAACTGATGAGAAAGTCAGATTCTGTTTCCAAATCGCAGGCATCGCCTACCATCTTGAGCAACATTAAGTTCGGCCACAGATCAAACTTTTCACTGCATGAATCATATACCCACTAAAATAAACTAAATGCATACAAACTATCTCTGCACAGCACAAGTGATTTGGAAGGATAAGCATACATTTGCTTTCATTTCTTTTCCTTTTCACATCTCATCACTGTATTCTTTCAGACAAAAGAAATATTCTGACTCAGACTAGCTGGATATGTGACACTTAAATCCTAACTTTGAGGAGGGAAAAGAAAATCACTATTCTTCTTTCATTCTCTCTCATTAACACAAAAACAAAGATGTCTACTGTTTGAAAGGCGCCTAAACACAAGAAAATGCCAGCAAACAGGAAGCAATTATACCCCAAGTAACACCTCGGTCAAACTCCAGACTTTCCCTGGTCCCTATAAATCACTCTGTGAGAATAAGTTTCTGATCCTTATGGCCTCTACAGGAGGAAAAAAAAACCTTAACCACAGAGGGCACACCAAAAAAAAAAAAATACCAGTAGGCGGGTCCAGGAATTTGCTTTCAGGCATCAAATTACTTGTAAAATACTTTATAATATAAAGCTGTATGCATGTGAGAAATATACTTTTACACTGAAATATATGCAAGCTAAAACAGAGAAAGTGTTTGGATTCTGAGTAGACAAATAGTCACGGCAGACATTCAGAGCACTGGTTTCAACAGCCACAACAATCCACTCCAGTGAAAAAAAGCAAGCTGGCCTGAAGTGTTTGAAAATGAGGCCCTACTCCTCCCAGACTTCACCCAAATGCTAATCTTTCACCATTTTGGTTTCTTGGAAGTGTGGAAATCATCTAAAATATTTCCTCAAAATGATCGTAACACTTGATGGATGTGATATTAAAAGGCTGTACTTGTGTGTTTGACTGATAAACAGGCTAATGTAGTGTTAAAAACAGAATAAATACTACTATCCTGATTCAACTGTTCTAATCATTCATTCACTTTTAGCAGAAGGATACAAATGACAGGAAAACCTGTGAAGCTCCTCGATATCTAACACTGAACCTGCACATTCTTGTTGTATTAGCATGGTGTATAGTGTGCAACAGGAGGAAAGAGGTACAGCGCTACCCTGTTGTTCTTTTACTCAAACTGAGCAAGCAGTCAGAAAAAGAAGGTTTCAAAGAAGTTCAAGAATCCTTCCTTCTTACAAAAATGAAGCCCAATTTACTGAAGCTTTGAGCAATGGAATTATGCCCCAATATAGTACATTCCCAGAGTCAGTCCAGTAGAAATATGAACATCAAGCTAAAAATGTTCACTAGAGAAGGACATTCTGATCCATGTCACATGGTAGAGAGACAGCAGGACCAGTCTGTCATTTCCTACCACAGCCTGGAAAACAAGAGATGCCGCATGAAACATTGCCAATAAACTGGTGTGGCCAAGCTAGCACTGTCCACACAAAGGACTGAATCATCTTCTAACCACAGACCCAGGGGAGAGAACAAGGGAGAAAGAAAGAGAAGGAACAACATATAGCAAAATGGAATGGCAAAGCGAACTAATATGAGCAGAAAAAGAAGTGTAGCCTTAAGTCACCTCACCAAGTCTGTTACTACTCTCCTGGCCTGGACCGGACCAGCCAGTCCAGCACTGCAATTTCAGCCTTGCTGAGGCAGAAGAAACCAGCCCTTGCTAATTATACACTGTCACTAGAGGATGTGAAAATGATTACAGACTCACTCCATCCTTTTCCATTTCTAGAGAGTTAGGACACGACCAAAGAGACCATATACTGCCAACCTAGGGTCTGCTCATGTCTTATAAATATATTAATTTAACGACCAGATCAAAACACTAACTGAATGGCTCAGAGGAAAACCACACTGGAAAGACATGTTTATTAAGCTGAGGGCTACATTTTAATAAATACTAGTCACATATAATTTATATTAGTTTTGATTAGGTTTCACACATAAATGTACTTGATGGTTAAGCCTCTAGTATCTGGTATACTCAGTCTATGATTTCTAAGATCAGTAACTACATAGTTTAATAAACCTCATAAAAATAGGTGTTTTCTGCAAATGTATGCACTCCAAATTATACTTTATTTCTGTCTGCATACTTTCTTTATGAGGTTCTGTCTCTGTTTTATCCATTCAAGGATGGTCGTTTCCAAGCTGAAAGCTTTTGAGGACATAATTGTTTGTGTGTGTGTGTGTGTGTGTGTGTGTGTGTGTGTGTGTGCGCGTCTTTAAGTTGCAAGAAGCACAGAGGCTCAGCAGTGCTCATCCATTCTTTTTTATTATTTCTGTCTCAACCTCCCAAAAGCAGGAGCCAATCAATATGAAAACTTTGGTACCAGTACTGATTTTAAGGGTCAAAAAGAACATGAACATCGTTAATTTCTTCACAGAAAAACATTTTGTGTGTATGTGTATTATTACGGGTTATATTTGCACACATTTTCTGTTGGTTTTGTTTTAATCATGACCATGTTCATTTTCTATTGTTGTGACAGAAGTTAGTAAACAAACCATTAGTTATCAGCATTCACTCTGAGGGAATTTCTGCAGGAGCCCAATTTTTTATTATTTTCAGTCAACAAGCATCAGGGCCTAAAATACAACTTTGAGAGACAATGAGCTCCATGAAGACAAACTAAACATTTGTCATTTACTGCGTGATGCACTGTAACGTTGCCTTACTTTTTATTTAATTATGTTAAATCTCTTTTATGAAAAAAGAAACGGAGAGTAAGTGGGGAAGAGTATGTGTGTGTACATTCTTTATTGGTCTGTGTAGTAAATGCATTAATGTGTGTTACTTATGTGTGTGAAGAGATGTGTGTTGTATCCTTTATTAGCTTCCTGTCAGTTCATTTGATAGACGACTATAAGAGAGAAGTATAATTAATGCAGATTCTCTTTGTCAGAGTCACAAAGCAGGCCGAGTACAGAACAGTGCAGCAGTGGGGGATTCTGCTGCTAGACTGAACCCCAATGAACTGCTCATATTCACTACAGAGAAATCAGGAGCCACACAGACAAAAGATCCCACAGTCATGATACTGCAAGAGAGAGATAGCACATGAGAGAGAGACAGAGAGAGAGGTGGGGAGGAGGGGGGAAGAGACAGAAAGAAAGAAGGAGACAGAGAGAACTGTGGGAGTTTTACGGCTATATGTGCACAGCACGGTGCTGCCACTTTGAACTCAATTACAGTACTGTCCCAGTGTTTAGCAATGTGTGCACACACACACATACACACAGGATGTACTGTAAATTGAATACATTTGTCTAAGGATTAATTGCCATATTAAAAATTGTGAGCCCAGTTAGCTATCTTGCATCCTAACTTTGTGGTTAACACTATGTTGACATTTTCAGTGCCAGTTCAACTGCTTTACTGAATAAAGAGCTGCTCTATTGCGGATATGGTGCTTCAGGTTTTCTACCATAATCTTGCTGGATTTTTTCCAGTAGTCAGAACATAACACCAAACGATTTAAGGCAGACAATGAAATAAAAAGCCAACTTCGGTATTATAAATTACATTGTGACTGCAGTAACTTGGGTAGTTTAGTGACTAAGTTTATTTCAGCATTTTATGCTAAATCTGTGATTAGCTGTGCTGCCGTTTTTAAAGATAAACCTTAGCAGTTGAGTGACTACACAAACATCAAAGAATAAATACTTGAAGTCAAATTAAGCTGGGCATACACTGCGATTTTTTCAGTCACGTTTTTCAGCTCTTGCTCAAACTGTACGACTGAATCGCAGGGGTTAGAAGTTCGTAGCTCATGATACACTATACGGCCCGATCCTCTGATGCGACCTCACGAGGGGCGACCAGGATTTCAAACAGGTTTGATTTTCTTGCGACCATACAATTGCTGATCAGGAGCTGGTCATGAGTGTACTACACGATGCACGACACAAAATTAAGGCCGATCCCCAAAATGGTTGCTCGAGTGAAAAATCGTCTCAAAATGGGCCTTACATTGCATAGTGTAAGCCCGCCATTATTCAGGTCAGGATTAGTAACCAGATACTCATTTGACTTCATTTTCCAAACAATGTTAACAAATGATGTGTTTGTATATTGTACTTTTCAACAAACCTCCAAGCAACACTCAACTACTTTTGGTAACTATAGAGTGATACTCTGTAGAAAGGCAACATCACCATGGCTGTCACAGAACAGAATCCCCAGAGGTGAAAAGCTTACTTAAGTTGTAAAGTGGGGGACAAATTGGAAAATGACATTCATAAGGATGGCAAACAAACACTGCAGAATCAGTCTCTGTTACCTGAGATCTGAGCCTATGTTCCTACTGGGATGCTTACTGATGATAATGCTAAACCAGACAAGTCAGGGGAGCAAATCATAAAGATCATAAATTCATCAGGCAACAGACTTCGAGAAAGAACCAAAAGCTATGTTTGTAGCTAGAAGATTTCACACAGGGCTCTCAAGACTACAGGCTACCACATGCCAGACAAAACATCCAAAAGACTTAGCATCTGACTATTAGATCCACAATGTAGATCTAAGACTCTAAATGTCTGTTGTCTGCCAGTATTGGGGTAGTCACTTAAAAAAGTAATAGATTACAATTGACTAACTCTTCTGTCAAACTGTAATGAGGTTACTTTACCTTACAACCCAATTACTGCTCGAACCTAGAAACTAGCCAGTTCAGAAACAGCTACCTCAAAATAAAATCTTTGAATGAGATTTGAGTCAAGTCTGTTTAGGTGAGACTGAGGCTCTCTCTTGTTTAGCAAAGTGATATTCATTAGTCAGTCTAATATTAGTAATAATAGATGTTTTTGCATGCTTTCTTCTTTGAACTATTCTTAGAACTTCTGACCATAATGTAAGACATGGCCTCTACACTGCAAGTCTGAACTTTGTAAATAATCAAGCTTTAAATATATGTTAGACAGTAATTAAATAGCTTATCAAAACATCTTCATTTTTATTTCATTTAAACTTCATTATTATGTCATTTAAGTTTCATAAATATTCAGAAATTCCAACTCATGTCTACTATGTGTCAGGTTGGATTTATTCTCTTGCGCAAGTTACAAATTCTCCCTCTGGTCCAAATAAAACCCTGTTCTCATATATGACTTTGTACAGACAGAGACAAGGTGGCACACAGATAAAAAGGCAGAAATTAGATCTGTTAGGCCTGAGGATGAACATGTTTCCGTCTCTCTCGGTCTCTCTTTCATACTGACATTTCTTTGACATCCAGCAGTTTGACAGCATTTCTCAGTGCCAGCATCATAAATCAAATTTTATTTTCCAAAAAAAAAAGACATCCATGTGAATTTAATCTCCACGTCTTCTCGACACTGGGGGATGTCTGAAACTAATTTGAATGTGTTAGAAATGGCTCTTTAAGGCATAGAAACCTTTTGCTAAAGATCCTTGATGGGAATAAATGAGTTGATTAATTCTGGCCAGCACTGTAAGCTGCTGGACTGGACTGATGGTCTGCTGTAAAATGCGGCCCAGCATTAGTGCAGAGCTCTGTGGAATGTCTTTCCCAGTAGCCTCGAGGGAACACACAGAAGGAGGCCAAGAGCCATGACATTTCCCATTTCTCTTCATAAATGCCTCATTTTTGCTGGCCTGGGAAAAGTGCCCGCACCAAAGTGATGTTCTCAGCCACATGTTTATCTCAGAGGAGAGCACAAGAGGAACATGAGAGGGTTCTTAATGTGCCAGCGGACACTATGGTAGTTTTAAGGCAAAAGATGTCATTTTAAGTCTCTGTTTATGGTTGTGTCACAATGGCTTCAGAGAGTTAATGACTGCAGGCTGACCAGGTGTCCCAGTAAAAGAGCAGCATCAGCGACAGTGTGTAACATTCACACATGCTCCATAAAGATTCTGCAGAAACACTGGAAGCGGGGAGGCAAAGCCATGGTGAAGCTATTATGGGAGTGTGGGGAGCGTCTGCAGATATTATTATTATCATTCCAGGGTTTAAAAATTCACCACAGGAGACAACAGGAATCTGTATACAACAGGATAATGCTATACTAAAAGAAACATACCATTGCGTCTCCATTTTTGTATTTTACTTTTTTCCCCCCATGATGAACAGATCAATAGTGTTTGTCTAAAATGACTTCTCTCCTTAATTACCATTGGAGGTTAAGAAGTTTTCTTACTATTTTGGAGACTTCTTCCTAAAAGTAACAATGCAGATACAAAGACAGACTTCTGAGAGTGTAAGCAACCAAAGTCAGATCGCTCACCCAGTTTGGGCCAATTTGTGATAATATTGTGGTGCAGGCACAATGGCAAGCAAGCAAGATGCTTTCCAAAAAAAGAACAGAAAAAATCTCTCAAGACCATGTTTTTGCATGCATAAATGGACATTCTAAAAGTACAGCCTGACAGGCTGACATTAAAGGAGAAGTTCGGTGTGAAATGGACCTGGGGTGTATTGAAACATGAGAACAAGTATGAACTTTTGTTGAGTAGCCCACCTTCATTGGCCCCCTGCATTCCGAAACACAGTGCTTTTAGCCGATGCTAACCTCAAGGCTCTACTAGACTGATAATGGTAGGGCATGGGGCATCGTGTAGCCATAGATAAATCGCTATTTTTACACCAATAGTAAGGCTCAAAGAAGCTACACACTTCATTTCTAGAATTCTGAGGGCCTTGACATTTAAAACGAGACACTGAGAACTTTGAAAGTGCACAGGTAGTTTATTAAAAAGACAATTTATACAGACAGTACCTTCAGGGAATTGAAAATTGCCATCTTGAAATTAAGGCACAAAAAGTAGACTGACGAGCATGAATGAAAATACAGCTGATTAGTCACGTGAATACTCCCATAAATTGTAGACTGGAGTTGGTGCAACAGGAGTTGACAAATCTTGCAAGGATGGCAGAATATGAGGACACTGAGTTGCCCTATCCTACCTGTTCGTTCATGCTCGTCAGTCGACTTATCGTGCCTTAATTTCAAGATGGCGGCGACAGGAAAATTCCCTGAAGGTACTGTTTGGATAAACTGTCTTTTTAATAAACTACCTGTGCACTTTCAAAGTTCTCAATGTCTCGTTTTAAATGCCAAGGCCCTCAGAATTCTAGAAATGAAGTGTGGAGCTATGTTGAGCCTTGTTAATGGCATAAAAATAATGATTTATCTGCACTGGCTACATGATGCCCCATGCCCTACCATTATCAGCCTAGTAGAGCCTTGAGGTTAGCCTTGAGGTGTTTCGGAATGCGGGGGGCGAATGAAGGTGGGCTACTTGATAAAAGTTCATACTCGTTATCATGCTTCAATACACCCCAGGTCATTTTCACACCGAACTTCTCCTTTAACATACAGAGTGTGGGACCCTTTCAGTCAAGATCTGCAGCATCTTTCTCCGGTAGTCTGTGTAAGTACAGTAAATAATGTGAAACCGGAGACATAAACTGCTTCAACTACATGCTGGTGTTACTTGTTTGTCTGGGATGGTTTGGCCAAAGTCCCACTTTTACTACCTATAAATCAGATTTTAGCTGAAATAATAAAAAAGGCGATAGCTCACCGTGTTAAGAGATACAAGGTACTAGTACAATAGCCTAATATTGCTTTGTTTTTAAGATCTACAATGCACTCAGGTAACATTTATAGTTCAGGCAGAATGTTCTGCACAGGAGCAGTTGTAGCACGTCTATATCGGTTTAGCAAACAAGAACAAAAGAACTTTTGCTCTAGAATGTGCTAAAGTTACACATCACGTCAGGCTTGATATATGGATCATAAGGCAATCTCAAACTTGACAGAAGTTTTGGCATGTTTATACTCATCTGCAGAGTTACTGTCCATCCAGTATGAAGGACACAGACTTCAGAATCAGCTTCGAATGCTGTTATATTCTGGGTGTGTCTGAAATCGCGCACTTACGTGAGTGCACTGGAATGTAGTGCATAGTGTGCACTAAACATTTCCTTCTGTAGTGCGCACTGCCGTGGGAAAGTATTGTCCTAAATGAAATACTGACGTTTTGCACTAAGCGGAAGTGACGGACAAACATTTGATTACAGCGAGTAAGTAAACATATACAAACTACAACATTGAACATTTAGAACATGTATAACTTATCTACGACCGTCTAACCAGCTAAAAAACTGCTAACTTTTACGTGTATGAACTGTTCTGAGTCTGTATAATCGCAAACTAAAACAAATGATCCATAACTGTCATCAGAGAGTGACAGGCTACACACCACAGTATACATCAATAAAATAATTTTATTAACGTTACTTTACATTTACACGAAGCAGTTGTCTCCACTTGTGCTTGCACCCGCATTTCATTCTTGGCCGCCATATTCAACTCTGAAAACTTGTCGAAAGTCCCTCCCCTTCTGCTACGTAGTCAGAATGGCATCCGTTTAGTGCGAGTAGTGTCCATCATTCTGCACTGCGTTTTTTGGCTGTTATCAGTGCACCATCCGGACACCTTCAGCGCACTTAGCTTGGTTGTCAGTGTGAATGCACTATGCACTAAAACATAGTGTTCGAAGTGTGCAGGTGCGTGATTTCAGACACATTCACTATCTTTGGTAATGACGTCCCCCTTCCAAGGCATATGCTTTAGACAGCGTTTTTTGCAACTGTGTGTGGACGGAGATATTTTTTACTTAAAATCTGTTTTCAGAAATAGCCGCGTACGTGTGGACATGGCCTAAAAGAAAAAAATTATGAGCCACGTGTGCTTATCGTTGCGGATCTTAAAGCTTCCACAGATGGTGCATTTTCTGACACCTTACACAGCTTAATAACAACTGTGACAGAGGCAAACAATCCTGTGATTATCAGTTAGTTTAAACCTATACAAAGAGGCCATTATAATTCCGGAAATCGGAAGAATAAAATCTAAAAGACACATTATATAATTGCTGTGCATGTGGGAACTTTCACTATATAACACATGATATACACTCAGATTTACAAACAAATACATTCACCCCAAAAGCTTTTGCACAAATGTATTATAAAAAGAGGACAATGTAGGATAATGTAGGAGATCATTATCCTACAATGTAAGACAGAATGTGATGGTCACCTCGCCTCCGCCTCGTAGAACCCGGTCCCCGTCCCCTGAGTATTAGTTTCTTTTCCTTTTCCCTCCTGTACTCCCTTTATTTTCTATGCGTCCCCATACTTGTTTTCAGTTTCCGTTAGGTTCCCTTGTCCCCTACCTAGTGTGCCTGTTACGTTTGCATCGCGCCCCGTCTATTAGTTCCACCTTTTATCTCGTTTCCCTTGTCTTCACCTGTGTCTCGTTTTCTCCCCCTATTTAAAGCCCCAGCCAATCCCAGCTGGGTTGAGTCTGTATTTGTCTTCATTTCCATGCTTGTCTCTTGTCTTGGTCTCATACCTGTTTCATGTTCCTGGTTGTCCGTGTCTGTTGAATCATTCTGTTTCTCGTTTTTGTCTTACAGGCCCGTGTTCCCCCCGTTTTGCCTTGAGGGGTAGCACATCCTGCACCCCAGCCTGTTCCCACGTTCCTGGCCGTGTGAGCTCGGAAGCTTCAGCCAGCGTTCCTGTTTTGCTATTTTGCTCTTTTGGGGAGCACGGGTCTGGAGTGCCCCGTTGTGGGTGTTTGTTCATAGAGCCGGGGTTTGGTATGTTTTCTGTTCGGTCTTACGTTTGCATTAAAACCTAACCAGTATCAATCTGCTGTGTGCGTCCTCCCCTTCCCTCTTCCTACTCTCATTCATGACACAGAACATCAAAGTAAGTGTCAAAGCCTAATTAGAGGTTTTCTTCCTCCAAGACCTTTGATTTGATTTTCTCCAACAATTTTTATTTGATTTTCTATGGACATCTACAGACATCCACTCTTACCCAATAAATGAGGGGATTATAAGAAGATACATACTGTAGATGCACTATGCACAACACTCTGAAATGATAATATTTGACCCCAAGCTGGTATAGGCAGGGCTGCAACAACTAATACATATAATCGATAATAGATTTTTTAAACAGTCGCCAACTAACTGACTAATTGATTAGTTGTTTGTCATTGCATTGCTTACATTGCTGTGCCGTTGCATAAAAAAATGGTGATTCATTTCCAATAAAAAAAGCACTAAACGATTCTATCTTGGCAGAGTCAAATCAGGCATGTTCACCATGGCGCAGAGGCTGATTAGTAGTGTGGGAGCATTACACTCTCAGAGGCACAAAGTTGTGAGGTGTGATATCTACAACGCAGACCCCTTCTTGCACAGCAGCACAACGTCTTTACACAAGCCTTTAAAAAGACTTTGAAACAGCCCTAATGCAAGCATTCCAGGACATGGTAACAGAACAGATACTAGAGAGGTGGAGAATGGAGGCTACTTTCTCTCTTGGTGCCAAGAAATACAACAATCATCTCCTCTGCTCTGGACCTGAGGTTCAAAAGACTCAGGTTTCTGCCTCATGAGGATGCCTTGAATGTACAGGTTAAAGTGCAGACACTGGCATTTGCAGAGAGATTTGGATATGGAACATCTAGAGCTTGCCAACATCTCCCTTTCCATGATAACTACTCAAGCTGCATCTAATTGTCTCTTTGCTTAATTCTTAAGGTAGCAGTGAGGAGGAGAATAGTGAGAGAGGACCTGATCTTAATAATCAATTGAGAAATGAGATACAAGCATACTTTGTGGGGAACAAAACTTGCCACGGAAGAAACTGCCTTAATTTGTTGGAAGGCTAACACAGACATATATCCTACATTGGCTAGGCCTATTTATGTATCCCTGGAACGTCAACACTATCAGAGTGCCATTTCTCTAGCAGCAGGAAATATTGCCTCTGAGGAGAGATTCAGTCTTAACCCGGAGTATGTTGACATGCTGACATTTTTGCATGCAAATGCAGAGTTTCTCTAAAGAGTGTGTGTGTGTGTGTGTTTGTTTGAGACAGAGAGCATCCACGTACTGTATGTGTGCTAGTGTTTACAGCATGCTAATGACAATCAAAAGTGCTAAAAAAGAATGTCAGTTTAGTTTTTGTATTTTCTTTTAGTTATATTAATTATTGTCATTTTTAAATTAGCTCAAAGGGCTACAAAGATTTATTAAAGGTTTATTTTTCGGTTCAGAAAACACAGTGATCCTCTATGAAAATGTCTTATTCATGAAAGCCTGAAATGTGGAGCTGTATTTCATGAATAAATCTTTTATGCATATCTTCCTCTTCGGCTATTCTAAAACAACCACCTAATTGATTTATTGGTCATCAGAAGAATTTTAAGTTGCTGCCTTACTATAGGGTCTCAGGTTCTCTTTAAGGGACAACAAAAGTGTTTCTTAAATAGGGACTGGGAAAGCCCAGTAGTTATATGCTTTTACATCTATATCAAACATGTTAGAACTCAGGAAAGTTCGACTTAGTTAATAAATTACTTGTAAATTGGCATTTTAAGAAGTTCTAGAGACACTTTCAGCACCAGAAACACATTTTCTTGACATGTTCTGTTTTTCTCATTAATGATGTGTTTTCTGAAAACTTGAGAGGCCAGTTCCTGTTTCCTGTTCAAGGCAGTGGATGGTCAATGGTTGCTGTGGTGATGTGTTTCCATGCGGGGCTGGCCTCTCAGAGCAACCACAGAGAGGTTAGAGGTTAATGGCACAATTTGATTGGCATTAGCACAGGTCATTAAGCAAGAGTTTTACATTCAATACAGGATGGGTCACAAGAACAACAATTGACACAGGACAATACGTGGTCTTGGCTGAGGCCTATTGAATGTGTTTCAATGGTTGAGACAAGAGCAAGGCCTTTATGATTGAGGATGATTCCCAAAATAAGCAAACGGTCACACTAGTACAAGTAAGATTCTTGTTTGAAACACTGGCCACTGAGCAAAACTGTACTTAAATTACATTGATGTTCTCTTCTAGAATAGAATAAATGGTATCGTAGAAGTATAATGGAGCTTGATTCATAAAATCCAGAGAACGATGCTCAGTGTTAACCAAGCATTAGGTGACTCAGGGCAATAGTGCGATTTATATAATTAATTATTATGATACTTTTTGAGTATATTATGGTTCTGTGGTATCAGACAAAATATACTCAAATATATTAATATAGTCTGGCATAGTAGGCTACTTTCCAGTTTTGGAAAAAAGACTTTCACCACCTCACTTAGGGGCTGCAACTCTGAGAGCTTTTGTATATATATATATATATATATATTTATATATATATATATATAACAATGCAAATTTTGTATATATATATAACAATGCAAATTGGCATTTTAAAAGCTATTATACAAAATGACACAAACAAATTAACAAAATGAGAACTTGTAAAGTCCCAATGCATGGTCTAAGGTAGGTTTGCTGCATTCTTCTGATGCTAAGATGCTGTTTCTAGGACTCATCACCTCCATCTTGAAACACAGAGCTACTGTAATTGTATCTGTGTGTTGTTGCAAAACAAACAGAATCCCAGTTACTATCAGAACAGCACAAATGGTACTTTCTGCCAAAACATGTTGAAGTTAACACTTTAAATAAAAATGTCAATGTTCATATTAACTACTGGAGGAAATCCCACAGGTTTCTCTACAGAGGTGTCATTCCAAGAGGCGATAAGCAGAAGAACAGGAAAACAGACCTGAAAAACCTACCCCATACATGGTTCTCTTTAAGCACACACAGAAAAGCACTGCTTCGGTCGTGTTCTTTTAAAAGGGATGGAGTAAAGTATTTACATACAAAATTAAAGTCACATAGATAAAGAGAACCTGCACTCTTCCTGTGAACTATGGAAAGCAGCAGGTAATTCCTCAACATTGAGAGACAGCAGCAACACACTCCAAATCCAGGAAACACAGCATCTAGAACCAACTCTTGACCTTTAGCTATGCTGGTGTAACAGCTGCCAAGAAAACAGAGAACTATGCAATAAAAAGGTGTCCCACTGGAAACCCAATGTTCTGGAGAGCAGAGCCAAATCAATTAATCAAATTAGTCAATTAATCATCCTCTGAGGGATGTGACACGCCTTCTACTTGAAGCAGACATAGAACATTTATTTGAAAGAAAGGTAAACTAAATTCAGTGGGACTTCATGCTGGAAATAAACAATAACTAGGCAAACTGAGGTGAGTAGTGGGGTCAGAAACAGCAAATCAGTGCCAGCAGGATGGACTATTGGACCCACTGCAACGCACCATTTAGCACATCAAAGAGAGAGGCATTTTCTCAAGCATTATTTGTGTGCATCGCCCAAAGCACATGAACACCCTCCCCACCCCCCAACCCCACACACACATGCAATTCAAAGCATTGTGTGATCAGCTGTTCTTTTCAACACACAAAACATATAATGGGCTTAATTTACACTCAACCAGAACCAGAGTAATCAGTCACTGAACACTCGAAACATGTTAACTCTATCAGGCCTCAAACATATGACTCTTTAAATACTTCGTAACTTCTAGAGTAACAGCCATGATCAGCCAGAAACACCCAAAATGATCAGATCTGAACCAATATAACCTAAGCCACCCCGCCCCTCCATAGCATCACTGATAATCCACCAGAATGCCTCTATTTACTTACATTGTAAAAACCTATAATGACAAAACTATACTATCTAGATGCCACTATAAAATGATGAACATTTGATAAAAAAAATATGTGCATATACAGATACACACACACACACACACACATCAGTGATCCCTATATATTAATTTATTAGCGACAGCCCGCTACAATATCAACACTGAGCATCACATTGATTTCAGACTTCTAGAGTTGTACACAGTGCATTGATTGACTCTGTCCCCCTTTGCCATGTTCTGTCTCGCAAACACATTGACAGCAGACGTCTAGGTTATTAAAACAATGCTGTCAGAGACTTAACTCTTCCAATATGCTTTTAGCAAGAATGTAATGAGCCTAGCTAGTAAGTATAAATCAGCATTCATTAGGATACAGCTAGTTTGTTGAGTTGTACTCCTTAAAAATTTGATGATCAACCAACAACACATATAATATAATTATATATCATATAAATATATATATTAACTGACTTCATAATGTTTGTCTCTGAGATTAGCTAATTGTAAATGATCGCAGTTAATGAATATTTTTGAGAGCACTCTGCCACCCTGTGTCTGTGCCACCATGTTTCCTTTCAATAATCTGTGAGAATTCATACACAGAATTCACAGATTTGTATCACAGAATTATTTTCTGCTCACTGCATTGTAATTACATAACAAATAAATGTCCTCTTATCACAGTCAATCACCATACATAATTGCTAATCAAACCAAATAACTTCTGTTTTCTGGTTACATAACCCACAATGCCCAATCAGCAGATGAAACACCTTCATGGTACTGCAGCTTAAAAACACAGATACCCTGTTCTAACCTAGCTTCAAAAGTAATTAGGCATAGTTCATCCTTCCATGGTGACAATGAACTAAGATAACACTACGCTTGTGAAATACTTCAACCAAATAGTGGGAATAACAATTTTGTTCCCACCACAGCTTTGACAGACTTTCTTTGTCTAGAGTTGTGTTTTCTCTCTTTTAGTTGCTCACTATGCAGGCATTTCCAAGGTCATGAACACCAGGGTCCTACCAGCTTGCAGATCTATCAACAACTACTGGTTAGGAAAAATGTGTGATTTGACCTTGAGGAAACCAATCACCACTTGTCCATAAACAATAAAACTTTTTGTGATGAGTCACATAGACACCAGCCTTTGGTAAAGAAAATTAGCTTGTGAATTAGGTTCTGCTTGTCTAAAGTGAACATTAATCACAAGATATCTCTCCTAATATACATTATGCTAAAATAATGGACTTCACACACATCTCTTTCCATTTATTGTGACATACGCGTTTCGTTTACAGTACCTGAGGGAGTAGAAATTAGGTGAAAGTTCAGGAGACTGAGATCGGATATGTCAGGTTTTCTCCTAGTGCTTTATCGATGGGCATTATTAAATTACATGGCTCTGTTGCTCTAATGGTTATAGGATCCCATTTAAACTACCGTGTTTGACTCTGAATCTGGCTTCCTTGAGAAAATTAAACAAAAAGTTTGTTCATTATTGGCGGTTTGGGGGGGTGCAAGTTAAAGAGAAAACATTACTGTGAGGTCTACTATGTGCTAAGGTCTTGTAAACACAGAACAGGCCAGATTCATGGTCATTCCCATGGAGCCTTTATTTTGCCTGTCTGGAAACATGAGAGTTAGGTTGGGCCTTGTGTGGAAACACCTGAAGAACCTGAATACATTTCCAAACCTCAGGATGTGTGTATGTGTGTGTGTGTGTATGTATGTACGTGTGTGTGTGTGTGTGTGTGTTAACACCCAGTTAAACGCTGCATCCTTGTGCTCAGAGAGCTTACTCAAGATGGTCTCAGTCCTTCTCTTTTCCTTTTTATTCATTGACTTATAGGTATCATAGCATCCACAGCAGGCCAGAAAGAGGGAACTGTTTGTCTACAAAAACACAATTTTAAAGAGTACAGTTGTTAAATCTTTTAATTATATTCAGCGATGTTTTAACCAGTTTTATAAGCAGACATTTAATTTAATAAAGCAGAGCTCATAAAGTGGTAGCCTGGAATTCAGTTTTCATTCCTCAAGTTTGGAACAATGAATATTCCAGTCTTCTTGGTAAATAAAAAGGATCAGAGTTTACATTAAAGAAAATAGCTGCATTTAAATACTGAAAAAAAAAAATCACAAATTGATTTTTTACCCAAAGTATTCAGCCTAATCCACAATGCCCAGAGCAGGACTACTTTAGTTTGTTTGTTAAGAATGTAATGTAATATGTTCCTCACTGCAGAATTTGTAGGAGTTTAGACAAAGTTTCCTTAGTAGCATAATACAAACACAAAGTGTATTTGTGGTCAGTGAAGTTGGCACATAAAAATGTACGTGTTTTAATTCAAGAGAGACTGCACACGTTTTAGTAGGAAGCAGGAATTACAAGGACCACCTGTCTCTGAAACAGTTTAAAAATCACATTGCATTCTGCTTGATGTTAGAGGAGACCTATAATATCTATAAAAAAACTTGTAATGTTGAGTCTAGAAGTGCAGTGTATGACAGCGTTTAGCCATAAATAACTGTTCTCTCCTCAATTCCACGGTTAGGACCACTGAAAAGCCAGTGCAAGAGAGAGAGTGAGTTATGGAAAAATTAAAAACCCCACTTTAAACAAGGTTGTGCAAAGTTAGTAAACCTCAGTTATTCTTGATCTCTGGATGTACTGCGGTGAGGTTTATTACAACAACACGCTCCTTTGAGAGGGAGGTGGCCGAGTTTTTTCCAAAATATACTGTGTGTGTTCTTAACCGCAAGACAGAAAACATTCAGAGGACAAATGCAGGGCAAGAAAAGTACATAATTAATAAAAGTGGAGAGGAAAATAAATGGCCACCCTCCATGAAGCATCAATAATGAAAATACCAAAAGGTAATTCAGTGTGAAGAACAGTATGATAAGGAAAGCTGCAGAGAAGAGATGCTTTAACAGAGAAGGACAAAGAGCTCAGTCACTGTGATCAGAATTATTAAAGAAAATGTCAGCAAAATGAGGAATGCTGGATGAATAGCTGTTGCCTGACAAGTTCCAGCTCACCATGAAGAGAGGTTGACTGAAACTGCAGACTGGCTTTTGACTGGCTCTGTGGTCCAGGTACTCTGAAACAGGCACTGACCACACCAGCTCTGTGTGTGGTTCAGCTAAGGGTTGAACAATCTGTGGAAAATATATAATTGCAATTTTTAACCGTAGGAGTGAGTGTGTGAGCGAATGGTGTGTGTGCGCACCCTGCGGTGGGCTGGCGCCTCGCACAGATTGAATCCCTGCTTGCGCCCGTAAACCTCAGGATAGGCTCCGGGTATCCATGACCCTACTAAGGACTAAGCAGTTACAGAAAATGAATGAATGATATTACTGTGATTTTTCCTACCAATATTGTGACTGTGATGCACTTTTAGATTATTTTCTACACATTACGTTCCACGTCTGTAATAGTGGTCCACATAGTATAAAATATACAAAGAACTACAAAAGTATCATGCTATTCTTGCAACAACTGAAAGCTATAAACATTTTCGAACAGAGTAGTGATATACTGTGGTAAGTTGACCCAAGAGCAATGAACATGGAAACACAGATGATGTGAGTGTGCTTTCATTTTCAGTCATTCAGCCAATCCAGGCAGGTCCCAGGCATATTAAGAATGCTCACCTAATGCTGCCCAATTTAAGCAAAACAAAACAATAATAATACTAATTAAACTTGCAGCTCTTAAAAATCATGCTCTTTAAAAATACTAAGTTGATAACAAAAAAAAAAAAATCATTCAGCTCTAGTTAAGCTTATTTATATGTTTAATTGTCTGTGCCTGGCAAACAGGGACAAAGTTATTTTATGCTTTTATTTTTTTATTATATGCTTATAATAAAACACAAATCTTTCAGAAGTGGACATTACTGCAAACAGATTTTGAGTCACTAAAGACGCAGTTAACAAATTACACAGCAAATACCACTGGTATGTTTTCTAAAATAGATTTCCCATGATATGTTTCCTTAATTAGGTATTAATAATTTGGTTTCACTCTGTGTCATGCTCCATCCAACAAACTACCATACAAGAATTTGTTTTCTCTGCTTCTAAAGTCAACTTAGTTGACCTTTGTGCGATAAAATAAGACAAATTATTTCCTTTTTTTTTGCTCTAGAACCTAACATTAGAAAACATCCTGCACTGATAAGAATGTTGTCTCTGAAAACTATTAATGTGTTATTGCAATGTATTAGATAGCTTATGTAACTGCTGCCACAGTCTGCAGCAGGAGGGCATTCAGTAGAGCTGAAAGATGAACTGTTTTTATTTCAATAACGCATCTTGAAAAAGAACAAATGTGGAATCTGCAATTTTAATCATAGGCATGTACAAAAATGCACTTAATTAGTATTTAAATCTACTCCTCTGTGTGCTGCTAAATCTTTACAAATTTGGCTTACTAGCATCAACGCTACAACTGAAAAGTGTCATATTTTCGGCTTTTCTTATTTCTTTCTCCATGCTTCACCAAGTGTCTGTTCATTAATCTGAGTATCAAACAGTGTCAGGAAGCACATCTCTATCAACTACATGTTTCAACCACTATCAACAATGAAGTCACACAATCACCCATGTTGTAAGCCTCAGTCTCCGACGCAAGAGACTATGTTAAAAATAATGACAATAAAATCAACAGAAAACAATCAGTATTTATGAAATGTAAATGTATACACTAAAAGAATGGAGTAAGATAAGAGAAATGTAAAAACCAAAGGTCATTGGATTTAGCATGAAAATCTCGAAAGTATAAAGAGTGCTGTCAGTGACAACTTGTTTACGAAGGGTTGAAGAAAGTAGGGTTCAGAAGAATAGGTCCTGAGTCCTGTTTTTAGATGGCAGTTTACTGAGAGGGAGGAGACAGCAGTGGGCATGGAAGGAGTTAGGGAGAAAGTGAACCAGAAAAACAGGCCTTCTGGGCAGCCTGGTTTTCCCTAACTGCTTAATATTTCACTAAATGGTCTGTGCTGTCAATGAGCACCCTGTGAAAATTACAGTAAAGCCAAAGCAGGGATTCTGGATCCTGATCTTAAACAAGAAAAACAATGCTATAATGGTTGGGAAGAAATTAATATCCTGTCCACATACTGACCTGGAACCTCACATGTGTGTTTAGACTATAAAGAGACAAAGTAATGCTGAATACTAAATGGAAAATAATCTACAAATTTATCACCCCAACAACCCTGTACACTTTTTGCCCCAAAGCAAAACAGGTTGCATTTTAGAGGACATAATTTGGAATCAGACCTACTGCTAAGTTATGAGAAAAGTCTGTTTCTTTTGGATAAACCTTCCTGAACAGTAGACTGAAACATAATAAACAACAGGAGGCAAATCCGTCTTTTGTTAAGGTCACTTTCACCTAATCACATTCTCTCTGTCTCTCTCTATTTCGGTTTTCTTTAACCCTCCTATTATGTTTTGAGTCAATTTGACCCCATTCAATGTTTAATGTCTCTAAATAAATATTGAGGACAACTGGATAAACACAAACTTAACATGATATGTTTCCAATGTACTGTACACATTTTGTATGAATAAGTGTTCTTTGGGGTCAGTTTGAGCCCAGGGAGGTTTAGTTGTAAAAACATACAAGAAATATATTAATATTTTACACAAATTTGGTTTGGCTGTTTTAGATGATATTGAAGGCTTTGTAATACGCAATTTTACAATTGTATAAACTTGAGTAGCAATTTTAATTTCAACCATTTTCTGATGGTTAAAACTGCTGAAGTCATATTGACACAGAGTATAAAGGACGTAAGTGCATTTGAACATAAATGGAGGTTTAATTAGTATTCTTTCATACAGAGCATGTCCATCAGCATAGGAACATCAAAGAAATAGTATTCTTTCTTTCTGAAGTATTTCATTCTTTCTGTTGACTTGCCACAAACCAACCAATAGGAAACCAGGCATGCCTTGTTGTATGACTATACTGCTGAGACAGACTTCAGCAGTTGAGAGCAAACACAACACACATACACACAGCTGAATCAACAGTGACTGGGGTCAATCTTTCTGAAGACATTGGAGTGATGTTCTAATCTTTAGCAAACTGGTTCATGAACATAAGGTACCAAGGATCTGAAAGATGTCAACATTTCTTCTTAAAACAAGCTACACTGTTAAAGAATCAAAGACAGAATGCATTACTATATTTAAGCCTATAAAACAAGGTTTAAGTGTTCGATTAAAATATTCAAAATGACAGAAGAGAGATTTCACTAGGCATTCAGATCATATCATCAAGCCCATTTTCTTTTTTTTGTTTTACATAATTTGAGAATGCCACTTGCTGTTTATGCCATGTCAAGATTTCATGATATACTGACCAATAGAAATGGCTCATCAACAAAATCAGTGTTTAACCTGAGGGCAGGGTGAATCAGATAAGATGCAGCACCTCTGCAAAGAGTAATTTTAACACATTTTGGTGATAGCGCTGGCTTTCACATCCAGCCGTCACATTATACCAATACAGATCATCAAGGATCATCAAATAGTTGTCACTATTTCCTTAAACCAATCTATTCTAGATTGTGTTTTCTTGTATCAGTACCCCCCCCCCAAGTCAATTGCAGTGAAACTTTTTTTTTTTTGCTTGATTTCAGTCGTCTTTGAAATTATCTATCATGCACTGTAAACAGCACCATTTTCAGTGTGAGCAGTGCTTGGCATTAAGAGTCACAGGGCTCTATATTTTTAGAATTCTATTAACCAAGCATAATATCAATCATATAAAAGTTGCATTTGCAAAAGTCACAAAGGATTGGATTAAAAGTGTCACGTATGTTTCACTGCTGACAAAGTACTTGGGGGAAGATGAGTATGGCTTTTCCAGCCCTGTATAATAACATATCTGGATCTGTCAGATGAAAGAAAAGAACCGCAGTCAAAACAGTGCTGAAAAAGAAATTACGTACAATAAATGGAATGATAAACAAAGATCGCTGGAGTCTTCAGGCATACAAGCTTCTTTTCGAGCCAGAGAAGCATTTGGTGGTACTTAGGTCCACAGCATTCCAGTGTTTGTTTTTGTGTGAGTGTGTGTGTGCGCGTGTGTCTGTCTGGTGCAAAGACAGAGAACCTCACAATTAATGAGTCAGAAACAGATAAGAAGAGCGAGTAGAAGAGTAAGTGTGGAAACTCCTACACTCTGCAGTAAAAACCCCACTGTGAGTAGGAGGCTGGCAGAGACACTCCCCAAAGATTACAGCATATCAAGCTACACTGAACTCACCTGAAGTCGCTCATTTCTCAAACATCACCCACGGAACTCAGAGCTCCGAAAGGATTCCAGAAGTCTGAGATCCTGGGAATGAGAACATTACAGATTCTAAAATGCTTTAGGCCAGGAAAAGGATATCACACATGTACAGGTGCTTTTCCTCATAGCATGGAGTGGTTCGTCTTAAAAAGAGATTAATACTAGAATCTTTGATTTTAGCCTATAGCCCTTCAAACCTGATAAAATTTCCATCTGAAGTGCACATTTTTAATTAAAACTATTGGAGATGAGGGGGGATATAGGTTATTCCCAGGAACCCTGCATACATCACAATGCAAGCCATTTTGAGGGAGAGAAGCAAATGTTTTGACTTTCACAGGATGTCATTTGGGCATGGCCACATGCTCTGCAAAATGCCACAGGCAGAAATTTATCTGGTAGTAGGCCCTGTGAATAAATGTCAAAGTCATGTTCAAATATGAACTTCAAAGTGTTTCTATAGTTCTATCATTAAACAAACCTTCCCTCTGACATAACCACTATTACAGTACAAGCCAAGGCTTCATTATATACTGTTTGCTAATTACATTAAACCATTCAAGTCATCTGTGCCATTTTGTGTGTTGTGAGCATCCTGAACAATCATAGATGTTCTAGGTGAGTTTTTTGTGTGTTTTGATCCATCAAGCCTTCACAAATATAAATGATTTGAATCAAAATAATGCTGGTACATTTTTAATCATGTGATTTCAATCATTCAAATGTTTGTAATATATATGGCAGTACTTATCAATATAGCTGTTATTTAATATTTTGTCTTTGTCATGCAGCCCTGGTGAAAGTTAAGGTACAAATTTTATTTCAAAAGTAGATTCTCACAGACAACTGTGTCTTTGAAATTCTCAAACACATTTACAACAATCGGGCTTTTGTAAATGAGTATGATTAGCTTATGGAAACAGAACTGTGTGCGTTCTCGGGTTTTGCAATTTAATCCAATTTGTTGAAGCAATGATCTCAAACTCGCTGTAAGTAGATATATTGCATCCTTGGCACAGGCAAGCCTTGTGGTTAGTTCATTTTACCACTATAAACCATGTCAAATAAACTGGCAAATTATTCTCAATGCCATATGAACATGAATACATTTTTTATATTACACTGCAGGTTTATTATTCAAGTATGAATATAAAGATTTATTATTGATCAAACAGCAGTTAATCAAAAATCTGATTACATTATGAATCCTGTGAATGTTTCATGGTCTCATATTTCATAAAAACTGGATCTGACAATTATTTTGAGCATGATTCAGAATTATTTTAAAAAATACAATGAATACACAAATCTGACTGCAGAAACAGAACTAATGTGTGAAACTTTCCCATTAGCAAATAGTCTAATTATTTATTTTTGGCCATAAAGGACTATACACATTAAATAGTTCATAGAGTGAGGAACTGAAGTATGGGCCAACATACAGGCCCTTGCAGTCATAGGGGTTAACATGGAATCTGGAATGAAACAGAAACTGTATTATGACACCATCACTGTCTGCAGGGCTTTCTGGAAAACAGTGATAACCAGCAGAAGGATCTGTGAATCTTTCATGGGCAACATGTCACTCTTCATAAATTCTGCCACATATACTTGATTTTAATTATATGGGGCTTTACTGGAAGATTTGTGTGTTACTAACCTCATTTAAAAGCTATGTGAGAGAAGTACAAGAATGAGACAACAGCACTGGAACAACTTTATGCTGAATAGTTTGAGCATCTAACACACAGCCTGAAATATTGATAGTAATCCAAAAACAGCTCAATAACCTTCTGTCTGACTGACAACCACAACCACAGTTTGAGTCTGAATCTAATCTGGATCCAACAAAATTTTGTCTAAACCTGACCCAAACCCCATCCTCAAGTGTAACATGCAGAATAAGACTTTAAGTCAAGTCAAGTAACTTGTCACTTCAGCCTTATACACAGTTCTTAGTGAAACAAAGTAAACTTCCTCCAGGACCATTGTGCAATATACAGAACAAAAGAAAACTACCAGAGTGCAGACAGGACAGGAATACAGAGTGCAAAGAGACCAAGAGAAAGTACAAGAAAAACGCAAGAGCAACAAAACAATATTACAGAACAAGACAACATACAGTGCAGTTGACAGGATCAGTTCTAGTGTGAATGAATAGAGTATGATGACAGATACTGTATTCTTGCAGCAGCACCATTAAGTGTTCAAAAATGCAAATATTGAGGCTGTGAACAATAAATAATTGTGCAAACACTAGCAGCAGCAGGATAGAGAATGTGCAGTATATAATAAATAAAGGATATTAGCAGTGGCAGTAGGAGTGTAAAGTTTTTTTTTTAAAGCAGAATATTTGCAGTGTGTATACGCATCGTGTTAGCAGGATAAAGAAGTTCAGTTCAAGGGTGCGCTTGTGTATGAGTGTGTTTTATGTGGGTGCAGTTTAGGGCCCTGACAAGATAGTGCTGTTTAAATTACTACAAAGGGAATAAATAAAATTTTAAAAAGAATACAAAATAATATCATATAATTGCACAACCAACTATCCAAAATTAAGACGCCAAAACATGTTAATTTATGAATCCCAAGCATTCTGAGTCCACGCTGCACTGTTCTCACACCTTGCTGTGCTGACACCTTACAGCGTGATATTAGCCTTTACCTCTTTGGGGAAAAAAAAATCTTGTTAAATTGTAATTTTCCATATTGATTCACTTCTTTATTTTTAATGCATTCATTTTCTCTCAAGCTCAGGCCCCATGGACTTCTGTCAACAAGTAGTGGGTGTTATACTAGATGCACTCTTAATTACTGCCAGTCTTGTTGATTGTAAACATGACCTTAATAGAATCTTTCCTGTAATGTGAGGCGGGCTAAAAGACTTCAACTAGCAGCACACTGCACATTCCGCAACAAAAACAATTCTGAAGAGATAAGAAAAAGAGTTATTAAAATATGTCTAGAAAGGGCTACAAAGCCATTTTATATGCTTGGAAAGTGCTACAAAGGCCCAGTGACCTCAGCGAGATGCAAGAGTGCAGCAACGATTCATCTGTAAAGTCACAGAGGAACCAGAAAACCACTGCAAACCAAGATAGAGGCTTATCTCATATTTGCTAAAAGACACCTTGATGACACCCAAGCCTTTAGAATAATGTTTTGTGGACTGATGATTTGAAAAATGGTACAGTTAGGTACTGTTACACCTGGCAAAAGGTTAACACAGCTTTACCT
>JBBPCX010000002.1:17344413-17392231 GCA_037974365.1 Hydrocynus forskahlii | reverse complement strand
TATGAAGTTATGAGGTGAACAGTTTCACAGATTAAAGACTGAGAGCAAGAGGAATACATCCTTCACTTCCTCCCCCAGACAACTGATTCGACCCAGGAACCTAATTAACTCAACATGTGTCTCTCCTTCTGCACAAAGAAGTTGTACAGACAGATAGACATCATAAAAAGGATAAGGGCCAAAGGAATGGGTGAAAAAAAAAAAACATTCTGAGCACTTGAAGGGGAAAGCTCCTTAGGAGAGAATCTCAAAGCAGATCAACAGGTAGCCTGGCAGCCACAGAGCAGGTTTATCTCTCTCATGCTGATAAGAGGGTCCCTGCCTCACAGCCTCAACTGCCATTTGAGCTACCTGTGTTATTTGGCTGAAGGGGTTCCTTTACTGGCCTCCGCATCAGAGACCAGACTGAAACCATGTCTTTCTGGACAAACAATAGAAACACACCGCTGAAAATTATTTGTTCAACACTGGCATGACATGGCACAGCCTGTCAAGCACGAACGCTCGGTTAATCACTAATGCCCTGAAATATCTTAACTACTGTCAAGCTTCATTCCATCAGCACAGCTCCTCAAAAGGAATTCTATCTATAAAGTAGCTCAAAGTTTGGTGGAGAAAATGATGGCTACATTTTTCTGGCATTATAATATCAAAGTTAAAGCAGGGAAAGAGGTCTGGAAGAGCATGATAAACTCTATGCTAAACTAAAATGTACCTGTTTGGTATTACGAGACCTATTTGGTTGACAAAAAATAATAAAAGGCAAGTTATTTAATTAAACTTGGCCATCTATAACACAGTCATCTGAGAAGCTAGGCGTGCAGATTGAGCGGATGTGGCATTGTTTAGGTGACGGTCTCCAGCTTGTACGATTCACGCGTTCAGCTGTCAAAGACCGGTGAGGCTTTGTGAGAGTGTGTTCAGAGCTCTAGCAACAGGAGAGTGAGCAAACTTTAGCCTGGCTTCTCAAGTCTACATTTCCTTGTTTACTCTTTCCCTCTCTCTCCCTTACCCGACCGCTGCTTCTTTTCATCAGCCCATTCTACATGAATGATTCTTCAGAATCTGCTTGTCAGGTTGTCATGACAACCACAGAACTCAACACCAGGCTCGTGACCTTTTCCTCAGTGAAAGCCGGGCAATTTTTAAAGCAGCGGCAAGAAAATTGTGGAAGCCTTGTACCATTAAGAAAGTAATGGGCTAATTCAGAAATTCAGAGATAACGCAAATGAAAAAGAGTCAGTTTAATGGACAACACTGAATGTCTCTTCATGAAAAAAGACTTTCAACTAAATTATAGGTGACTGCAAAAGAAATTTTTCACCTTGTAACAGGAAATGTGCAACCATAAAACAATGGATAGACAGGATATTATCCTCTGCAATGTACACATGAATAGAAAGAATAACAATGTTACCAGTTGTACTTGTTTGAAATCACTATACAGGGAGGCATTGTTTGAGAAGGTGTAAAAGTACCAGAAAACCCACAACTCCGGGAAGCATCACTGCCATAATTAAATAAACAAAATTCTTGTATTGTCTTCAACACCATGGCCATCTTGGCATGAGATAAAAAGACACAAAGAAGAAAGAGACACTGTTAAAATATGCACACAAACAGTTACAGCATGTGTAGGCAGGTTTACATTGTAACAGGACAGTCATGACATATTCATTCTAATAGACACCACTGCCCTTAAGAGACATTGGGTTATTCTACTTGGTTTTATGCTTCACAAAACTATGCAGACACTAAAACTAATTCTGAATATGTCTAGCTGGTATCAGGACAAGAACTGCAGGATTTCACTCCCCTAGTTTTTCTAGTAATGCTTATTTCATTTGGTGTGGAAAGATGAACTTGTTCAGTAACACTGCTCATTGTTTGGTATGAAAGACTGGAGGCCAGACCGCTGTGGTTAAATTTTCCTTTTCAAATTAATTAGATGTAGTTTTGAACAGACCACAGACAACTCAGCAAAATACAAAAACAGGCCCAACAGCATAAGACTTGGATTTCTCACTCTTCCCTCAGCATTTTGTGCCATGCTGACACCGGCAAGTTGAGATAAAATTTAAAAAATGACTTAAAAGGTACCCACCTCCTCTCCATCACTCAGTGGAAAACAGAAAACCCCAGTCCTTCTCAGAATCACCCAAACAGCTTAAATACATATTTAGACGAACACTGCTTTTAAACTGCTCTCTAGCCAGCTAAAAAGAGTCGGCTAAAGCAAAAGGCTGCTAAAAACAAACACTGTGCTTTTTAGGCATATCCAGTCTCATGACTTTTGGTAGACAGTAAACAGACCTGAACATAACTTCTGATGGGCATATTTATCAACAAGCTCCTAAGTCTTATTCAGGGGGTCTATGGCCATAATTGGTTACCGACTGAATCATACAGATTCATTCAGTAACCAAACTGGGTCACATAAACTGGCATGTACTCTACTGACTCTAAACCATAATCTGCTGCACCAGATATTCAGTGCTGCCAGTGCCCTTTTCAACAGGCCACTGATTAGTAAAAGGAGCTGAGCGATCAAAAACAACAGTTCTGTCGAAGGAAGTGTGGTTTTCCTTATGCCAATGAGTCAGTTGGGTCTGAGTTCAGGCATGTTTTCCTTTTCTAAGAATGTACTGTTTCACCTAAGGCAATGGAAACAGACTCAACCTGACATGACGGTATAGTCCAAGGATAACCAATATTATGTTTTTTAAAGATCTACAGTTGTAGAGTATAGATGATGCAGCGTAAAGACAATATAAACTAATACTAAACAAACTTTGCTCACGTCCGTATATCTTCTTCTCTTTCAGACAAGTTCTGTGTGCGAGGCTGCTGAGTTTGCATCGATGTGGGCCATGCCAAAGGCCACATTAAAGGGCACATGGAGATGCACTCCTTCGGTTGGAAAAATGAGAAATGGGACACCCTACAGCCTCACGGTCCTCGCAGGCATGTGCAAATGAAGTCTGCAAATGCACCAAATGAGAAAGGACATAACTCTAACACATTTACTCATGCTAAACCTGTGGCATAATACCACTTTTTTCTTTTCTGATACCAATTTTGAAAGATTGCGTATTATATCCCTGCTATACTACCCCACAGTAATGAAATACATAGCAATCACATCACAGAATGTTAGGATAGATTTATTACAAGATTAGACTGCATTTATCCATTTTTTCCCAATAACCAATGACCTGGTGTCATATTATGCCACCTCAAACAATGCTTACTTTTCCTTTGTTGAGGTAGCAAAAAAAGTTAGTATCCATTATCAAACAACGCATCAATTTTCTCATCTAAATAAACTAGAACAAAATAAAAATAAAGATAAGACAAAGAACCAAATACAAGTGAAGGGTCAAAATCAGATTCATACAAACTGTAAAATGGACTGCAGTAAGTCTGAATGTGCAGGTTAACAGGGGATTCCTACTATTTGATTAGTGTCAAACATTAACTGGTCCAGTAGAAAGTCTTCCGGCTTTCTCTCACTATAGAGTATACTTCATTAATCTCTCTAACGCCTCCATTTAACCTTTTCAACAGCCTCAGGCTTGTTCTTATTAAATTATCTACCATTGTTGGCTTGCCACATAAGAGAAAATGCCAAATTCTTTATTGAGAAATGGATTCTTTAACAAACAATGCTGTTGGTTCAACAAGGCTTAGGTGTGTAAATGAATGAACTCAAAGCTCTGATTTCAACTGACAAACAGACTGCAGCAAAGACAGACAGTAGATAACGCAGCATGGGAACAGCCTCTCAGGTCAAAAGCTGTGACTCAGTGTCAGCCTCAATGATCATTTAGTTAAACTTTTAAAAATAAACACCAGACTGACTGATGATGACTAATCTGACATCATCCACTTGGATGTCGCCCAGGCCTGACATGAAGTTTCCTAAAAGCCCACTACACTGAAAGCATATACACCCTGGTTAACTTGAGTCTAAACGTTTATACAAAATTGTTAGGCTTTTAAATCACAGCACCTCTTCAAAGCCCATAACAGACACACATGCAGATTTACACAATATAAAACAAATAAGGCTCAATTTACAGATCTGAAAAAAAACAACAATCTAATAAATCTTGCATTCTTTAACAGATTAGATAGTCAGCTGGCCTAGTTTCAGAGTCTTGATTCTTTAGTAAGCATTAGCTTACAATTATTTGTGATGTAATTCTATACCGAGACATTAACTGTTGCACCAACAAAGATCTTTTTGGCTTCTGATTCCATGTCAACTCACTCAGAAATCAGAACTTGTCATGGATTTTCTCTAACAAACCCTTTCTAGAAATATAAACTTCTATTTAATTCACACAAGCTTGTAAATCCTATAGCTCTAATCCGAATACTTTTTATATATGAATATTTGAGGTTTGGTCCTTTTAAAAAGTATCAGGACATGAAGTGGGAGGTCCTAGGCGAACTGGTATGGAATGACTATTCTTTTAGTCCCAGAAAGGTAAGAAAAGCCCTCTTCCGTGTCATATTACACACTTTTGACAAAGACCCCTTTGCTGTGTCACTAGAAAAGAAATGAATACGGGCCTAAGAACAAGCTAGTTATAGTTATAGATAATTATACTCCACCAATAATATCTAGCACCTACAGTGAGCTTTCAAAAGATATTGACAGGATGTGTGTAATAGAGTACTTTAGCTTGAATAACATTACTGCCTCAGTATTCTTTTTCTTTTATGCTAAAGTAAAGAAATACAATTTAATTCTATAAATCAATTATTATTCATACTGCCAATTTCTTCTGCCAAAAAAGTAGTCTGTTGTGTTTCATTACGTTAGTAACTATCAAGTTATGCTCTACTTTTTCAGTACCTCCCCAATTTACCTGAATGTGGTTATATTCAGTCAGACTTTGTTGAATTGCATTCTACTCATTTCTATTTCTATTTTACTAATGGGAAAAAAAAATTATATATATACATATATATATATATATATATATATATATATACATATATACACACACAAGTGCAATTTTTATCTCACCTCCATAAATTGTGTCATTGTTGTCTGTCCGCAGCTTCATGTTTGATGTTTATTGTCTGTACAGTGTTTACTGTCCGCACTGTTTACTGTCTGCACTATGTCACTGTCTGTACTTGTTTGCACCGTTAAGTAGCCCCTACAATGTCGTTGTATGTGTAGCATCCTGCTTCAGTACAGTGACAATAAGGGCAAATCTATCTGTCTAAAATTATTATAAATAAGGGGGCAGTAATGAGCTGTATTGCTTTTTACTGATATCAATAAACTGCAAATTAGTCTGTATGTAAACACTGATACAGTGTTCACAGAAATGCATGTATTTAACAGCTGGCAAAATGTGACTTATAGAGAACTAAACAGGAGAACAAGAGCTCATGTCAATTAACGCCTTACTAGATTTAGCTCTACTGTAAGTGTTCTGTAGATTAGTCTGATATGCTGTGACAGCATGAGGGAGCATCAGCCTCTCGTTTGAAGGGTCTCAGCTGGTGCGACATAAAGCATGGCTTTTGTTTTGAACACAACACCCTCTCCAGGCACAACCACAGGCTGTGTTATTGGACACGCTGTTTTCAACAGGCCACCAGAGTCACTGAGACAACCAAGGCATCATAAAAATGTCTCACCATGATCTATGAGCACACTGACAAACATAAACCTCATTAATACTGCTGAATGAGCCAGAAAGGGTAAACATTAAGCCTTTGTTTCATTTATGTGGCCATTATTGTCAACTTTAGCCAACATAGAACTACTGAAGCACAGTAAGGAGGCAGAGATTTGTCTTGAGAGGCTGAGTGTCATACATGTCCAATTAGAGACTACACAGAGTTCAAATTAAGCAAGATAAAGACAGCAGTACAGTTTAAAACAAGTTTCAAACTAACATTATTAGCTCCAAAACATCATAACCACTCAAACTGACTGTTCTACAAACACAAGAGTTTTTTATCTCAGCATAAAAGTCTTTAAGGGTTTAAAATGAGACTGATTGAGCACACAATGGTCATATTGTGGAGACACGAGACAAAGCTGTCCACAGTTGCCCCCTGTTGCACTCCTTCAAAAATCAACTGTGTGTGCAGTGCCAGCACCTGTTATTTGCCAAATGGCCATGGGTATCTGTGCTTCTTGCTATGACTACAGACTTTGTTGCTTATATGGAGGAAAAAGTCCTGACTCGGATGACTGTCGACTCTTGTCAGACAAGAAATCATTAGGGAGTCTTTTCACAAGTTTGTCTAAAAGGACAAACATGCACAATCTGATCCCCAAGAAAAGAGTAAACACCCATTTCCTCTCATTGAGATACAAGGATGTAATGATAAACACATTCATGGGTTGGACACACTTTCCAATTGTGGAACAAAGATCCGATTTGAGTTTCTCTATTGTACACGTTGAGTGTCTCATTTATCCATGGCTCAGATTGTTTACTACACATGTAAACAAAATATTTCAGTATATCTTTGGACAAAACATCTTAAGGACATTACACCTAAGTTAGAAATGGTTCAAAAATGGTAAAGATGTGCCTAAAAATGCAAAATCTGGAGTATTTCATATAAGAACGTTTCCATTTTCAACCCACCAAAGTGAAATGTCACGTTACAGCAGTACAACTAAATATGAGCAAAAGATGGGTTTTACCCTAAATTCATGATTTAGGTACTTCAAGACAAAAAAAACTGGAGATAGTTTTAAAGTGTGAAATAAAATTAAGGCTAAGGGGGGGGGGGGGGTGAAAATCATTACACCTTCAGTAAGCGACCTTTCTTTATAAACAGGAGTGCCTTATGTCAACACAACCAAGCCTAGTGACTCAGCTCCATGTGGGAAGGATTCACTGGGTTGGGTCAGCCGTCCGAACTAACACAGCTACTGTAAAAGTCCTGCAACTCTGGGCTCTGATCTTCATTCAGAGTGGAGGACAAACCCTCTTAGATTTGAAAACCCCTCTGGAAACTGGAGGGACGGTACAAAACACTCTCTGACACAGTACGTTTAGTGTCTGGTCAACAGCTTTACAAAAAAATAACAGACGAATAAAACGAACCGACCTACATTAAACAAGCAAACAGATGTCCTAATGAGTTCAGCCTGGTCTAAATGTCTAGCGCAGGGAAGCCCTAAAAACAAATAGAAAAAAATTCACAAAAAAATGAATTTAGGTAGCTGGGTTTAGGTAGTGTTTCAGCGGACAAAGTCCCAACTGTCAGCACAGTCACTGCTGCCCTGTCGAGAGGACTTTCACCTAAACACAACTAAGTTTACAAACATTTACAAAAATGTATAAACTATACATAACCTCTAACACACAGGATACAGTTAACACACCGACTAAAGTGCTTTTCTGTTTTATGGACATGCCCCGACACATTCCTGTTGTTCCAACAAGGCTACCTAGTAACATCCCAAACTGATCGAACTTTTCATCACCAACGAGATGAATTTCACGCTCCCTTCGTTATTTATGAAGCCCTATGTAACCTAAAACAACTCAGTGACAAGCTCGTTGTAAAAACGTATAAAGTCCTGAAAGAGAAAGTTGATTAAATACCTGTTTTTGTAAAGAAATCTCCAGCAGAAAAGTTCTCCGGCTCTTATCTCTCCACATGAGTCCTCCAGAGGAACGCGCGCGGCTCCTCCCTCGTACTCCTCGCGAGCTCCATGAGGTCATCGAGAAGAGCTCGAGAGGAGCAGCCCAAATACAAAGACCATCCAAAGACACAGTTCCAGGTACTGAACATGAAGGGTTTGGGCTTTTTTTTAGAATAAAATAGAAAAGAAAACAGTTCAGCATAACGCAGTGGGGCCTACATTCCCAGTTTAAAGGACTTGTGTCCCTTACTACAGCCCTTACCCAGTGATTAGGGAGTTGCCTTTGTGATCAGAAGGTTGTGGGTTTGAATCCCAGGACTGCTAGTGGGAGTGCCCTTGAACAAGATACTGTCCCCATACGCTACACTTTTTTGGTGGCAGTCCACTGCTTCGCTTGGTGAATCAGTTAAATACAGATAAAGAAGTTCACATTGTGTGCTGTGGTGTGTTCATGCATGACTATAAGTGGCCACTTGATTTTTATTCAGCCACAAGAGCATGAGGTCAGATACTGATGATGGATGACAACCCAAATCCACAGGACTCTGTAACTGTACATTAAATGTTTAGGGCTTTTTCAGAATAAAACAGAAAAGAAGTTTAGTTTAACACAAAGTGACCAAACCTCCTGTTTGAAAGGACTTCAGATATAAAAAGTCCGTTTATGTGCCTCTTTGCTGCAACTACAGCTTCTACTCTTCTGGGGAGGCTTTACGTTAGATGTCAAAACAGTGGTGTGAGAACTTGAGTGCATTCAGCCATTAATAAGGTCAGATACTGATGTTGGATGATTAGTTTTCCTGATCATCCCAGAGGTATTAGATGGAGCTCCATCACTCCAGAGAATGCAGTTCCACTGCTCAACAGCTTAGTGCTGGGGGATTTATGCCCCTCTAGCTGAAGTTTGGCACTGAGCACAGGGATTTCAGGCTCATGTGCTGCCACTCCAGAGCGTCTCATTCTATTGGCAAGTTTTTATATGGAGATTGTACAAGCTGTGTGTATGTGCAAGTGAACAACTGTCTCAGCAATGGCTGCACTTAAAAGCAGCCAAATTAATTAATTAGACAGGCTTCTTGGACATTTAATGTATTGCCTATGCAGTTTAGGTGATGTTTAGAGTGTACTTAATAATGAACAGAATAGTTTGAATTTGAATATTTAACCAAAATTAGATTTAGTGAAACATTTGGGCTTACACCTAGTTCCAGTTCTGGATAGGTGTACAATATATTCCGCCTTCAGAAATATGGCTTTTCAATAACAATGGTAAACAATTTGAATTTTCAGATTTTGTCCACAGTGTGATCACACAGTACAGGCCAGAAGTTTGGGTGAAATTTAATGGATAATCACGTATGTATGAGTTTAATCAAAGTAACTACTCATTGCTTTTACCACAACAGCACTGATTTGCGGCATCTTTTCCAGCAGTTTTTGGAAATAACATTTATTGAAATTTTCCCAGCACTTTTTCAAACCTTTAATTTACTGGACACTCATCCCAGCTCAATGGGAGAAAGATCTAGAGACCAGGGGAGACCAAGACATCATTAACTTTTTGCCTTTCTTTGCACTGGATATAATTTTGACAAAATTCTGAAGAATGCTTGGGATCGTTATCCTGCTGAAGAATGAAACGGCAGTTCTCTTGTGTTGCTGAAGTTGTGACTGGGGATATTCAGTGCGTAAAGTCTTTAATGTATCTTGACCTTTCTAAAGTCAGCTCCGTGCTCTGAGCTGTGGTCCTGCAGGGAGTGTCTCATGTGGTGGGTTTAATGATAGATTTTAATATAGAACATGAGCCTAACAACAGATGTCCTGGCCATGCAATGTGTAGATTATTGAGAAATGTGAAAAAACAGCGACACCATAAGGATAAAAATGCTCGTTACAGAATCCTGTAGAGGGACAGGTGCTCAAATTAAAGAAAGGGGGGCAACAAGAACATTTGAAGCCAAGCATGGCAAACGGTTGGTGTGAGGCAAAAAGTTTGTCCACACTGTGGCCAAGGGGACAAGTGAGCATCTTAAGTTTTTTGCCCCATTTGGCCCTTGCATCCCTCCTTGTGGATTTACCATTTTAAAACTGATATCAGAATCAGAATTAGAAAACTTCATTCGTCCCAGAGGAAATTGCTTTTAAATTGCTTTTGTAATTAAGAGAGAAGGCCTGGCTCACAATCTCCATTCCTGTTGATCCCAAAGGTGTTGGATGGGGTTGAGTTTGAGGCACTGTGCGGGCCAGCCAAGTTCTTTATGGACCTGCTTGTGCACTGATGCACAGTCATGCTGGAATAGCAAAGGAGTTTTCTCAAAACTGTGTCTACAAAGTCGTAAACATGGCGTTGTCCAAAATATTAAGCTTGCCCTTCACTGGAAGAAAGGGGCCTAACCCAAACCGTGGAAAACAGGTGTCCCAATACTTTTGTCCATATAGTGCACTAGGCCCATTTTTATTTGCCATTTACACATGATTAGGACTCCGGATAACTAAAGTAAATTTGTTTTGTGCGTTGTACTCAAACAAAACACTTTATAAGGTAAAGTTACTCTATATCTACATTTATTGTCCGTTTTGTCAGTTTACCTAATCCAGAAAGCGCAGTTTATAGTGTACAGTTCCAGACTCTTTGGCACCGGCTAATTTTAGTGCAACACCACTGATAACCACTAGATGACAGCATGTAGGGGCTCACGGAGGAGGAGCTGAGAACACGCCCCTTGGAGCAAGCACGTGATGTTTTAGGATATAATTATGTCATATCAGGATATAATTACATAGAATGTATAAACTAACATCAGAAAATGTTGTTATAGTTCCTGTATATTCCAAAAAAAATGAGTTTACCTTTTACATATGTTAAATCATGTGCAGTCTCATGCACTTAGAAGCAAAGTGTACAAAAGTCACGGTTTTTGGAGGATAATGCCTGTAATGAAAATAATGGGAACATGCTCTGCACTTCTAACATCATAATAACATATCGAATAATAAATAATATTTTTTAACAATCGGGACATTATGGCGACACAAATTTCGAGCTTTTTTCCCTGAAAAAATACTATAGTACGTTAGTACGTTATATGTATAGATATACTATAGTACGTTATATATATACACAACTATTGTATTAACAACATTATATTAATGTATACAATATATTTTTAATTTTGTTATCATAGTGTCTAAAAACATTTTCGAACGTATTTTAAACGTCACGTCCGTGTGTTTCGTCACTTTAGGCGCCATTTTTTGAAGCTGAAAGCGGCAGATATAAACAAACAGATCAGGTGGAGGTACGGACTGCTGTTTACAGTGTTTAAAGCTTTATTAAATATCGTTTTGTGTCGAATAGAAATGTTTTCCGTCGAGTTGTGCTGTGAAAAAAGCTCACAGTGAGGTGAAGTTAGGCTGCTGTCTCCTGCAGGGCGTCTGTTAGTGATAAAGTTAGAAAAGAGTCAATTAATCCTCTCCATAGGCTTGATTTTCTTTCTGTCCAGGTTCGCATGGCGTCCATCAAGGATCCTGATGTTGTAAAGGAGTTCAGCAGCAAGCTGGAGGAGATAAGGACCAAGTTATTAATCCAAGCGATGGGAGAAGTGATGACTGAGGCAACGGCCCAGCAGTGTCAGGCTCACAAACAGTACATGAAGTCTGTATTCGGTGAGAGAGAAAGAGAGGCTGGGCACTTACACTACATGGATAAAAGTATTGGGACACACCTGTTTTCCTAGGGTTTGGGCTATTCCCCTTACTTCCAATGAAGGGCAATCTTAGTGCATCAGCATACCAAGATGTTTTGGACAACGCTTCCAACTTTGTAGACACAGTTTGAGGAAGAATCTTTTCTATTCCAGCATGTCTGTGCCCCAGTGCACAAAGCAAGCTCCATAAAGACATGTTTGGATGCGTTCAGTGTGGAAGAACTTGTCTGGCCCACACAGAGCCCTGACCTCAACTCCATCCAACACCTTTGGAATGAACTGGAACGGAGATTGCAAGCCAGACCTTCCCGTCCAACATCAGTGCCTGACCTCATAAATGATCTGCAGGAGTGGGCACAGAGTCCCACAAAAACACTCCAAAATCTTGTGGAAAGCCTTCCAGTGGAAGCTTTTATAGCTGCAAACGGGGGACCAACTCATTTAAAGTCTATATATTTGAATGCAATGACATTAAGTCCCTTTTGGTGTAAGGGTCAGGCATCCCAATGATTTTGTCCATACAGTGTATTTTACAATAGGATAATTAATACCACATCTGTTGGAGCATCAATGACACCTAAGCCATGTTTATTTTGTAGATTCATGCTCGAAGAAATGCAAGGAAGATGAAACCATGTTTGAGACTATTCACACATACATGGAAGGTGCGTGGCATTAGATTTGTAAAGTTTTGTAAACCATTGAAAGGGGGAAAAAAGCATTTCATCGCATTGTTATTTTGTTTCAAGATTTGAAAGCCCAGCACTCTGTCCTGAAGGAAAAGAATGGAGAGTGCCCTGAAATTGTGGAGGACACTGAAGACAAGACAAGACATAAGGAGCTTTTAATTCAGAAGATTGAGAAGCTAAAGCAACAACAAGCTAAAAACAGAGAATGTATGTTAGCTCATGTACTATGGTTAAAGGCTTATTTGTAATCTCTATGCACATGTTAGACTAAAACAGGATGTACCTAATATTTCTGATGTAGGATTTTCTTATTTTTTATTTTTCCCATTCCTAGTTATTCACTCTCAAAACCAAGCTAACAAGAACAGGCTGAAGAACCTGAACAAGATCAAAGAAATCTTTCAGGAATGGCTAAGTCTTGAGATCAGAAAAATCCAGGGTAAGCTCGTTCTAGTGTTTTTTCATTGTAAATGGACAATTTCTTACTTGTTTTTAGCATTTAACATAAACACCAATATGCCTGTAACAGTCTTGGATAATGTTTTTTTTGTGTGTGAAGGTGACAGGCTGCAGTTTGTCTTTAGAAACATCTACCACAGGAATCCAGAAAGTGCCTACACCTTCCTCTTAAGGATAAATCAGGAGGGTGTATACCAGAGTAAGTCAGTAGTTTTTAATAGCATCAAAATAAGTAAACAGAAAGGGAACACTTTCATATATGTGAATTTCGGAATTGTGCATAAATACATTTTAATGAAAGTCAGTGGTCTCCATTCTGCCCTCTGGGTGTTTCATAGCTATATAAGTGAAATAAAAGGCTAATTTTATGATTCCCTGCTACTTTGTTTCTTTGCTATTCTTTTGAAGAAACCCTTGTGCAATAATGTGAATAACTGAAATAACACATTGATTATTTTGTTGAATTTTATGGGAAATAAAATTTTCAAAGAAATTAAATCATTTTACACATGCAATGTATCTTTTTGGAGGAACACTGTCCTCAAGCCTAAAAATAAGATGTGATTTATCATACAATTTGCATTTCCAGTTGTATCCTGTGATCCTCCACTGGCACAGATGGATTACCTGGAGCGTAGACTGCAGGAGACCAACAACTTCTCTGCCTTTCTCGCAAATGTCAGGAAAGAGTTTGTTGCACTACACAAGGCTACAAAGAATGCCTGATCCAGTGTTGATGTTGATGGTAAACAGAATCCATTTTTAAATATAAAAAAAACAAAAAAAAACTTTGAGTTGGATTTCTATTTAGTCCTTATCTGTCGGCAATAATAACAAGGTTTATTTTATTTGTATTTTTATTGCATGCAATTTCTGTTTGGACTCATACAAAATAAAATGCAAATAATCTTCTTAGGTGCATATTCTTTTTTTCTTTTTTTTTTGTATTCATTAGGTTAAATTAACATGGTTAAAAGGCCAGCAGACTAAATTACTAACAGGCATACAAAACAAAAACAAAGCAATTGTGTTTGGATCTGTCTGGTACTTCTTGAATATGTGCAGATAAATATATCCAGTGTTCATTTTAGCTAATGCTGGGCAATGATTAAAATTTTTAATCACGATTATTCACATGGTTTTCTGATTTTCTGAATGCGATTAATCACAATTAATTGCATTGTTATAGGCAAAAATAATTCAAAAGTAGTGTGTTGCACACTTATTTTTAAAACTCTACTATATGAACAAAAGTGCAATTTGGTCTGCAAACACTTTAAACAAATGAGGAGCTGTTTAACAGCAGTGTTCCCTCACAGTTATACAGCTGCAGAAATATTTCTTTTAAACCTCAAGTTAAACATTAATGAAATCAAATATAAAACCAAAGCTATTTGCCACTGTAGGTCATTCACATTTGATCGAGTTTGTTATAGGAAAAACAAGTTACCCTCAGAATCCAGAGAAAGGGGGCCAGAACCATTATAGTAGCTGGTGGCCTAGGGGTTAGGGCATTCACCCTGTGATCAGGAAGTCCTGGGTTTGATTCCCAAGACTGCTAAGCACCACTAAGGTACTCTGAGCAAGGTACCGTCCCCACACACTGCTCCCATGGCGCAGTGTTCCTGGCTGCCTGCTGCTTCACTTGGTGAATGGGTTTAAATACAGAGGAAGAATTTCGTGCTGTTCACACTGTCTGCTGTGGTGTGTTCACGTATGACAGAATGGTCACTTTCAGCTACAAGGGGGGGACCAACTCCATATGAAAGTCTGTGTATCTGAATGCAGTGTCATTAAAGTCCCTGTTGGACAAAAGTAATGGGACCCCTGACCCCCGTGAAAGCCAACCTAGATGTAGAGCTGCGTGCTGCACACACTAACGAGCCCAAAAAAGCAATGAACTTTCAAAATAAATGGATTTTAAAGCATCCGCGTTAACGTGCGATAAAATAATTGTTGGCGTTAAGTAAATAACGTGTTAACATGCCCAGCCCTAATATAAATATAAACCAAGCATGTGAGAAACAATGAGGATGAGAAACAATTAATTTTATTAATGTAATTAAGCTATAATCCTGCAAAATTCTAATATTTAAAATATAAATAGTTAATTTAAATAGTTAAATGATTGTGTAATTGAGTTAATCGAGTTGTTTATAGAGAGAGAGAGAGAGGATTTGTCAGTGATAAGTATAAGGTGGTGTTATGAATAAACAAACCTAGAAGCCTAAGTGCTGCACATACTGTGATTTGGTCACATGACGGTAAATATAAAATGAAACATCCCTTCCTTCAGTTAAGCATCAGAAGACTTTGGGACATTTAAGACAGGTAGCTCCTCAACATATGTGGAGGGAAAGTGACCTCTCTCCCCATTTAGTTCTCCAAACCACCATCCGCTGTCATCCTTCAAAAGTATGTTGAGAAGATCTCCTTTGGAAATATGGAAAAACAGATACTAAGTCAGTCCAGTTGAGCACTGATGCATCACTCATGGAAAAGTTATAGGTAATCTTTAAGACCTTACCCTCCTTAATTTTTAACTCATCTGTTTTCTCTGATGTGAAGTCATATAAAGCCTTGCATTTACCAAGACTGTAAAACTCAGCATCTGCTTTAAGTGGATCAACAGGACAGTATTTTAATTTCTTAAAAAATTATAAATTTGCTTAACAGATCTAATGTACCATTTTATCCCTTAGTGTGAGAGGAAATAAGGACTGAGTATAATGACACACTAAACTGAATTACCGTTTGTCATTTTTAACCAAGTTTTGAAGGTACATACAGTTTCAACATATTTGAAAATGTTTGGAAAGTTAAATCTTTACCTTTGCTGGCTTCACATTCAGAGTGAGGCAGACCTCGGTCATGCCCAGTTTTCTGATACTCTGTGTGGTGGCTGAGCTGTGCTGATGCAGTGCCGGCTTCTGTAGCTAGAGCAGGATCCTGGCGGGACGTTCCATTTTTAGCAGGGCCTTTATACATGATCGAAGTCCTCAAAGACTGACGAGATCTGAATGGTGTCTTTTTTATCTTTACTGGCCGCGACAGTTTCACTATGCTGTGCTCACAGTCCTAGAATTAAAAAAGGGTTAGTTTAAGGCTACCCTGAAGTCATCCTAAAATCAGCAGTCTTGTTTCCTTGTAATCGTCCATTAATATGAAATTATGTTTGCCCACGTTCAAAAAAAAGTCAGACTTTTGGTTGTTACTGTCCACCACGGACCTGAAAATATTTTAAGAATTACAACCTCTACCACCCCCACCTGTTGTAAAGCTAAAAATGCTGTTACCTTCCAGACTCCCTACACTTGGTAATATGATGTTCCAACTGAACCCAGACACATTAGTGAATTCAGTTACTTTGAAAATGCATCCACTGCTGTGTTCTATTGTATCATCTCCATAGAAAATCATGAGCTTAGGCCAGCCGCCCATGAGTCTAATCGCAAGCAGCTGGAGGGGTATAAAACAGTCACTGGGGGTGTGGAGCAGAGGAATTGTGTTCTCTGGAGTGATGGTGCTAGCTGGAGTTAGTTGGAGTGGTGTTTATGACCTCATTAATGCTCTTGAGGCTGAGTACAATCAAAACCTCACTGCGATTTTACATCTAGTTTAAAGCCTTCCAAGTAGAGTAGGTGTTAATGTAGCAAAAAAAGGCAAAATACCAACAGATTTCAGAAGAAATGCTGGAGGAACAGGCTTTGACATACATAACCCATGGGACAAACATGGAATCACCACACTGATGGGGTGTTCACCCAGGTTTTTTACTTCTCAGCAAGTAAGTCACAGATATGGCAGAAAACCAGTTTGTGTAATACCTGAACATTCTGCCTGCAAGAACAAACAAATTGCATTTTATTTATTTTTAATGACACTTCTCCAGATCAAACAGAAGAAATATGAATAATGAAACATGATGAAGACATTCAGAAGACAACAAATTCGCCCACCCATTTATGATCTGGGGCTGCATGTCAGGTAAAAGATCAGAGGAGACCGTCAGCACACAGGTGTACACTGACATTTTTGACACTTTTCTCATAGCTTTGGTCATTTTTCAGGATGATAATGCATCTCACCACAGAGCAAAGACAAACCTTTTCTTCAGGAAAGGCACATCAGCTCAATGCCATGGCCAGCAAACAGTTCAGATCTCAATCCCGTTGGAATATTTATGGAGGAAAGTGATGTCCATGCCTCAAAGAACTATGGCTGTCATAAAAGCCCGAGGCGGAGCAAAAAAGTACTAATTGTTTTTTTTTATTCCACTTTTATTCCTCTACTTGTGCCATTAAAAAAGTGCAATCAGTTGGGGGGGTGGGGGGGTGGCTTGTGGGTAGGATACTTGCCTCTGGACCAAGAGGTCCTGGGTTTGAAGCCTACCTTCAGTACCACCACTGGGTCCCTGAGCAAGACCCTTAACCTCAAGCTGCTCCAGGGAGACTGTCCCCTGTAGTTAGGGAATGGAAGTGGCTTTGGATGAAAGCATCTGATAAATGCCATAAATGTAATGTAAATGCAATGAATTAAAATAGCAATGTAACTGTAGCCCATTTATGTGTAATTTGTTAATTTGCTATGAAGTAAAAGGCTGGGTGAACATCCTTGAAGTGATTTCATAATTTTTGCCAGGGGTTGTAACTTGTATGAACCTGTATGGATGACAACTGATTTGTGATTCAGTATACTGATTTCCAACTTTGAACAAATACTCAACTATTTCTTATATACGCAACTGATCGATTTTGACATCACTATACAGAAGTTTGTACTGTAGGCACTGGATGCACAGGTCTATCCAGTTCTTACACTTGTCTTTATAGTGATCTTACCTTATCTTTGAATTTTGTGATGCAGTCACTAAACCGATGTAACTGCTTTTGCTTCCCCTCTAAATCCATCAAAGTTTCATTGAGTTTGCAGTGCGTTGCCTCCAAAAGGTCCAGTTTTAAAGTTGTCTACACACAATCACAAACCCAGTGATAACTAATGATAAATATTCCTTCAATTCGACAGAACATTCAAGTTATGATTTATTTCATACCTCATCAAGGAGCTGCTCTGTTTCCTCTAAGTTTTTTTGCCTTGAGTGTGATGTTTTCTCAGAGTATACCGCTGACATTTTCTCCAATCCTTGAATTTGAAAAAAAAAAAAAATACAGCCTTATTTCAGAGCTACTCCAGAGGTAGCTTATTAAAGAAATGATCAAAATCCCACGAGGAAATGTCAGCCCATTCAACTTAATGTAGTAGCAAGATTCTTATGTCTTGAATTTGTTCATTGTTAATTCACAAGTGAGTCTAAAGGAAGGAAGACTTGAAAAATACCATCCTTGTCTTTCCTGGTTTTTGTGATGCATTCTTCCAGTCGCTGAAGTTTAGTTTTTAAAGCATCTCTTCTTCTTTCTTTTCCCATTATTGTCCTCCTGTCCTCCTCCTATCAAGTAAATGTGGAAAAAGTAATTATCAGATTGGCATTACTTTATCATTATGTATCATTAAATAGGTCTATAGTTTAGTGTTATGTCCATTTTAAAGGGGATACTTATAATAAAAAATAATCTGCACAGATGTAGGTGTATGGCAGTGACAAACAGCAGTGTCATTGCTTTCCTGATATCTGACATTTCAGCATAATGTAACAGAATTATTACTGTACACAAATAAGAATGTGAGTTGCCCGTGTTTGTGGTTAAATCTTACAAAATAATCAACCATCAGAAATTCAGCCTGGTTATCATCTGCTGTAACAGAGGTGTCCTCCACTAGAGTCTGGATGTCCTTCTCCACATCCACTCTACTGATGGCCTGCTCAACCTGCTTCTCACTCTGGGGGGAGGGGGATATTACTATTCAGATACATAATATTTAATCTGTTGACTTCTGAAGTGGATCAATTACACAAGCAGTAAAGTCACATTAACAGGCAAATTGTACTTTATATGTACTTTTTTGCAATTCTGCAAATAACCTGTTTGTCACATTTCAAGTATGATCCTCATCCTTGTAATATAGGAATAAGGTAAGTTGATGGACGCAGTGAGATGCTCTGGGCAATGTACATGAACACACAACAGCACATGAATATGCAAACGCTGCCATGAAGTGGGGCAATGTTTAGGTTGGTGGTGAATGTCAAAACATCCACATGAATGATCCTGACATTCACCACCAACCTAAACATTGCCCCACTTCATGGCAACATCATGCTCTAATTCAATATTATTATATTCTAGTTTTGGCCATACACCAGCCTATTCATCTGAAAGCAGTTTAGCTTTGCATATCCATGTGCTGTGATGTGTTCACGTATGAGAGAATGGTCACTTTCACTGCACTTCACAAAGTTAATAAGGGGTGTTTTTGCCTGGAATGCCTTTTGAATGTGGTACAACAAAGAGAGCATATATTAGTCTTACAAGCACAGCCACAAAAGCTGTTTTATTCTAAGGTGTTCAGAGAGGCCAGAAAATGACAAATAAAAATGAATTAAGACTTCTGTTGAATAAAACCACCTAAAAGTCGTAGGAGGGGAAAAACTGCTAGTTCTTTAAACAAGGCTTTGTTCTGCTCCACTAACTCACATGAAGGAGGGTTTGGACGTAGCTGGACATGTGGAGACTGTACTTATTCAGTGTGTTGCATAGAGCCTCTATCCTCTGCTTCTCAAGCTCCTGAACAATCTGAAATACAATATTAGGTCATTTAAAGTCAAAGCATGTAGTCTCATGAGTTTAGTCACTATGGCTAATCACTTAGGAGTACAGATCCAAAACAGAAGTGATGAAGACTGGGACACCACTAAATGATGACCTGACACCTGATAGCAGGATTTGAGAGTGTTCTCCCACTTCAGTCGAATTTGGTGGCCATCCATGTTCATACTGAAGTAGTCCTCATCAACTTTGGCTTGCAGCTCTGCTGACTTGGTCAGTCTGTTGAGCATCTGACCAAGTACATGAATGCAAGTGTTAGGGCATATTTTCATATAATCAGTTTGACAGTTTTCAGACATAAATGATATCAGTTTTAGAATGGGAATGTCTTCAGTGTTCTCACACCACCTCTGTTTACATTTACATGGTACCTGAAATATTGCTGTGTAAAAAAAGTACCTTTTGCTTCTCTTTTTCTGTGCAAATGTGTTTGTTTTTTTCCACAAAACTGAACAGTGCCTCATGCTCTCTGGTTAACCCAGCCAGCTTTTTCTTCATCTGTGGAAAGCACAAGGAGTCTGCTGCTCAAGGCAAATGATGAAAATATTTGTCTAGTATTTCCTCTATAATATTCTATGCCTAGTATCTTCTCAGTCACACCAACACTGACACAAAACAGCAACCCAGTTCTTTTATAATTCTCTGTATTGCTTTATTTGTTTTGCAGAATGCACTCGTCTGTATTACATTTATGGCACTGTAGCATATAAACCTAAAGGCATTTGAATTTTTGCAGTGAGCTAAATTCCTGAACTCAGGCTAGGTGGTTTCAGAAGAAAAAAGAATCGAAGAAGAAAGAAAGCTTCATTAAAAGTGACATCATAAATAACTGTTAGCACCTTACCTTCAGCTGTTCATTCCAGTTTGTAACAACAAGTTTCCCGGATTTTTCAACAGCATTATCCAGCTGCACTTGAAAAAAATGATCTAGTCAGGTGCCTATGTCTGACAACACATACTGCTACAGGCTGTGAAGAGCACAGACAATAAACCTTAACTGAAAAAGTTAAATAATTACTGAAAAAAGTACTAAGTACTAATTACTGCTGTTATTTTTTGCCCATTTCACATACACACCAACCACTCACTTCTTTAGGTACACCTAACTTGCATCTACATTCACTGTCCATTTTATCAGCTCCACTTTATAATTCATAATTACGAACTAGTCCATCTGTTTCTCTGCACCATTTCTCATGCCCCAGTACTCTGATCATTATAGGACCACCAGTGAGCAGGAATTGTGAGCAGTTTCCCCCTGGCCAGTGAGCAGTTTCCCCCTGGCCAGAAACTGACCACTAATGTAGAACTAGAACATAAACTGTGCAGCATCAGATGAACTATCATCAATAATCTTACACCTGTAAGGAGTAACAGGTTAGAAATGTCAAATACAGTGGACAGTATGAGGACACAGCATTTAAAAACTCTAGCAGCACTGCTGTGTGTGATACAACCATACAAATAATATATTAGTATTATAATAGTATATTACACAATTATATAGTAACAGTAACAACAACACTAGACTAGACTACATTTGGTCACTGTATGTTTTAGAACTTTTTTTTTTTGCCAATGTCTGTCTAAAATATACCTGCAGGGCATGTCAGTATTGTGTGTGTGTGTGTGTGTGTGTGTGTGTGTGTCTTTGTATAATTTAACCACACACTGGTTTCTTCCTCTTGGTATGCTCATCCAGAATCTGACGAATTTCCAGAATGGCATCTTGGTGTAGAGCGTGTCCTAATATTCTGGAAATAAAGACAGTTTAGAAATGTGCCTTAACCCAAAACATTTAAAACAAGGACATTTAGCAGTGCTGTAATTTACCTGTGTGCCTCTGCCACTGAGAACATCTCATTTGAGATAAGGGACCATGCATTATAGGTCGAGCTTTGGAAAGAAGGTAAAACAAGCTACTAGGAATTTGCATTATCAACTGGATCAAGAAGACATACTGCAAGTTCAGCACACCGACTGATCAAATCATTTTTTAAATATCAGCTATTCTTGAACAGTACAAAACAAGCTGGTGAGAAGTAAGGGAACACTCACTTGTTACTCATCACTTTGGATACTTTGATGAGTTTCCCGGCCAGCTTCTGCAACCCTTTGGCATAGTTGATCTCCAGCTCGGACCTGTATTTATAGAAACAAACTTATCTGCCCATGCCTAACCTGCACCATAAAGCACATAGTTATGATGACTACAAAAAATCTGTTTATGACCTCTAAAGGAGGGTAGAGCATATTGACAGAAGTTTTTATTCAAAATGTAAGTGACCTTAACTAATATTGCGTTTTTAAGAGCAGATCTTTAGCTATGACCCTCCACCAGTTAAAGACTACAAGCTTTTGAGATATAAAAAACTCGGGCTAAGGCAAAGACAGTCCCTCAGACAGGCAATAGGTAAAAGAGTAACTGCAGTTACAATTAAAAATCAATCCAGATTAAGCCCTGACTTGTAAGTGCAAGACCGCGTCTTTGGGAAGACATGGTTTTCACTTCTGTTTCTACGGTCTACTCAAATGTCAAGAATTTGGTCTTTTTTATCACCTCCAAGATGACGCCAGGGGATGTTCGAAAGCAAACACACTCAGGAAAGTGTCAAGGCCTAAAGTGACTTTTACCTTTGCTGGAAAACTGTTGTGAGTTCCTTGCAAAAGTACTCTCCATTTTTTGAGAATTTCTTGAGGTCCTGGTACAGCAGGTTGTACTACAACACATTCAGGGGTTCTGTTACCTACAGCTAACAAACATTTCATACACAGAAAATGTGCAAAGGTGGAAGAAACAGTGACATTGTTTTGTTGTCCTGTTCTGCATTTAAATGATGTAAGGAAAAAAAGTAGCAGACTCACAGTGCAAGAGCCGAGTGGGTCCTTCATCTTCAGTCTGGCCGTTTGTTGACTTTGCTCTTTTAAACTTTGACCACACTTCTCCCTTAAGGCATGCATGCGGAAATCACCTGTGCAGGCTCATCAAATACATATTCGTTCACACACCCACTACCACACAATTAATGGCACACTATTGGAAACGGGAGAAAATAAACGTTAACAAAGACTTAAGAGAAAGAAAAAAAGCGCAAATGCTATTATTTTTTTGTCTGTCGTGTTTATTCAAAATACATGGCAACATTATTCATTTGTACTGTTCATATTCTGATGTTCCACCAAAGGCAGAAAACCAAAGCCTTTGAAAATACCTTTTTTTTTCCTGACATCAAGTGTAAACCACATAATTCAGCATCAGCGCACTGTCTGCAGTGCAGAGAGACAATGGCTAATTAGCTGCACATCCTCTCCACAGCTTGTTAATAATCCACAGCAGTGACCTTCCGAGCACAGAAATAAGAATTTGCTTAAAAAATACTCAAAAACAAAAGCTTCACCCCGACCGCATTTCACGGAGTGATCCACTTAGCTGGATGATTAAAGTGGTAAATTATGCCAAGAACAAATGGGAAAACTGGAAATTCTTAGCATCCAGTACTGAAGAGGCAAACATATGATACCACTGTATAACATGTTGCTGAAGTGCATCTGGTTTCTGATGGCGTTATGGTTCATATTCTAAACTGCACTGTACTGGTTTTACTGGTAGGGCTTTGAGTTGTGGGGACAGGACTTCTTCATTATAGCCGATAGATAAATATTATGCAATACATAGTACTCATCTGATATTAATACTGTGCAGAACTGGAATGAGAATGCGAGAGGCTCTGTGTGACAGAGGCTCTTACATAACATATAGTCTGGAAGTTCAAGTTCAAGACCATAAAACCTGATGAAGAATAACACTGTAACCAAAGACTATGTAACGCAGTCAATTAATAATCCAGTTTGATGCAGCTTATAATTTACCTTCTCTTGGACAAATGTCCTGAATGTAATGAACGTAAATATCAGGTAAAGCGTTTTATCAGTGAGATCTCCATTGTACAGGCGTGTACTTGATTTGAGGTGGAGGACGATATGGCGAATTTTGCAGCATTACTAACAAAACGCATGAGCATATAATACTGTTACAGAATCCCCATATACAGTTACACTAGTGCAAATATAGCATGTGTGTGCTGGTCATTTCTGTAATGCACGTCATACATTTTTAATCAGTGAGCATATTAGACAGCAGTTACCTCTTATCTGTGACTATTGTAAAATGATTTAAAACCAAAAACATCTCGGATGTCCAAGCTGTAGATGTGGTGGATCCTGAAACAGTGACTGAACTTTAAATAGCCGTGCCATTTCCAAAACACCGACAGCAAATTGCATTAAAACATGGAAAAAAAAGTCTCAGCCACAAATTTGCAACCTATATATAGATATAAAAAAATAAATAAATACAAAGACGTTACTTCGAAAAAATAGCCGCTCCCATAATACCAAACTACATGACCACAGCAGCATGCTAGCATGATGAGAAGAGATGCTTCCATTCATTCACCAAAAAAAAAGGAAGGAGTGCTTTGATATTCAACCGAGTGTCTAAAATGTTAAAATATTAAGAAAAAAAAAAAAAAAAAAGAAAAAAAAAAAAAAAAAAAAGGAGGGAAAAAAAAGTGTGGACAGAATTCATACTGAAACAGAACTGCATTCACATTATTCTATTTAAGAACTTCCAGTACCAGACAGGCAACATTGTTCATGTTTTGACACGCACGAGTACTGTACAGATGCCAATGAACCAGCTGCAGTGGGTTCCACTGGAATGTATAAGGGTGGCAGGATGCTTAGTGTTCGTCATGACAGGGGGACACAGACAGGTAGCCGTTAGTGCCATGGGCCCCGTTGGTCCCGTTAGTGTGCTGTTTCTGAGCTGAGGCCAGGACTTCCTCTTCATCAGAACTTGATTCAATGTCACTTCGGTCATCCTTTGACACCTGGAAAAGACAAGCATGCTACTTTTGGCTGGATTCTACTAAACAAAGCACATCTGTTGTTGGTTCAATGAAGGGGAAAGCAGGGCACAACCTAAAACAGGTTTTACTCTCAAGAAGGAATAAATAAATAAGAACAATTCAGCGACAGTAATAAATAAGTTGCATGCTTTTTGAACCACATTTTTCTAATCTAAATTAAAAGTCAAAATATATTCACTACATTAAATGCTTCCCCACCAAATAAGCGAATACAATACAGTTTTCAATTAATTATTTACATGAAATCTATAGTACTTTTGATTCATTTATTCATAAAAGCACGCCTAAAATGTTGTGCTTTAAATGTATATGGGGTTGATATGGACTTCTCTCAGCTTACTTTGGGAGGCTTTGTTTTAACACCTGGACTCCACTGTGCGGAGGCTGTCCTTTAGTATAGCTAGTTCTCACTGTGAATTACTGACATGCTTCAAAAAGCAGAGCTACATTACAACCAAGAAAATAAATAATTAACAATAACAGATTGATTCGGTGACTTATACACAACTGTTTTTTAATGGTAGAAGAGCATGACAAAATTTACAGACAATATTGCTGTTGCATTACAAGAACATGCACAAAATAATGTTCTACTTGAGCCTATTTAACCACATAAAATACTATACGATGCCAAATTTTAGTCCGTGTTAGTTTGTGCCCCACACTCCCCTACCTAAAGAAACAACATGGAGATACTTCTAAAGGACCCAGGCTCTAATGCTGTGTTACACCCATGGCCATTAATTATGACCATACTGGATCAAAAGCCAGCGTAACTCTAGAGGGGTCTATGACTAGTTACTCATTTGACAATTTTCTTCACTGACGTACAGCACTAATGAATCAACACTAAAATCCATGCAGGACAATGAAAATGAAAGTAAAACAGATGAAGAAACTAATCAGAATCAATATCTACCTAATATCTAATGCAGTGGTGCCGAACCTCTGTAATGGGTGGTTTTGCCCAGCACAGTTTGGTGAGTTCCCTCTCCAAAAGTTTGTTTGAGGAGAGAGTACTTCCAAACTGTGCTGAACATCAGCCCTCCAAGAATAGAGTTGGGCTCTCCTGACCTAATTAACGTAACAGTACAAACATTTGATTGTTTATATGATTTCCTCTCCTACTTACATGTAAAGGATTCCACTTTCCCGCCTGGGACAGCGAAGGATTGACAGAGAAAACAGAGACATGGCACTTAAAAAAAGATGAGGCAACAGCAGTTGCACTGAGCAAAGAATGCACGTTCTTTAAACTACTTTCAACAGACTAGTTTATTCACTTTGAATAAATAGGCCAAATCCACCAATGTGAAGATCCACCAAGAGGTTAGATATTAGCGACAGAGTTAGTAGGTTGTGAACATCCGGAGCATAAAGAGAAGTAGTAGTGTCCAGTCCTGCTGCTCTTACCTTGCCTCTGGAGATGGCTCTGCAGGCGATCTTTACTATGAGATAGGACCAGAACGTGTGCAGTGCCTGCAGCATCACCAGCAGTGCGTTAAACACCCACCAGGATGGGTATGGGCCCACAATCTCCCAGCTCTCAAACAGAGTGCTGTTCAAAATCCTTTTCAGATCAGACACACAAAAACAGAGACAGAATTAGCTTTTTTCATCATAGTTCATTAGGCCCGTGCTCAAATTTGCACACTTAGATGATCTGGCATTAAGCATCTGTAACACTGAGTACAACGTAACAGCATAACAGCACATTTGGGAAATCAGACCAATATCCAAAATAATGAACCCCAGATGAACAGTATTCCAAAGATGAAATGTAAACTGCCTGTCTACTACATGTCCGAATGAACATCACTGCTTATATAGAAATATATTGCTGTATAATAATATAGTTTTGTCTTGTGGCCAGTTAATTTATTAACAGAAAAACAGTACATATGTAGCATATTATGCTTCAATTTCATTACAGTAACACCTGAATTTACTATGAAATATATATATACACCCATCAGCCATAACATAACCACCAGCCTAATACTGTTTAGGTCCCTCTCGTGCCATCAACACAGCTCCACAAGACATCTGAAGGTATACTGTGGTACCTAGTTTGTCCAGCACATCCCACAGATGCTTGGATTGATATGGGGAACACCCTTGAACTCTGTCATGTTCGTGATCTATTCCTGAACACCTTTTGCAGTGTGGCAGGGTATGCAGCAGTACATTGCCCAGAGCATCACACTGTCTCTGTTGGCCTGCCCTCTTCCCATAGTGCATCCAGGTGCCATCTTTCCCCCACTTAAGCGAAACACACACACCCGGTCCTTTGCACAATGTAAACGAAAACATGGTTCATCAGACCAAGCCATTGCTCCATGGCCCAGTTCTGATGTTCACGTGCCCTTTTTGGATGCTTGCACTGTACATGTTTTCTGATAACTTCCTATCATAGCCAGCTTACATTTTTCCAGACATTTGTGCCACAGTAGCTCTTCTATGGGGTCATATCAAACTAGCCATTTATTCCCCAAGAGCATCAGTGAGCCTTGCACGCCCATGACCTTGTCATTGATTTACTGGTTGTCCTTTCTTGGACGGCTTTTCACAGTCACTAACCTGCTGCATACCACATACCACATTTCACTAAACCTGTTGTTTTGTGGATGCTCTGACGCAGTGATCTAGCCATCACAATTTGAGCCTTCTTAAATTCGCTCAAAACCTTACAATTGCCCATTTTCCTGCTTACTGCCTACTTTTCCTGCTTTTCCTGATGACTGCTTACTTGCTGCCAGCCCACTGGCAGGTGCCATTGTTCTGAGATACAAAAGTTTATTCACTTTTCCTGTCTGAGGTCTCAATGCTGTGGCTGACTGGTGTATAGTCTAGCATACCAAGGACATTTCAAAACTCATCTTACAGATACGTAGGACAGAGAGAGTTGCGAGCTTGAATGCTTAATGATATAAAGTGCCTCAAGAGCCCAGGCCTGAATAGCACATAAGGCTAAAACAGAATAAAGTAGTATGAAAAATGGATCTGAATGATAGACGGGCCTATTTCACGCAATGAATGAAAAAATAAGTGAAAATAACATAAGAATTGATGGTGAGGTGTAGAAGCTGTGTCTGAACAGGCTACATGGCGTAAAGCCAATGAGATGACCTGTTGTAACAGTAACAAAAATGACCAAGTTTAATATCTGAATGAGTCAGCACAAAGAGAGACGGAGGAGAGTAAATAGCACAGTCCAACAGAAAAAATACAACAATGGCAACAGAATACAGTTATGGAACACATATTTTGTCTGGGTCTAGCATGTACCAGTCACTCATTTTAGGCCTCATTTCCAAGCTCCACTTGGAAAGGTCTAACGTTCCCTATTGGACATCAAGACATAAGACATTGGTATAAGACAAAGGATGATATTTACATTACAAATTGCAACAAACAAAATTCAGTAGTAAGTTCTGCATTTGTTTGCATGGGAAGAAATGTGCTTGACCTTGTAAATAAAGACTGACTGTTCAATGTAAGCTCTCCCCCTACAACCATGTTTGATTATATAAAGAGGTAGTCAGTTCTTTACTTTGGTTTTTTAATTGGTGTTCAAATGCATGAGTCATAGTTAAACACTACACCATTAAAATACAAAGAAGCATAATAGGAGCTTCTCACATCCCTCACCATCTTTCTCTACATTTCTCTCTCTCTCTCTCTCTCTATCTCCCTCTCTCGCTCTCCTCCTGTCCCTTTCTCTCTCTGGTCCTCAATTGATTAGAATCTTTATACTGTTGTGGTAGTCATAGTAACCATTACTTGGCAACAGCAAGAGATGCATCAAAAGTGAAAAAAGTGGAAAGGAATGTTTCATGCATTCAGTCTTGTAGGCTAAAGAGGGCACCACCAACAGATGGCGCTTACCAACCCAAAACACTTCCCATTTCTTGAAAGCAGCCAAGAGCGATTAGACTCTAGATGGTAATACCAATTATAGTCACTGGCTGTGATTAGCAGCTATTCTGAAAAGTAACAGGTAGCCTGCCATAGGCAAAAGATCATATATCGTACAGGTACCTGACTAATCTGTAGTCATTCTGTAACCAGAAAGAGGAGCAAGGTTACAAGACCATAAGCCATGAACACTCAGTTAAAAAAAAATCTGAAATACATCTGAAGCAGTAGAAAACAGTAGTAGTAGATAACAGTTGTGGCAAAGCTTGAAAATCTGTTCTCATATTCTTCAGACAGTAGCATCTACATTATTAACACTGTCTCCTACTGTCAGAAGACATCATCTGCTACTGACAGGAACTCACTCAGAAATCTTCCCCAGACACAATACACATAGGGCAGGAGAGAGAGAAAGCAAAGGAAAGAACAAGAGAGACTGACAAAGTATTCTTACCAAAGAGGAAAAATGCCCAGCCTGGAGCTGATGAATACCAAGGCGAACATGATGAACAGGACATTGCAAAGCCTCTGGCATTTGGCATAGTTGGCCATTTTAGCAGCCTGCAAATAGAAACTCATTTAATCATGACGGATATACAAAAGCATAATTAACAGCTAACATACTGTAATTACAAGCTGTTGACACATTATGACCATGCATGATTCAAGTTATGATGTACTACACCTGCATCTCATCATGCTTATATTACTACATTCACAAGTGGATGTTAGATCCGAGCTTAATAGCTACTATACATTGATTTTACATTGCACTATGCACATATGGCCTTAAAATGCCTTCAAACAGAAGCTGCCACACAGCTCTCCTATGGTAATGGAACACAGGTCAGGACACAGATGCACACTAGGAAAAACAAAGTTCATGCATGTACCTCCAACAGTACATCTGCAGCATCGTGGAGGCACATGACGAGCGTGCCCACCCGAGCCATGTTATTCACGTAAGAGAAGGTGATCAGGGAGATGGTGGCAACATGGTGCATGAACATGAGCAAGAAGTCCTGTAGAAAAAACACTGTGTCAAGCAGGATAAACCAGCATTTGTGTATGAAGAGATACCTGTGGTACCATTACAAAGTATTTCACAGATCTAATACAACGTTGTATAGAGTCTGAAAAGCATTCTGAAAATAGTGCTGGGTGACATAAATAATATTGTGATGAGATTTTTTTTCAATATAGATAATTACTGATCATTATGTGAATTTGGAAAAGCCCAACTTTACAGAGATAGTTGGGCCTATAGGAAAAATGAAACATTTTTTAACATCTGTTGTATACCCTGTAGTGGAATTTCAGTAGCCTCCATGGAAGGCCTGTTTCAGTTTACAGACTAGGTCTAAAGGCCGCCTTCTGATGATGGATTGTGAATGTTGGAAGAACTTCTGAGAAACTACAACTCTTCTGGACAGGATTATGTGCATTTTCTTTTTACTAGCTGGCAACTGCACAAGGAAGCCAGATCACCAACATTACGGCTAGAAAACAATAGTCTAACTGTCTTCAAAATTAAATTACAATGAAGGAGGCAACAGGCTGCTCGAACAAACACCTGGCTATCCAGATATCTTACCTTAGTCTGACACCCTTTCTCTGCCTGAAAGTTGTATTTATTAGTCTACAGCTCAGTGACTGGGCTGGCAGTCAGAACTGGTTGAGTACCACCAGTTTCTAATATCTAATTAGAGCAGAACAGATTTTCTACAGTTTGAATGACAAAAAAGCCACAAGAAATCTCACTTTTTCCAATTGGATTTTTCTCCACCATAGAGGGGTGGCAGTCCTCAGCATGGTAATGTCTTGAACATAGCTTGAACATGGAGAGTTGAGGCTTTTTTTATACTGTAGTCTTTACTGGAAGTCTAAAAATTAGCCTAAAATGTACAAACCAAATCAGATTTGCTCTGCAGTATGAACAAAACTCTTACTGACTAAAATGTGGTAAGAATCAAGATCATTTCTATCACCCAGCACTAGCTGAAAGTATGCTAAAACAGAGTACACAAAAAAGGATTGTTAGTAGGTTGTTAATCATAACTTACCCCTGTAAATCTTTAACGCTCAGAGTAATTAGGTTTAAATGTTATCCCACTATTTAGACAATTCTTCTATTCCCGCATATATACATTACTGTACAACTATAATGGGACACTAGGCAAATCCTTGGCCTAAATTCAGCACAGCGATCCTGTTTAACAAAGCCGCTGAGAGATGATGTGTTGCATGCTCTCCTGGTGAATCATAGGACTACGGGGCCGCAGCCAGCTAAACAGGAGTCTGATGAAGGTGGTGAGGAAGAGCAGTGATGAAAAATAGAATGGAAGCATGGCATACAGACAGCAGGGAACATACTGGAGCAGGCAGGGGGGCACAGGACCTCCTCAGTGCGTGGTGAGATTTGTGCAAGGAAAAAACTGAAAGTAGAAAGAAAAACAAAAATACAGACAACATGCCATGGTCAACAGAGAGATGTGAGAGAGTATGTAACAGTATGGCACTGTACAGCAAAGTGAGAGAGAGAAAGAGAGAGGCAGAGAAAGGGTCAAACATGATCATGGTGAAATACAGTGCAGGCTGTAGGTAGCCAGACAGTGACCATTTGAAATGAAAAGCTTGGGTGACTGAGGTTAAAATGCAAAAAGTCGACTTCAATTTAAGGGTATTTGCATCTATATGGGTTTGACTATATGAGAAATATAAGAATCACCTCACCCCAATTAAAATGAACATGTACACACACACAAAGTTGGTATAATTTCTATAGAAAATTGAGTGAGTGAAACCTTTATGTTCAAGGCTAAGTGTCAGCTAGAGAGGTATGAAGCCACCCCTGGACCGGGCTGTAAAGCAGTAGAACTGTGTTCTCTGGAGTGACTGAACCCCATTCAATACCTCTGGGCTGAGCTGAAGTGGTGTGGTTTGTTGGTGTGATCCAGAAATAATCATCCAAGATCAGGACCTGACCTCACAAATGCTCTTATGGCAGAATGCAACGTTGGATTCAGGATCTTCTCCATCTAGTCCTGTTCTCAGTACGTGAAATGCATTCTCAGACAACAATATTCCAGTTTTTGGCCCTAAAAAAGCACGTCCATTTTCTTCTAACTTCCCATTTTTCTGATTATGTGGCAATCTTCTGTCCATGTGACTTTGTGCTTGAACTTTGTGCTGTTATGTACTTTTTCATTACTTGTTTTTTCTATTCTGTGTTACTACCAGTTGCCTCGATGGTGAACTGCAGGGGCCATGCTCGATTTGCTCATTTGCTGTTGCTAAGCTTTTGTTTAATATTGCATTTTTGCTTTTTAACAACAGTTACAACACACCTAACGTTACCTAGAAATCCCACTGACTTCATTAATCTCCAGTCTCTTCATGTGCTGCTTTATTGGCATTGTCACATATGAAATCTTGATTCAAATCTGGTCTTTTATTCCCTTTTATTATTCACCTGATTTTTTGCACTTTAAAGTCAGTCACTGTTTTGGAGCACCGGTAAAAGCAACAAAAATTGTGTCACTGTGAAATTACTTATGGACTGGACATCTTGAGAGCAGCATGCAGGCTAAGTGTAGATATTCAGCAGCAGGTATGGTTCAGTTAAAGCAGTGCTAGAGTGAGCTAATTTCCCTTGAGGATTAGTTGTTACTCTAACTGGAAAAAAAGCTTATAAACAATGTAGAATGAGAACCTTCAGAGTCAGTAGCTATTATAAAGTGGGATTTTGGCAGAAACAGAAAGTCTCCATAGTTTTCTGGCTTAAGAGGCTGTAGCAACTTTCTGATGGTCCTTGTTAAAGTACCAAATAAACCAACGTTTCTCTTTCCTAGCATTCTAACATCATCTTAACAGTGAAGTTGTCAGATCTGCTTAGAAAAGAATAATTGTTTATAGAGAAATTTAGAAAAAATATCATGGATTAAGTAAGGTGAAAGTGTTTATCCCTTCCTTTCAGTATTTGGCATTAGGGCATGCTGTATAAGGGTAATGGCCTCTTAAAAACACAGCATAATGTTTGCTCATAATAGTCATATTAATCAGATAAAGCATTTCTAGAGAATGATACACATGAAGACCAAACATTCAGAGTGTACTGTGAATGAACTGATACTATAATCTCAGGACACAAAAACAACTTTAAAATGGTCTTATGTCAGATGCTATAGAAATAAATCCCAGATCTGATACGTAGCTTTAGCCAGTCAAAGGCATGGTAATCCATCTCAGACATGACCAGACCAACCTGACGTAGCAGCAATCATTATGACCACTGCAGTGTCTAAATACCAAACGGAACATGTGGTTTAAGTATGTGTATCAACAGCCGAAAATAGAGATGTATTCGTGCTGCTCTTGTATGTGTGTGTAAAGTACGATCGCTCCTCTTTTAACCTGCCAGTTGCCAGGACTCTTTGTCAGCTTGCACGACATGCATTGGTAATGTGGATTACTTGGATTTTTATATGTTGGTAGTTTGTGGTATTCGGTCTGTGTAAGACCAGCTGTGGGCCTGATTTGCACTCAGCCTACTTAGAGAACCATTCAGTTTGTGATTGAGCAAATGAGAGTGAATAGTAGAAGAGAGAGAGAGGAGGAAAAAAGAGAAAGATGCAGGGCTGCAAAACCAACATACATAAAGTGGTTCTTTGATGCTGCTTTTAAAGGAATATGGGCAAAAAACCCCTAATTTACACCATTTTCTATTTCGCCCAGATGCTCGTTTGGGTATGTATTTGGGTATGTATTTACTTTGATACCATTTCTTCCCCTTCCGATTCCTGATTCTCAACTAAAGGAAGGAACATAAACACACCACAGTGAACAGTGCGAAATTCTTGCGTTTCACCCATTATCCAAGTGAAGCAGTGGGCAGCCAGCGACGAGCAGTGCGTGGGGATGGTATCATGCTTATGAGTACCTCAGTGGTCCTGGGATTCAAACCCACAACCTTCCAATTGTAGGGGCAACTCCCTAACTACCAGGCCACCAGCCACCCCATCTCCAACTATTGGCTGATGCTAAAAATATAACTACCCAACAGTACTGCCTATAAATTCAGATATTTACATCATTCCACATTTTAAATATTTAATTTCACTAAGCTTGAATTAACAGCATTTATTGTTTGGATTGTTGTATCCCAGTAAAATCATTTAGATGCTTAAGAAAACCTATTTTTGCAACTTAACAGTTGCTTATTCCTCTGAAATGTCCCTTCACCTTTACTTCATACAATAATCGGATTGTGAAGCAGTAAAAACAACAACGAAGACCATTCCATATCACAGTATTAAAATCTTCATTTATGCTATCAGTTGCAGCTGTTATGACAGAGGAAACTCCACACTGCAGCAAGGGGAAATGGATAGCAGTCTGGTTTACTAAATGCTAACTCTAGGCTACATATTATTACCCCCGAGAGGCCGACATACGTTCCTTCCATATATCTCTAATGCTGGCTTCCTTAATAACAGCATGGAGTAATATTAACTCAGACTGCAACAGACCACAAAGCGGGAGAAGAGCATTACTGAAAGCTGCCTAACTTACACTTTCAGCAGCATTAGCATGTGACACTGTTTGTACGTTGTGTATCTGGTCTTAAATGTGGCACACTGGTAAAAAAGTTTGCAATGTAAGCCTTGTAGCTCTGGTATTTGATTAAAGAAGCAAAATTAGGCTTGCTTCTGGGGTGAGTGGAAAAGTGTATAAACAATTCCTTCAATAGACTTTAGCATCTTACTGCTTCTCTCTCTCTGTACATTCAGGAGGAACTATGGCTGTGCAATAAAAAAAAACAGTATCAATAAATATACATACATATGAGCTGTGACTTTGCTTTGTTGTGGAGGCCTGAGAATGAGTCATTGGTGCACAGGAACTTGACCATGACCAGACAACCATTCGACCATTTACCAGAAGGAGAGGAAGTGAGAGACTGTCCTGGTATTTCACAAAGCCCCATGGAGAGAACGTTCAAGCACAACCACTGAAGTCCACAGGGCTAATCGAATCAAGATTGGCCCTTGCATACATTACTATAATTTTACTTTATTCAAATAACAACATATGAAAATGTTTTCTTTTACTGCGCATGCTATGCTGTTCAAGAAGTGATCAAAGGAGAAGATTAAGCTTCATACCTTCCTCCTGATGTCTGTAAACTGGGAGAAGAGCAGCGACAGGTAAAAGGATAGTTCCAGGATGTAGTAATAATGAAGATCCACCGTTAGAGCCTATGCAAATACAGAGTGGAAGAACAGGGATCAAAAAACAAAGTATTATGTTTTTACAGTGGTGTGTTTCTGGATCAAATGAATATGAACAAACAGTGTAATCAATGCTGCTGGATGACAGCTAGCTGTTTCAGGAACTGTCATAAATATCATATCATTCATTAAATAAAAACTAAATTATGTTTATGTTCAAATTATCAGGAAGGAAATGTACCTGATAGGGGTAGTTGTACCAGCATTCTCTGGTGTTCCACAGCCATGGGGTCTAGAAAAAAACGAATTGTGACACACAGGTTTCACACTCTAATAAAAAGTGACTGTAGTTAATCCTATATTGACCCAATGTAAATAAATGAATTGTCAGGAAACATCAAGGTATTCTAACTGCGGACATCAAGCTTGTATAATTTATGTAGAAAAGCACTTTCAGTAGAATTGGATGCTCTGGAGCAGCCGCACAAGGTCACCATGTCTGATGCCAAGCTTTGACTAGAGGGTATGAAGCCACCCAGCATTGGGCTGTGGAGCAGTGGAACTGCACTCTCTAACTGTTTTTGTGCAACTTGAAATAGCATCATCCAATATCTGACCTCACAAATGCTCTTGAGGTTGACTACACTCAAATTCCCACAAAAATATTCCAACATCTTGAGTAAAGTCTTGCCAGAAGAGTAAAGTGGTGAGAACCACCCTATTAATATTCTTGATTTTAGAAACGCTGTAAGAGCAGCTGTCTGCAGACTTTGGGACAGCTGATCAAAAGTAAATAGTCAAAAGTATAAATCTGAGCAGGGAAAGTAGTGCCAAGATGATGAAACCCTTTGTGAAGTACAGCAGCAGTAATTATATCTCTGCAGTGTTTTCCAGAACGTTCTGACTGAATTGGGGTGCTACAGGCTGAGGGCTGGCTCCATCTGAGACACAGCTACACAGGCTCCAGGAGAGCTCTACTGAATTTACGCCTGTTCTCTTTCAGTCCTGCTACTATTAATAACAACGCCAGGACAGCCCTGGTCCCACCGCGGCAAATGAACTCGTTTTACAAAGTGCTTCGTCATGCGAGTTGATCAAACTAAAGTGTTTCTCCTTCAGCTCATCTCTAGTGATTACGGCCAGTGATCAATCAGAGACAGGAGAGAGACATGCAGCGTCCAGCTACTGCCAGCATATTCAATTATGCAAAAAACTCCAAAAAACACCACATACACACACACACATATACACAGTTCACACATGGTGCCCTATATTCATAATATTCCTGACCTAATTAAATTGTTCCAGCATTATAAAGTATTCTCTAATTTATTATTCACAACAATAATATGCAAATGTCACCATTATTATCATAGCTTCACTGTAACACTGAACAGCAGTGCTGATTCAGTGCCATATATTTACTTACAGGGAATAATCTCTGCATTATGGATGCAATGATGAATAATAAATGGTAGCTTTCAGAAAGTGAGCCTGGTTGGAGAAAGTTCACAGCAACAGCTCCAAAGTGAGTGAAAGGCCCAAGATGACATCTCTCATCATTTCTCCTGTGTTCAAGATGATCTAGTCTTAGCTCTAGAACTAAAATATATTTGATATGTACCGTTGTCATGCAATTTCAGTCAAAAGCAAATTAACAAAATGAAATACTAGGAACTATAAACTTCCATGAATTTTTGTCGTATCTGCTACGAACACTATATACCAGCTTGTTAAGGTGTACCCATTTCTCTCACAGGTTTGTCCACGTACAGCTTGTATAATCTCCGTAGAAAATCCTGAAGCAGCCACACATGAGCCTGTGATCAGTGTCAAGGACTATAAAGCCCCCAGCATTGGGCTGTGGAGAAATGTTGGATCGGCAGGTGTTGTAGACAGTTATTTGTAATTCAGCTGAGTTGTCTGAAACTTTACTGGCCTCTTTTGTTATTCTAAGTTGTCTTATTTAAAGAGCAGATGTCACTCATATGTTTGTATTATACAGGTACAAACGCAGACACTGCAGAAATACAGTTAAATGATCAAGTAAGTGGGCTCTTCAAATACGCCAAGTCACGAAGAACCTCCTTGTATGCCCAGCACTCATGCCAGACTGGCCTGCCTGCTAGCTTGACCATGAAGCCAGCTGCCAGAGGACACCTCAGTGCCTCACTTTAGGCATTTGGCTATACTGCCCAAGACAGCACTGCCTGCCAAGTATCCCTGGCTCAGTCCCCTCTCCCTAGGCCTGTAAAATAATCAGAGACCGCTCCTCATACCTGGGCAATTGTTTGGCTCTGCCGCTAAAGAAGCATTAAAATGGCTTGTCTGGTGTGTCTACACAGATATTGAGGAGAAATGTAATTTTGTTTTCAATAATTGTTCAAATTCTTTCCAAAATGTTCAAATTCATGTGCTAAACATTAATTACTAAACAGATCGCCTGAGCATGAAATGCGCTTGACATCTACCTGCTAATCAAGCCTCTAAACAGCACACACATGCCCAGCCCCTGAGTTAAGCTGTGATGGGGAACCTAAATGCATGTAGGCCAAGGCAAGTGTTTGTCATCTAAAAAAATGACACGATGGAAATGTTAGTCAAATGTTGTGTAGTCTAAACAAAAACAGGGTGGAATCTTAGATAGCTGTGCCCCTGAGGCACTCACTGTGCAAATCTGTCTATTCAATAAATGCTGAACTGGTGAACTTGACCATGTAACACAATCATACTTAGAATAACTACTGCTTAAAGTATTCAAAACCACTTAGCAAGAACATAAGAGACATCAAACTTAAATTAATAAAAATAAAATAAATGGCAATGAACAGAAACCACTGCAAGGACACAGGAGTAGCTCCACGTACACTTATTTTTATAATTAAAAATTATATAGAGTTATAGAGTTATAGAGTTTTTGCTGTTTCAGTTTATGAACTGAGAACTGACAATCATATCTGCTAGTAAAGCACTTTATAATGAAAAGTAAAACCTAAAAAGCTTGATATTTTTTGTTAGTAAAACTCTAAACCTTTTAAAATAGCTAAATTGCAACAAAACATTCATCTGAGTTATCTGAAACTATGCGTGCTGTTCTGAGTAGGTGTGATAATGTGGGTGGAAATAAAACCTCAATAATTTGTGAGTAAAACCAAACAGTGACCAAAAAGAATAAATCGCTTCTGAATCATCCATATGTGTAGCATTTGCATATAAAGTGACCAGCCTGTCAGACCAATATGCAAACTAAATTGCCTTGTGTGCTTATGTGTGGCATTCTAGTTTGGATGTAAGATGAAAAGCTGCATTAATTAGTCACAGGTTTTGTTCCCACACGTGTTCTTCTTCACGTTTGAAAACACCAGTAATTTTTTGTTATTGACAGCATGATTACAGTTAACAGTGTTTCAGAAACCACCAAGGGAACAAAGGCAGAATGGCTATCTGTCAGTTCATGGTCATTTTATACACACACTGGACTCAAAGCTATGTCATGTCATGTTTTTTTCCTGCTGTAAAACAATGCCAGGGAAGCAGGGCTTCTTCTGCCTGACTGGAGTCTGTCAAGTCTTACCCTACACATTGACTGATTTTCAGGTTTTTTTTTTAGTAGGCCCGTTAGCTTCAAGGCTAAAAAGAGAAGACGGATAATGGAAACATTTCTGTCTTTTTCTTACCTTTTTAAGGTACCGCACCCCGTAGGTAAATATGTACAGATAGAAGGTAAACCTCCACCTGCAAAAAAAAAAGACATACAAAAAACAAGCAGAGTTAATTATGACTGTGACTACTGTTATCAATCCATATATTTCATATTTATCCAATACGACAGGCTAGAAATCTGAATTTCGAAGCTTCAAGCTCAAAAGCATATTTTATCAGATCTATTACTTCTAAATGGTGCAGGGACACACTGTGTGTCCCAAATTCGCACTGCTGAAGCTCTCCAGCTTGGGTTATGAATTTCTGCTACAAGGTGTAGTCTCTGAACAGTTCTGGTGTTACCAAGACAACATTCTGGAACACATCCCTTTGACTGAGGCGGTGCTCATGATCACAGCCTGGAGTGTTTAAAAATAACACTGTAAAGACACTGTGTTCGGGGCATTAGACGGAACACTTATTGTGCTTCATAATTCCCAACAGCCTTCCAGGACTTCATCAACAAGATAAAAATGACAAACGCTAATGGCACTCATGTCTTTAATACCTTTATGTGTGTGCTGGAAGCACACTGGCTGGGGTTTGCAAGTTGAGAAAAGAGAGAGAGTGAGCAAGTGAGAGAGAGAGGGCACAAACAATTACCACATTTCTGGCTGTTACGTTTAAACCCATTAGCATCACTGAACTCCTCACACCACAGGACCTGCATTCCAGCACGAGTTGTCTTTGTCCCAGTGGCTCTTCACACACACACACCACTTCTCAACAACCTCTGCTGCAGCCCCTGGCTCATGTTCACCGCACATACAGCTCAGATGGGAAGCCTTCTTCCCTGTGATCACACGTCTCTCTGACACGCAGTGCTACCTCCAAGATCAAAGCCAATGAGCCTCAGCCAATCAGAGATCCACCACAGACTGAAGTGCTCCCTGAAGCTAAATGACTCTGCTGAAATCATCTCTGGTGTGGGTTATAAAACATGATGCACAGCAGTCATTAGGCCTGCAGTATCCATTGAGACATTACTCCCTTTTTCTGAATGCAGCAACAAAGCAGATGAATACTACTCAGCAACAAGGCAGACAGAAGCCAAAGTAAACAAATCAGTTTGCGGTTCAAATGGATCTAGTAGTAATAAATCTAATTTCTGCACCTTTTATCAAAGAAAAGCCGTTTTCTTGGCCTTTTTGGAGAAAAAAGGAATTTCAACTAAAGACAGAAAGAGATACTTTTTATAGATACCAAGTGTCTTCTTTTATGCATGCTTCCTCTTTAATGCAAATAATACCCTCATAAATGTTAACAGGACACATTCTCAAGGTGAACGTCTCCCAAACGAATAACTGCAAATGCAAAAGACCCGCACTAAAGATCAACTGTTCAGATATCTCAGTAATGGTACTTTTTAGAAACCCTGAGTCTTTCTTTCACTTTGCATGCCCTGGGGCGGCAAATTGGAGCCTTTAAGCCTTTTAATCAGGTTTGACCTTGTATGATCAAACAGAAGAGAAGGTGAAAGGATGCTGCCATGAATCTAATTCTTACTAACTGAAGCCAGGCAGGGGTCTGCCCACTTCTCCTGCTGAGAGGGCTTCAGTAGCTCAGGAGCTTAAAGGTGATCCTGTAGGACTGTTACTATAGGCAGAACACAGAAAACTGCTGTTTGTACTCAAAAACTGTCGTTTGTACTCAAAAACTGTCGTTTGTACTGCCTTGGATGGCCTGCCAATATGCTGCAAGACGTACTTTTTCCACTGAAGACTCTGGATGCTGATCGATGAGTGAGAATGCACTGTGTGCTGGGTTTTGTAAAATGGGTGGGGATCGATTTTGACATTTCAAAAATGAAAAGGCCAGTTTTTCTCTTTGAAAAACAAGCTGAGTAAAAGGTGTCCGTCCTGAAGCTCAATCTTGATTAATTGTAAAAACAAATGAGCAGGACTTATTTACCTAATGATAGGTCAAGGCAGTTGCCTAGCAACAGGTAAGTCAAACAGTAAGCGAGAGAGCAAGACAGTGCGCATGAAAGAGGAAAGAGAGCGTGTGTGTGTGTGTGTGTGTGTGTGTGCGTTTGGAGTACCATCCAATCAGAGCTATTAATACATGATTACTGGTCTATGACTCACAACGCGCTGTCCTTAGTCAGTTGAAACATGGACTGCACATAGCTCAGAGCAGACAATACAGATCATGAATGGAGGCAAAGGAAACAATAATAATGAAGATGGGCACACTATAGTACACACACACGCGCGCGCGCGCACGCACAATATGCATATAAAAATGTGAGTTATGCTGTTTCTTCCTGATAATCAGCTGCCTGTTAGAAGCCTGATATTAAAGAGGAAAAAACAGCCACATGCTCTGTGGTATGTTCACTTCATATAGTGTTTCTATGACGACTTAAAATATTCCCTGTGCTCTGTGGGCGTTGTGAAATCCAATCTCTCTTCTGCGTTCTCTCAGTTGTATGAGCCTTCACTTGCAAACGACCCAGAAGGTGTGAGATTCATTGTGAGGAGGTGCAGCACAGCAATTTTAATAAATTAATGTCTATATATACACAGTATTTTTGATGCATTACACATATACCAGGCAAACATTTGTTATAAGGGTGAGAGGACAGAAACATAACTCTGGGATACATTGATAAAATTCACCAGCACAATATTCTCACAAAATATCATGGTAGCAGACACTATTTAAGTTTCACTAATCCATGATTCCGGAGTACTGCTATTCTGTACTAAAAGAATTTTAATCACACCTGATATAGCTTGTTCTGATCTGTTTGGTTGTGGTTTTACACCCAGGGAGAATGTTACTCAGTATCATAAACACTGACCAGGCACATTTGTTGGCATTATATGATGGATTTAATCCTCATTATTGAAAATAACACTGTTAAAAACTGGAAGCAAAACCACAATAAATAAGTAGGTTTCAATATTTCATTATACAGATAATGTGTATTTTACTTGTCCACAAAATGTGCTGTTCTTTTTTTCATTTCAGTTCTTTCTGATGAAAGAACCGAAAGTGGTGGTCTTGGAAGGAATGGGTGGTTAGCATAGAGAATAATACCAGAGACAAGAGTTTGACACCCTGTTAAGACTGGAACACCATACCAATAAAAGTCTGATCCAAAGAAAAGATACATTAATCTTGCTCTGTTAATCACTCCGAAAAAGAGCATCTGATGCATGGTAATGGTAACTGAAAGGTTTTCAAATGTTCTTTAGTCTAAATCATAGCCGTGTTTTGCATCAATAAAAAAATGAAACGAGGAAAACATAGAACATTATCAGATAAAACAGGAAATGTCCTTTTGGAGGGGTTATTTTCGGTCAGAAGTCATAAATCACAATGACATACTTAACATATCACAAGTATTTAAAAATTGCAATAAAATTATGTCAAGTATTGAAATTTCTTATTTCACTGACTGTAGAGAATCAAACCCCATATTTGTTGGTCACTGTGATGATGTGTGCAAACTACATGCCATGGTCATTCTGAAAACTTTAAGGAACACTCTTAATTACTCATTTGATTGATGACAATTCTCTTAAAGTACTGTTTTCTCTAAGTTAATGACATGTTTTGCTTTTGTTGTTGCATCAAAGACTCTCTCTTAATTACATCTTTGAAAGGAATCACGATATCTACTGTTAGCGCCGAGTGGATTGTGACTCTAGCCTTCGGGGGATTTTTAATGTAACTGAATCACACAGGCAGAACAGAGGGATGCCCGTACAGACTCTCGCTACTGAGGCTGCAGCCCGAGAGAGCCTTTGCCAGGGAGCGAGGATGCAGGAAATGGGACTTCTATGACAGGCCAAGGAGTGAAAGACTGTGTGCCTAGTCTCCATAATCAACTGACCCCAGTATCAACTGTGTCTACCGCTTTGTCTTTTGGTTGCTGTTATGAAAGGAGGAAATGCAATTTGGCAACAGTCCTGCATCACAACTAGCTCTCAACAAAGAGTAATTGCACGGAGATTATGTCTGGACCACAGCGTTCTGCCTGTTCCTATACACGTATCTCTGTTGTTCCCCAGTGAAGCACATTTAGGGACATATGAGAATAGCTAAAAGAAGTTTTGTGACAGACCTTAGCATCCTTTTATGTAAAGTCTGTTTTTAAAGTCTGAACCGTATCTGCAGGTGACGTTATCCAATAACTATGGAAGTCGTTCACGCTTCAAAAGCAGCAAAGTGTAAAAGGAACTACAGTTTAGTCACTTTCACTGTGTATTTCATCCAATCCTTTTTCCAGAGAAAGAGCTGAGAGAGAGCTGGTGGTGATGGGGAAGGAAAGATAATGCACCGGATAAACACAAGTGAGAGAAGTGATTGACACAGTGGAGAGAAGAGAGTCAGAGAGCAGTGGTAAGAGAGGAGATGAGGATAACTGCTGTATGCATCACATCCAATTACATGCACACCGTTCTATTACATGCCCACAGCAAGACACACACTCACCTCCACATAGTCATACTTCTTTCGGTTTCTGAAGGCAAAGCATCAAGGAGTGCAAGCAAATTTGGGTTTCAATCAACTTCTTCATTCAGCACGAACTCAGTCAATGCACTACATAACTTTGTCTACAATTAAAGGAGCACCCAGGCTAACATTAAAAATGTGAAGTCAACCTGAAATCACAATTGACCATTTTTTGATTCATCAGTTCTTGTCCCTCGTAATATCATGCCTGTTTCATGCCAAAGATCTCTGCATATTAAACAGATGATCATATTCAAAGAGATAAGAAGGGTTGTCTTGCTCACAGACTCTGTCTGGACAGGGAACTGAATCCCAGTCTCTTGTCTGCAGGAAAAGAGTACGACATGTAAACTCTCCGGCTTTATCGTTCGCATCTTAATAATAGCCACATCTAGGTATTCTGCACTACTACACTCTGCAGACATTCTTCAATTGCATTGCATGTGTTATGCAATACGAGAAAAGTCATCTCGTTCAGCAGCCAAGATAACAGATGAGTAACGATAATGTGGCTGTATTTATTAGCCTGTAAACGGAGGCGTAGCCAGAAGTTTTTTAATGGGGCGGCCAGGTCAGACCCAGTGATTGTATTTGGATGGCAAGCTACTAAGAAAAGAAACTTAGAGAGCATTTAAGAATGTTAATGGGTGGACATTAACCTTAAGTTATTTAAATTAATAACAAAGAAATTAATCACTTAATGCACCCTTGCTGTATTTGTTTTCTGTTTTCTGTAACACAATTATTGCAAGAACACAATTATTGCAAAACCATAATATATATTGTATAAAAAATGCACAATAATATATGTGTTACAATGTAATATATAATAAAGTACAATACAGGCTCTTTTATCAAGGAAATTCAATGCACTTTTTCAGTGTACAAATGTTTAAACATTTCAAATGTGGAGCCAGGCCACTGAGGGAATTCAGTGATGCGTCCCTCTCTACAGGTAATTCACAAGTCTAACGATAATGAAGCTAAGCTGACAGCAAAGTGTGAAGCAACATCATCAGAGAATAATCTCTAGCTGGGTGACAGACTAACCTCCAGTAGCATCAGAACAAACTGAATTTGCACAGAACTGAATTCGCCTCGCATAGAACTCAGCCTGCACCAATAAACACACAGTTACCCAACTGTTGGGAGTTATTTGCTTAGATGATAAATGATTATAGCTTCATTTTTCATAGTTAAAATATGTTTTCAGCAAATAGCCTGCTTTGTATGGTGTAGCTCAGATAGTAGCATTGTGAAAGAGAGACTGTGCGTGTCTCCACTGCATTGGGGAAATGATGTCCTTGTAACTCAAAATTATGTTGTTATTATTAACCAAAAACAGGGCTTTTAAATGCAGACTTCTGAAGCAGTTGGAAAAGCTTTTTCACTTGTTTTACATGAAAGAAAAATGTTTATCCCGTTTCTTATCTATCCCCTGTTTCTTATTTTGCGCTGTGTAGCAAAAACAAAAAAACAAAACACTGTAATATATTGATACAGAGACTGATTTAGATGCTTTTCCTTGTCCAACTTTTGATTAGCATCCTCTTGTCCGTTTGCTCAGCAAATACCCTGTAGTCTATCAGCAACTGGTCCTTTATACCAGATAAACGTTCACCCAACGTAGGAAAACTTTTTTCTGCATCATTAATGTTGGCTGATTGTCTCAATTTATTTAGTGGAACGGCCAAAGGGGCAGCCATGCCGCGTGCAAGGGTGGTATTGAGAACTCTTTGGCTAGGCCCCTGCCTGTATATCAATGCCCTGGCCAGAAGTCAGAACTGGTTGAGCACTGCAGGGAATCCCAATAGTCATGTGATGTATGCATGCAATATGAGAGGGATGTTTTTTTTATACTTTTTATACAGCTATTTATTAAGAATATCAAAAACCAATTACATAACTTTTCTACATAGTCACCTTCCCTTGCAATGCAATTTTCCCATTGCACATAAAATCTTCTGCTTAAAGCATCTTTAAGCGGTCCAAAAACATGAAAATCAGATGCTAAACTTCCAGACATGCACAATTACTATTCGTCCAGCCTTCATGGTTTCCAAAGAAAATATTAAAGAGAGGAAACTTATTAGAGGTGCCTCATATTCTGTTTAGTAAGTAACAACAAAAACCAGCAAAATAAACCTGTAATTCCTAAAAACTGATGAAGCTCAGGGTTACAATGTGGCACTACTTAATTCACAACACAACAAAACATGATCTATAAACTCAAGCTACAACAACCCGTCCACCCTTCATAATGACCAGTGATCTGTTTACTTAAGTGAATTCTGAGGTGAAGGTTAAAAAAGCGAAGCGTCTTACATGCTCTCACAGAAACGGGTCAGTGTGCTGGGTTTCTCCTGGTTGCGCCTCTGCCGAAACCAGCGCTGGATGGTCCTCACGTCCCAGTCCAGCTGCTTAGACAGGCCTTCTAACCTCTTCTCATCTGGATGCTGAAAGACAAAACACAACATTCATCACAGACTAAATGTCACTGGTCTAGACCCTTTCTAAACAGTGGGGTTAACCAGGGCTTGGTTTTGATGAAATCTTCAAACACATTCACAACATAATACACAAGTTTAGTCATTTCATTTAGGATTTAGTCTAACAGTCAAAACAAAGCTTTTGTGAGCTTTATGTGAACAACACTGTAAAGTAAAACAGCTATTACAATGTATAATAAATTGATAGGTAATATGTGTGGAATAACATTATTTTAACAGTTTGTTCTCCATTTTTTTTAGATACGAATATACTGGGGGCAGTCCACAGACCCTGCATCTTAATATTTTAAAACATTACTACATTATTACAGGAAGTTTGTATTATGAAGCCATGGTCAATTATGTTCTGTGTTATCAAAAAAAGATATCAGACTAAAAATAGGCAGCCGATACGGAAAATTACTTCCCTTTCCCTGAGCAGTTATTACTTTTACATATTCATAGAACAGTATTAGGTCAGATTCCCATTAGCAACAAGCTCCATTCCGACCTAATCATGTATCAAATTAACTAGTGCCTCATCTGTTAAAATGAGCAGCCCTAAGGCCACTCTTCATTTACTCTCCTTTGGTGAGGTGTCTGATCACTCTTAGGTCTGGGCTGAGTCTGTGTGCTTATTAATCTGAACGTTTGTCAAGGAAACTTATTTCTTTGGTGTGTTAAAAATAGCATCAGTGCGTCAGCAGGAGCTGGCTCTGATAGAGCCGGGCATACCAAGGAAGATAACTTTCTACAGTCAGTCCTCTATACATCCATGATTGATACAGTAAGGTCATTCTGAAACGACAATATTCTCTACTGACAAAATCAGGCACGTGCTTATTAAAGGACGTTAAAAGAAGAGATTTAAGATTAGTCCAAATAAAGTTTATATGTGCTTAGGTCTCCATTAATTAGGGGTCGGAAATATTCAAATTTATGGTGCTTTACACATATGAGTGGGTGATTATCTCAAATTATCTCACAATACTGCAAGAAAATGCATGATACATGATTTTGATTTCTCTGACGAACAAACGGTTAACACGGACATTAAGAAACCAGTGGTGTCAATACTTTGAAAACTATGAGTTATTTTTTATTCAGTTTTTTAGATACCATGCTGCAGTTCAGTTAAAGAGGACTAAGTATGTGTTCTTTGTAATGAAACAAGAAGCTGACAACATTCACAATATACTGACAACATTCACAATATAAAAAGCGAAGCACAACATTAGACCGGGTCAGAGTGGTATTCACCGTCACATCTGAGAATATGTATTGTGGGCGGACCAAATTGTATATGATAAAGATCTAAGGAGTACATCAATCTAGACCCAATTTATTTGGCAATATGGTCACCTAAAAATTGAAGCCTGATTAATGTAGTTACACTGAAGTCAGATATCTGTTCTTTCCTTTAATGAACTGGACACGCTTGTTACAAGGTTATTAAAATATGCGCAAAAAGCAAAGCTCTACTGAGTGAAAAGTACTGCTCTAGACATAATGACTCTAGAGGGGCCAGCATGAATGCAATCTCACCATACTGGAGAGAGAAAAAGGAAGAATGAATACCTTAGTGATAGCGGTGAAGACCTTCTCCAGAATGGCATTGGGTTGAGCCTTCTGAGGCCCATTCGCTTGTATTTTCAGTGCCAGAGCACAAGGTCTTGCAATAAACCTGTAACAATAGAAGAGAACTGTAAAACATGCTGACCGCACATCTCCGCATGGATGAGAAAAATAAAATGTTTAAAAGTAAACATGTCACTGGTACATACCCAGTCATCTGTCACATGGACATTTGTGTAGGTATTGAGACCAGTGAAATATGTTTTTTATTTATGAACTACAACATTACCCCTGACATTATTATATAGCTGCTCCTGAGGCATGACCATATCATGAGAAATGTAACTGCTAAAGGGAATAACGTCTCTGTAATGCTGAATGAATGATGGGGTATGTCTCTAATTTTGTGTGCACAAAGAAATTTCTGGTCCTATGTTTCATAAACACAGGGCAAAAATGCAATATAGCTTTTCCCATCTGGTCGGAAGAAAATAGAAAACCACCATGTGTATCAAGCACACAAATAACTGAAGGATCAAACAAAGTAGTAGATGACTAATCCAAAACAACACAATTGCTTGAAAAAGCGTAAATATTTCTATTTGGGGCTTATCGATTGGTGCTGTCAAAGGAATTAGATAAGCTAATTACTATTTTACTGGGTTTGAGTGAAATGATTTCAAAATGCACACAATGCAGGGGAAAACAAATGAAAGGAGTAAAGCCGAAATGCAGTGTACGTTATTTTATTCACTGATTTTAGTCTGGTACAGGCCAAAATCACTGGATCAGATCTCAGAGAAAATAAAAAAGAAAACTATCATGGAAATGCTTCACTAAACTTTGAGCAACATGTCAGAAAGAGAGTAACAGAGATGAGCAGCAAAACTTCCAACTCCCTACATAGTGCACTACGTACAAATTAAAATACAGGTTCCTGTGCCCAAAACGTATATAATGTGTCTAACGGAGAGCCACTGGCTATTCATTATGGGCATAGAAACTAAAATTTTAGAACTTACATAGTTCACTCTCTTAAACAGCTTGAATGTTTAAGAGGAAAAGGGAAAAAGGCTGTATCAGATTGGTAATGTTATCGGCAGATACTCAAGGTTGTTTCTCTATGTATATATGCGTATACATGTTTGTGTGTGTACAAATATATATCGTTTTATACTGTGTGTGTGTATATAAACATATACATATATTTTATATACACACACACACACACACACACACATATATATATATATATATATATATATGTGTGTGTGTGTGTGTGTGTGT
>JBBPCX010000002.1:17328412-17340351 GCA_037974365.1 Hydrocynus forskahlii | reverse complement strand
TTGTTTCTCTATGTATATATGCGTATACATGTTTGTGTGTGTACAAATATATATCGTTTTATACTGTGTGTGTGTATTAGTTGATCGATCACCTGAATCAAATCTTATTTAATGAGGAAAAGTATAAAAACCTCTGCTGTAATCAACACTCTCCTCTTGCAGTGTGACCAGTTGGATGGCAAAAGTAATCATTGCCATTTTGTTTAATTGTTTTATTTGAATTATTATTTAAGATCTGTAAACACAGCACCATTTCTCTTATTTTGATGTCATTTCCTTTAAAATTATTTTTATTTGGAAATTAGGAGCAATATGGTCAACAGTTCTTAAAAACTAAAGCAAAGCTGTTCAATACATGCACCTATAAAAGGTAAAACCTGAGAAACGGAACATTTTTTCCAGAGCTGTAAATATACACACATACATGAATGATTAATACCACATTTATTAGACAAACAAAAGTGACATTACTATATGTCACTTTTCCTTCTTTTCAGACATCTTTAAGTTACAAATAGATATACAACTGGAATGAAACTCAGGTAGAATAAGTTGAGATTTGCTAGACTTAGACACTAAGATTGTGTTGTTTCTATAAAACTTGCAGAAGGTGTTTCACCCCAGAGGTAACCTACTGTGCAGAAAAAATATACAGATACACACAAGTATCTCAGGACCTTGAGCAGAGAGCAGCCCAGACTCAGAGAGGAACTGATCAAAATACACAATCTACTGCACACAGCGCTGCACTTTTATTAACAGACTGCACTCAGGAATACAGCTGAGTGGCCTCCAATTTAAAGCGGGTTATGTTGGAATAAACCATGAGCAATAAGGACAAAATCACACAAGCAAGAGTTTATAATCGACTGGTCTGTTCTGGCTTAAGGCCAAGCTGTCTCAACATTAATATAACTCTTTTCTGCCCAGGAGAAAGTACGCTGATCACTATACAATGTAAACAGTTTTTTCTTTAGCCCCACAAGTAAGAAGTTATTTATTTCATAATCATGTCTTCTTTGGGGCTTGATAACTGTAATGCTATGCTAAATAGCATCATGTTGCATGGCCCAGATTTGAAATGAATGGGTTGATGAGGCATTTATTAACACACTTATTTTGCAAGAGAATAAAAACTCTTGTTGAAATTTTCTTCCTCTTAAAAAAGCATGAAGCAAAAGAGGAACCTGACCACATGGCGGGAACTGGTACGGGGTTGAACTGCTATTAACGTAAAGGGTGGCCTATATATCCCACCATTGCACTTACTTTATAATAGCATTTTTTAAATAACACTTTTTCTCAGCCTACACGCTATAACAAAACAAATGAGCATATGTCCGATATAAGATCTTGTGTGTCTCGCATCAGGAAGGTGATGTGGGTTAGGGCTGAGGGTCTTTAAGGCAGACAGTCTGATAATAATAAGAAAATAACATCATACTGTCCTGCAGGGCTCACAGTATTAAGAGGCGCATTGCAGATGACATCAGTTTCTGTTGTTTCTACGTGAAATAGGTCACACATGGCTCTTCCCTGCATCAACAGCAAACCCTTTCAGAGCGATAGGTAAAGTTTCTACACAAAGAAAAGGAAAAGTGGATGCTTCAAGCAAGAGTGCGTCCCATCTTTAACACCTCAATGGCCACCGAGGGGGGTCGACCAGAAGGATAAGGGGGGTCAGTCGTCCCAGCAGCTTTAGGAGCTTTATGAGCTTGGTTTTTATTGCAGGAGGAGTAAACAGGATCTCTGATGCTCATAGATCAGGGTATTAACAGGGAGAACCAGAGAGGAGCTGCTGGTGCTGCAAGAGGAAACTGCAGCGTGGACCCTCATGCCTAGTTTAGGCCGTCTGAGCTCCGTGTTCACGAATCTACTCAGAGGTACAGAAGTTTGCCCCTATGAAGGAAGCCTGTGGCTGACATAAGGCGACCTGATTCAACCTGGACCTAGTGCACAAGGAGAAGTGGGCCACTGCTGTCATTGTCTGGGTGCGTGGCTGAGTGGCAATGTGCCTCCAAAAGACAGAGAGAGAGAGAGAGAGAAAGACAGAGTGAGAGAGAGAGAGACCCGTCCCAGACGCTCTGAATGAAGAGCTGACCCACAAACATCTCTAGCCCGACCCGTCCTGCAGTGTCAGGGACGTACCTCTCGAACACAAGTCGGATCATGAAGACGCAGAAGGCTAGAGGACATGCCAGATACAGATCCTCCGCTTGAGGGAAGGTTGACTCATCCGTGTTTTTTAAGTCAGCCCAGGTTACATTATGAGGCAGCCAGAACCTCTCGTTCCAGAACCACGCCAAAATCCCGGCCATCGCCCCAGATTGCTGGATCGTCTCGCCTCTTCTGCAGCTTCTCCTGATGAACCGGACTCAATGGCCGAGTCTCTCCCTCACAGTCGTCTTTCACGATTGATCTTTGCAGCTCCTGGAGGATGACGGTGATGATGATGGCATCAGCTCTGGCCACGCCCACTTGTAGTTGTTTTAGCCAGCCTGGAGTGACGTATTCCTCTCCTTTACCTCTGATTGGTCAACTCTTTTGTCATTCTCTTTCAGGCCCGCCCTCTGAACGCAACCTTTAAGGAAATGTGGCACAAGGTGGCGTTTTAAAAGCCTGTTATTTACAAAAAAAGTACGTTTTATTGTCATTTCAACCATATACACACAGTGAATTGAACCAACGTTCCTCCAGGACCACGGTGCAACACAAGAACAGTAAGAGTATACCAAAAGACTACAGGACAGAAGAGAGAGCAAGATTTTTTAAAATAACTTTTAATTCTTCCTATTTATTTAATTCTATTTTATTCTGTTATTTTATTTTGTATTCTATTTCGGTAAAGCACATTGAATAACATTTTGTTTATGATAATGTGCAATATAAATAAACAAAAAAGAGAAACAAACAACCAGACAAGAAAACATTGAGCGCAGTCTACAAAATACTTACAATACTAGAATATCTTATACTTAAATATCACCCCTAAAACACAGTATCTTAATTTTGCACCATGTTATTTAACTGTTTGACAGTGACACCGAGGGTACTAAAGCTTTAGAGTTACATTTTGTGATGAAAAAATGCTTGTACACGCATATTTGAATTTTTATATATTTTTCCATTAGCAATGAATATTGCAATTTCTTTGAGACACGTGCATTTTCTGCTTTGCAAATAGCGCCATCTACTGGACTACCAGTGGCAGCTGACAGATGCACTATATGGACAAAAGTATTGGGACAGGCCGTTTTTCAGGGTTTAGCCTTCTCGTTCAACATCAGGGCCTGACCTCATAAAGGCTCTACAGAAAGAATGGACACAAATTCCCACCGAAACACTCCAAAATCTTGTGGAGAGCCTTCCAAGAAGAGTGGTCAAGTGTCCCAGTACATTTGTTCATGTAGTGTATGATAGTTCATTTCGTAGACGCAGGTCAACTTCATTTTTGCCCCTTCATAAGTGACTGACAAATATTTGATCATTAAGTAACTAATCATCACTATAAGCTTATAACATAGGTTAATTTATAGCTTATTTGTTATCACCAATACAGATTAAGTCATACATTCCAGTATTTTAGTTTAGGTTTCTTTGTAACCCATGAAATCTCTAAGTTCTTCTGAGCTGAGTCAGAAGCCTGCAGTGTAGAAAGTGCTCAGGCCTGGGACCGGTCTGTCTTAGTTAATTGGATGATTTTCTAAAGTAGGATAAATGTCTCCCTCTGCTGGATAAACAAGGGGTTTTCAAACTGGTTCAGGTTTTTTTTAGAATTCAAGGTGTCCTTCAATTAAACCGCTGCTTTCGCATGCTCTGAATTTTTTGTGCATCTTATTCTCCTAATGTATCATACTGTATACAACTAGAGACTTTCAATATTTGGGTGATCTGATTCAGAGCATGAAGGAAACACAAAGTGTGTTGTACCCAGCTCTAAAATTAGGAACCACTGGATTAAATAATATCACGTATAGCGGTCCAGCCCAGTTACAACTTCTGGAAGAACAGCAATCAGGCTCACATTTTCACTCGCTTCAAAAATAGCTTAAAATTTCAGTGCTTAATTATCAATGAAAAAATAACATGGAACATTTTCCCATTGTACAGCACTGTTGTCTATAGCTTCAAAGGGGGGAGACTGGCTTAACACATAGCAAAGCAAAGCATTTGACATTGGACATGAAAAGATGGTTATTTGAGCTTCAGTTGAAGGCTTTACCTTTATTTTGCACTGACAGAATATCCAGTCTTCAGATTCTACTGGAGTATGACCCTAGAAGGTTTCATATATTAATAAATTAAATATATTAATGAATTATCATCAGTGATAAAGCTTCAGGGGTTACATCTTAAGGAATATAAAGATCATTTAATGTGTGAACAAACGTTTAACGTCACACAAACCTACTACTGTCTACTAATAGGACCATTAATAGGGCAGTAAAAATACTAACATCTTACTTTTTGAAACATATAAAAACAATCTGTACCACAAGTAATAGGACTATTAGTATGGCACTAAATTTACATTGGCTCTTAAAAAAACTATCGATAATAATAGTCTTATTTAATAAATACATGTAATCTTCAACTGAAAGTGTAAATAATTGTTTAAAACACCCAGTACTGCCAGTTAACAGTGAAAGATGACACTTCTGGCCTGATGTGTGTGTACATTGATGAAGACGGTCGGGAGTTCAGGCTGTAATTGGGCTTATTCTAATATTGGCGCAGTTATTTCTGCGCGAGACAGAAAGGAAGCGGCTGAAACTTCCTCTTCAGAAATGTCGCCCATCCGTTGTGTTGTGTGTAAATTAGTTTTCTGAGCTGAAGGAGGGGGGAAGTGTTCATCATCACGGCTGTTTAAAGTTGACCCGCTGTGTGTGTGTGTGTGTGTGTGTGTGTGTGTGTGTGCGCTCTCGGGTCAGTACGGCCGGTGCGCAGCGCTCGGGAGCCGGAGCCGCCGCTGCTGTGCGCCAGTCCTCGGAGCTCTGCGCCTCTGTAGCGTGTTAGCATAGCAGTCCAGCCGCAGCATCATGGCGGAGCAAGGCGAGTCTCCGGCTCCCGTCCACAATCCGCAACCAGTGCTCACGACCAGCTGGCCCATCGTCAAGGACGCGTACGAGCTCCAGGAGGTTATAGGTTAGTAACGGAGACTTTTGTGCCTCTTTCGGCGGCCGGGGGTCGTGCCTGCCCCCCTCTAAAGGTGCTGATATCCTGGTGAATGGCGAAGCGGGCCTACCGGCTTTTCTCATGCGCTACAGTTTCTCTGAAGCAGCCTGCTCTCTAATGCAATGCGGATGTGACAGCTCAGTGCTGGCTGCAGCACGGATTCTGTCGTAGACTTTTGCTAATCCTTATTCTTTTATGCCTTTTTTAGATACTGATAAACTGGCGAGCCCCCCTGTCCAGCGATGCTTTATAATGGCACGTGTCCAGTGAGATGTCAGACGTTTATTAATGACATATCTGATCCTTGAACGCAAGTCCCTTCATGACATGCCTTGCTTACCTCTCCAGGCATTTAAGCTGCTTCTGAAAATGTGGACAGAATCAGGAGCATGCTAATTACTATTGTTATTATTATTTTCAGGATTATTATTACCACGATCTCCTGTAATAGCTTGTTGGAAGGCTTGGCCAGCTGCTGTGCATTTGTATAGTCCTATGGCTCAAATATATTATTCCACAGTACAGACTCCTTAAATAAAGACCTACAGTTTCTTGCAGTGACAGTGGTCAGCCCCGGCCATATGGTGTGGTTGTATCATTAGCCTGTATTGCACTGGCTGACTTGGCACATCATTGTCTGTCTCTGAGGTGTTACTTGATTTACCTTCAATGCAACTTCACCCTCTTACCAACGCCCTCTGTTGGGTGATGTGTGAACATTACTCTGTAATGGATAACTTACATCTGTTTTATAATGGGGTTGTTAACTGCTCTCAGAATCTTTTAAAAGGCTGGTGCGGTTTGGGCTAAAAACAAATACACCCCCATATTGGGGCCGTACCATATCAGCTGATAAGAGGTCCTGAACAGTTCATCTGTGCTGTGTCCCTAATCAGCACTACTGTCCATTCAGGACCCCATCCTTCTTATCTGTCAGCAGCAGTTGGCATGGTGTGTGTGTGGTGGGTCACACACTCTGTCGGTGTGAACAGCAGCACTGCGTTGGTGGTGATCATGAACAGGGCCTCTGAATTGATGGTGTACAATGTGACCAGGACATTACGTGTTATCGGCAGTCATTTCCTAGAAGATGTCCCTTCGTTTTTAAGCACGCGGGAGTCACTTCACAAAAACAACCTCATTAGTCCAGTCGACTTTAAGTGACTGACAACGTATCTCTGTATAGGCTTGACCTTTATCTTGATATTTTGCCATTATTGTCATCACTTTTGTTGTGATGTGTCACAGGTATTGTCAGAACTTCTGCAACACACATTCTTTTGCTTAAGCAGATGATTTTTTGCATATGTTTATTAAAATGTTTATTAAAAGGTTCATGTCCTTTTCAAAAGGTGACATTACTGTGGCGCTGGGGCAATTGGTCAAAACATTGCGATGCACTAATGCGGGTTTACTTTTTCTTGCGTCATTTCTAATGCTTTTGACCCTTTCCATTATTTACAAACTGTCACCTACATTGACTGGCATTACTGTTTTATTTTTGTTTATGGTAGTTTGAATCATAATTCTTAACTCTGAGATATACAATAACCATTTACTTGTGCTTGTATAGGCAGTGGTGCCACAGCAGTAGTCCAGGCTGCTCTCTGCACCCCTCGACAAGAGCGTGTAGCCATCAAGAGGATCAACCTGGAGAAATGCCAGACCAGCATGGAAGAACTACTGGTAAGTCTAGATAAATCTTGAACAACCATGCTTTAATCTCTGCCTCTGCCTTTTATGTACAAACACACATGCATTCATGATTTTTGGTCTAGAGTCCTGTTTTCTTCCCCTCATGTATATAATTCCTTGTTGTGTACCGTACACTATTAGCTGAAAGTGCTCTGCAGGCCTGATGACATTTACAAATAGCAGTTTTAAAATCACAGTCAGAGCTAGAGTATGTGGATGACAACTTTATTTAACATCATTTAGATACTAATAGCTACATTAGAATTTAAAGTTATTTCTTATGTTTTAGTCTTCTTGTAGTCTAAAGGATAAACGTAAAAGGTTACAAAAAGAATACACCAAAACACTCACATCCACACTCCTACATATTAGGACACTGCCATGATTGAGTTATTGTCCATTGATCATTTTTTTTTGTTTTGCTGAGCCTGTAGAGGGACGGTTTGATTGATAAGTTCTACTGTGAGCGCGCTTTGCGAAGACACAGTGTACAATAAATGTCGCTATTTCTGACAAATCAGCAAATGCAGAAATTAATGTGATTGAGTTCATTTATGCTGAACTCCTTTAAACAGCTTGTTAAATGCATGGTGGTGAGTGTTAAATGATGCAGGGCTTTGTTGTCTTAAATGTATAGAAGTGGAACATCTAAAGAACACTCAGCAAGTTTAATAGATAAAGATTAAACATAATCCTAGACTAAACATAGGCTAATTAACTATTTGCGCATGTGTTTGCATGTGCGAGAATTTAGAACACTTCCTGTCCTTACCGAGAATTGATTCTATATCTTCTCTCTTTTCTCAATTCAGAAAGAAATCCAAGCAATGAGCCAGTGCAACCACCCGAATGTTGTGACATACTATACTTCATTCGTAGTGAAGGATGAACTTTGGCTGGTTATGAAACTCCTCAGCGGAGGTAAGAGTCTTTAACTGTTTTTAACAGTTTTATCCATCTTACATTTCCTCTTGTAGAGTCATAGTCCCTGTAAACACCGCCAACCATCTGCTTTGACTTTTGCACTGGTCTTTTTGACCTCCAAATCAGTGCCCAGAGGACCTTAAGAGAACTGAAAAATTCCCTTGCAGTGAGAATCTACTGATGCTCTAGTAGCTACCACTCTGGGAGGATGTGGGCTAAAATGTGCTGTAGCCCAGACCATGTAAAGCCAGCCACCACACATGCAACATCAGAAAGCAGATAGCTAAGCACTCTTAAGTACTCACTGTGTACCCTGCAGACTGTATTAACAGTGAGCAGGGAATCATACCATCCTTATCACTCAGTGAGAGCCTGGCCAGTTGTACTTTCTTGCTCTCGTGCCAGCAAGAGAATCTGAGTGCACTTAGAGAAACCTTAGCTGGTTCACCTCCCTCACATGTGCACAGCTAAGAACACTACTTACGTATGCTACCCAAGAGGAACATGGGGCGCCTTATTATACTTTATGAACTAACCAAAGACTTCACATACGTCTTGCTGTGTCTTTGAATTGTTTGAGTTTCGTATGTGTAATGTTTTGCAAGTCTAATGTTCTGTTCCCTTTTGTATTCAGGATCAGTGTTGGATATTATAAAGTACACATGTAGCAGAGGAGAGCACAGAAACGGCGTTTTGGATGAGCCCACGATAGCTACCATTTTAAAAGAAGTTTTAGAGGGTCTTGATTACCTGCACAAGAATGGACAGATTCACAGGTATCGACAGCTGATGATTCGATGCTTAATGAGCATGTGCATTACACCTAGCTCCATCGTCGTTGGTACCCTTGGTGAAGAAGGTCAATGAAAAATGTTTTTGCGGTTTCAATCCTACACTGAACATGTTCATGGAATCAGTCAGTTAACTAAGTAGATTTAGTTTAAGGAAGTCAATTATTATAAATGTACAAAACCATATGTCACAATTATTGGCAGCCCTAGGAATTTGAATGAACAAAACGTTAACTGAAGCATGTTCACGTTAAGGTGTTCTTAAGTGGTTACAAACATAAGATGCTACAGAGGCATTTCTCAACATTAAGAATCCAAAATACAATAAATACAATACCAAGCCTGTCATGACATGTGGGCATCAGGGTATAAATATAATGCTACAACCATGAAAAGACCCTTACGTATTATTGATGTACATATATCAGCACTGATTTATTGTGCGTCCCTCATGGATATGGACATTTTTGTGCATGTAGAATTATTTGTAGATAAATTGTTATCAGTTCAATTTTTCTGCTGATATGTTAGCATCCTGTTCTTAGTGTGCCCCCCACTGCAGCCTCTGCGTACAGCCTCAGGTGGGAGAAATTTCAGAATTTTGTCCGTACCTCACAGTGCCTTCTACAGGTTGTAAATTATAACAGGAACTGCATCGATGTTTGACACAAACTTTATATGTATTTTAAACTATATGTTTAGTTTAAAAAAATCAGTGTCACTTCATTTATACCTACCGTTTACAGTGAATGCCGTCAAGAGACAGAGACATCACGCTTGAGTCTGTTCAGATCGGAGTTCAAGGCTGTTTCAGATAGGAAATACATGGCAGGATTGTTATAACCACATGTATTCTCAAGTTGCAAATGCTTTTAATTGTGCCAGCCAAATGATATAAACGATTTTCATGAAGTAATGTAATTATTAGTTAGTTATCAGTTATTGTGGTCCTGAAAATTCCATATCAAACATGTCCACATCTCATACAGACTGCAATAATGAAGACATTTAATGCATCCAGAGCTGTAGTGAACCCACCTACAAGGTGATGCAAAAACACTAATCAGACAACACCCTTTTTTTCTACCTATATTTAAGGGTACCAGTGATTATGGATATGAAGGTATATTGAACTGAAAAGCTTTCTCAAGTTCTCTCTTGACTTTACTGTTGCTAAACCTACAGAGCAATGACCCAGATATGTTTTCTCAATATTTGACCATAGGGATGTGAAAGCAGGGAACATCCTGTTGGGAGAAGACGGCTCAGTACAGATAGCAGGTTTGTTCTGATGCATGTTTTGCCCTGTGGAGCACTTTTGTTGCTTCCGACTAGGTTTTTTTTTTAGGATGAAGAGAAAGGTTGAACAAAAAGTATTTATTCTATGCTGCAGTACATTTTGAACTAGTATGTTTGTAAACTGAAAGAAGCCCTCATACTGGAAACCGAGTTCCATCATAGTAAAGCATAACCTTTTTTGTGTACTGTCTCAGTTTAAATTTCCTTAAATGTATTTCCGCAAGTCTGGTATTATGCTGAGTGGCCAATGATCAGGTTTAATCCAGTATAAAGTCATGGACTGCACACTGCACAATTAAGATGGGATTAAAGAATTCCAAGAACTATGAAGGTTATTTTTAACTTTACATTAATTAAGCCTCCTTAGCTGAGAAAATGCTGCAGTAATTAGTTTGGGGAGTTGTTCTGCGTGTAGCCAGTGTGCTGTTTATATGCATTATAAATGAGATTTATGTTGCTTTTCCTTAAAACCACAAAGGTCATGCCAATAAACTTAAATTAAAGAGCAGGGGTTATCAGACCATTGTTTCTTTTTCTCTTTTTAGTTTTTAATAACAGTAACGAGACCTTTCATTTGAGACTATTTGGATAATACTGTCTAAAGGCAATAGTCTTATCTCTCTGATTAGTAACTCTTGCTTCGGTCTTTGCCAGCCCAAGTCCATTCTTGCTCTCTGGGTCTCTAGGATGACGGAGGAATGGCATAAAATTGGATGAGTGACATGGTAATAGGGCAGGTCATATTTACTGAAAAACAGGTTTGGAACACTATTAAGAAATCTTACTGCTTATTAAAAGTAACAATGTTACATCAAAACATGCTGAATGGCTTTGTTTACCTCTCAACAAGTGAATTGTAAACACTATTTTTTAAAGAAAAAAATCAGTGAAATTCCCCTTTAACCATGGTATGTTCCTGATGTGGATGGTTTCAATCCTGAGGGTAAAGTGGCAGATCTAGAACGGGGTACATTGATTTAATTTATATAACAAGCTTTAAAACAAGCACTGCTGACCTTGGCTGCCATTGATTTTTGTTGGGTTCAAACTAGGGAGCATGCTCTATAATAGTTTACTGTGTGACAGAAAGGCTCAAAAGGATGTTTTGCTTACAGTACCTGCTGGTACCCAATTTTAGAACAGTTCCTATGAGCACCATTAAACAGAACACAGCAATGCAGATTATCCAGTTCTAGGCCATATTTATTTTTTTCTGCCAAGTTCAGCTTAAGTCGGTTCAGGAAAAGTGCTGAAACAAGAATTCAGTCTCTTTCACTGCTGATCCTCTGTATTTTTTCTTAAAGATTTTGGTGTGAGTGCATTTCTGGCAACTGGGGGTGATGTAACCAGACATAAAGTTAGAAAAACATTCGTGGGAACTCCGTGCTGGATGGCTCCGGAGGTGATGGAACAGGTGAGGCTGTTTGTGAAGCTAGTTTTACTGTCACACTCTGTCACTGGGAGCACCCAGGTTGCCCCATTTCCTGGCAGAGGAACAACATTGGTGTAAATGTAAGCTAATAGACTGCAAGAGCAGTCATGCTGCTTGTGGCTTTAACTAGACAAAAGTTTGTCATCTTCATCTTGTCTGACAGTGTATCAAAGTTGCCCTTTGTGAATGCATATCAATTTTTTATGAGTCTTGTATCTACCCCAGGTACGAGGTTATGACTTCAAGGCTGACATTTGGAGTTTCGGAATCACTGCCATAGAGTTGGCCACTGGTTCTGCACCCTACCACCGATACCCGCCTATGAAGGTCACTGTCATTATTCTGTATTAACCAAGAAGGAAATATAAACATGCAAGTGGAAAATAGGAATATGCCTGCCTGATTTCTTTTGTAACCATGACCAGTACTGCCAGGCATATACTGCATGAGCAACAAATAAAAAAATAGGGGAGATTTTTGCACTTAACATCAGTCTTTTTGCACTTAACAACATTTCTTGTCTTTTTATAGAGCATGCATGCACTTATAATAATAATAATAATAATAATAATAATATAAGAATAACAACAACAACAACAGCAACAACAATAATAGTAATTATT
>JBBPCX010000002.1:17314525-17326523 GCA_037974365.1 Hydrocynus forskahlii | reverse complement strand
TCTTATCCAGAGTGCTTTTTGTGCTTTGTTGTCTTCTCGGAAAACATATTCTTACAATCTAAAGATATTAGGCGGCAGTGTTTTTGCTAATTGGTTGAAATAAGACACTTTACAGCCCTTGTTGTTTCTCTTGAGTCACAAATAACATTGTGTAGGCGTATGAGCTACATTTTGTACTGATTACCATTTCTGAATTTTAGAGGAAGGTTTTTTTAATGACTGGGAACTGTAGAAAGTCAGTGTTACTGCAGTACAACAGGGCAACAGGATAATAAAGAAATGTAGCACTAGGTCTGTGTGAAAATATTAATATCTTGTTCGTTCTGCGGTGTGAAGAGTGTCTGTATGGCTGTGTGCGTACCTGTGTGCAGTTCAGTTATAACACCAGAGGGCGCAGTGAGGCAGCTGTGAAAGGACAAATGGAGCTTTCAGTCTCTTTAGCAATAGAGGAGTGCAATGCAGTGCGTCACTGTAGAACTCTTCATAATTATTTATGGCTTACTTTTGACACCGGAACCAACAAGATGAGACTGAAGAGTGAAGTTTATGCTCATGCTTGTGTTTACATGATCAAAACTGTACTTTGGAACAGGCTATACACAACAATATACTTCCAAAGCAGATTAAATTAGAAGAAACAGAATGAGGAACTGTGAGGTGTTTGACCTCATAAACATTTATGTCATGGGTTATTCACTGCTGACATGGTGTGAAGTGCTTGTACTGAAAACCAAAATGACACTGAAAAATTACAGCGTCTTTTTAGCCTTAAGGACTAATTAGACGTCAGAGCTGGGTTGGTTTACTGATTTAAAAAATATCAACATGTCAAAAACTATATTGTTATGAGCTTCAGGAATGATTCTCATGAATGGACAGGACAATAATCAATAAACTGAAAGGTGTCTTATGAGCGGCTGTGCTTCACAGGTGTACTGAGCAGTAGCATATTACGACTGGTTTTGTGAAACTGTGCAAGGACCCACACAGACACGAGTGAATGAGTTTTTCTCGTGTTCAAATGCCTTACCCTGCCACAGAATTTGTGACTTTCTTCCATTCTTTGGACATTTTGACCTTTCGGCTCTTCGACTCATTTTAAGCAATGACAGACACAGACCGCTGGACCTTTGTTGAACATTCTGTCGCATGTTTCCGTAGCTTTTTGTGTGTGTGTCTGTGTGTGTGTGTGTGTGTGTGTGTGTGTGTAGGCTGTAAACAAATGCAATCAGGTAGGAGGCAGGAACTGGAAAATATATCACTCATGCAGAACGAATGCACTGTCAACTCAAGCATTCAGGAGAGCCTAATGTCTCTAGGCCCTGACAGAAGACAAAGACAAACGAGCTCTAATGCGGGCGCTTAGGTAACAGGGTGCTGCACTTAAACAGAGACATTTGCATGCCAGGCTGCTTTTTACTCTCAGCCTAACTGACTGTGAGATCTGCTGGGCTGCTCGGGACCGTTATCGGCCCTTGGTCTCTCTATCCACCTCCAGCCCAAAAAATGACAAGGCAGCTCCAGCACCCCAGTGCCTAACTCCATTAAGGAAATGGAGAGACTGTCAGTGGAAACAATGAATAGGAAGCGGCACAGATGGAAGAAAATGAAGGGAAGGCGTGTAGATGAAGTGTTAGCAATATAAACACTCAAATTTGCTCATACACCTGCACACACTGCCACCTGTTTAAGGAAGTTTGGAAAACCAGAGTTCACTCCTTGGTGACAAATGACCTCATCGCACCAGAAACGGGGATAACCTCACTGGCGGACACTTAAAATCCCAGGCCAGATGATACAAATGGATTACTGTATGGCCCAGAGTTAAATTTAGAGCTTGTGTTGTAAAGCTAAAAGCCTCGTAATCACTAGCCCTTTGTAATGTTGCAGCATAATTGACGTGGATGATGTGTGATAGCTTTTCACATTCCTTTGGAGGGCTTTGAGGAAAGTGTTCCTGCACTCAGTAATCGACTCCAGTCAGTGAATTAGCATTAGTATAGAGAACGAGAGAGTGGCAAGCTTCCGATTGTCTGGGTGGGATGGAGCCCATGAATACTTGTTAGATTTGACAGCACTTGCAGTCTCTCCAGCTTTAGTATGCAGTGATGGAGACCTTTGGGAAATGCAGTTGTAATTGCACCACTGAAAAGTTGATTGTGGCAAAGAGTGTAGAATCAAATTGTAAGTAGATATTGTGTGTTTTAGAAGTGATAGAAGTGGCAAGTGTTACTTTTTTTTCTTTTTTTTTTCCCACTGCTTGTGACAACCCCATTAAGGCTCTGAATCTGTACATGATCCTGTGTTTCTACTTTATGAAAGAAGGAAGCATGTCTGGGATGGAAATGGGTTTCTTCCACTGTCATCTCGAGTTCCACAAAACAGCATGTCCTGTGCAAACAGGGCTTTAGCTGTGGAACTGGCTCTTCCATTACTTCATTTCTTACAGCAAATCAAATACTCTCAATGTCATGATAAAACAGGACTGCTCTGTTCCTTCATGCATAGTAGATCCAACTTGGAATTCACTAATATCATGACTTTTTCTGCCGATTGACTTCCAAATTTTTTGTAAAATTGGCTGATTTTACGACACACTAACACATTCCCATTAGTCAAACCTGCAATATAAATCACATTATTTACTCTTTAAAGGGGCAAGCTTGCACTTTACGTACTTAAATGAAAAATCAATTGCCTGTTTAAATTACAGTCCATCAGAAGTTAGAGGTGACTGGCTGTGCAGCAGGAGCCATCCAGAATTATACTACGACATTTTGGTGTAGGTGTAGCAGCAGCATTCAGATACACTGTAAATACAGCACTTACCTGCTTTACACTAATTACCTCATGCAACACAAATCAATCAAAATTGTAAACTGGACATTTGCCAGTTGCATGTTTGGAGCAAAAATCTGCCAGTTCTTTCATCTTGGCTGATACTGTTAGTTCACTCCTGGATCTGCCCTCATTATTTAGCTCTACGCAGTTGGATCGGTCCAAATGTCACAGTGGAATTGTGAGATTCCTTAAGGGCTGATGGTTGTTTTGTCTGATATTTGGGTTCTTTCATCCTCTGTGATATGTACACGGCTAGACACTGTCGCCATGGTGTGTGAAAAGTGATAAGGGAACTGTGTCATCTGAGGACTGTCACCTTGTACGCCTCTGAAACCAAATTCCGTTTCCTCTCCCTTTCTCTGCTCTTCCCTTTCTCTGACTTTGCTCAGCAGAAGCCTCTGTGCTGCACTGCCTGATTTAGGAGGATAGAAAAGTGTGCTTAGCATCTGATTTATGCACCCTAGCCATTTTCACCCCTGATCAGAGCTCTCTCTTACCTGTAATAAAGCCTGATTAAAGAAGATTTATTTGCTGGTCAGATGACCTCGGAAAAAGTGCAGTGAGGACGTATTATCAGAAAATCAATAATGGACCTGGCAGGCGCAACAGTTTTATTGGTAAAGCTTCATCTTCAAATATCTTTTTGTTGATGTTGATGTAATTGCTCAAATGTCAGTTCTCTACAGCAGCGTATGCAGAGGTCAGACATGAGCATGACGGACAGCTCCTGAGCTCAGATCTCAGTAGTGCCTGTGCTCGGTCGGCAGGGGGCAGATGAGGTCTTTGGTTTGTCTGAGCTCATGAGTGCTTCTCAGCCAGGCAGTCAGTCAGGAGCTGGCAGTTTGCGTCTGCAGGACAGATGTGGCCAGTGCCTAATGAACTCATGAGCAGTATTACTTGATGGCGTGAATTCATGAGCGATATTAATGTTCTGTAGCAGAAGATGGTAGTGTTGCAGGCACTATGATGGAGTGAAGTTGTAAAATGTTTAAAAGTAATGGAGCTCTGTGTCTTCTTTATTACTGATTGTTCCTGGTTTGTTTGTTGTTTACACCATGCTTGTTGAGATGCACTGAATTTATGTATTCTTCTTTTTATCAGCATATTAGGGAGCAGAATAATAAAGGTGAATAATTCTCTTAGCCTACAGCCACTATCCACTGGGTATTCTGGCACACAAAACAGTGTGTGTGTGTTTGTTTGTTTGTTTGTGGGTGTGTGGAGGGGCCCAGGGCAGCTGGCCCTCTCATTTTATTCATACACTCTCAGCTCGCAGATGTTGTTTGTGAGAATGAACCACCGATGTTTGTTTATTTGTGTATTTACATATTTTTTTTGCTGAGGGTTGCCAGTGGAGGGGCTAGTGAATTCCGGCCTGATAATGGGTTTGTGAGAGAGCGCGTGATGATAAGAGACGGGTACACATTCCTTCACTGTAGTCAGCTAGATTGCTGTCCCATTCTTAGCTACAACTGGCTATGAGCAGAGATTACGTTGAGCTTGGGAACCTTTTTTTATGAGTGTGTGTGAGATTCTTTTCTTGCCTGAATGTGTACAGAACAGCCCTGGTCACAGGCAGTGCTTAAATGCACCAGAGGCTTTGGAGCAGGTCTCTCTGACGATGGATTCTGTTCGGGTTCATGTTAAGGTTAAGTGGAAAAAACAGAAACTATACCGCTGCATTTCATTCAGTCTATATTCAGAACAAAGCTGCTCTCATAAAGCATGACTCTCCAGGCAGACCTAGTCCAGTACATAGATATACATTCAGGGTAGGTCAGGACAGGGATTAAGCCTAGTACTAGACCTCACAGTATTTTAAATTAAGATTTTGCATGTTATGGAAAATGTAGTCCAGGTCTAGGCTCGATCCCTGTCAGGTAAGTCAACCCTTAGCACTGTGGGAGCTGTAGTGGTGTAAATATACATGCTGTTAGTTATACATCCATAAGCTGCTGTTAAGGTATTGATTTACTTCTGCTGAGTTTCTGGCAACTTCCATTGATTTTTTTCCCCCATGTAGCCTGGTGACAGTAACCAGTGACTAATATTTCACTCTGGCTGAACAGTTAATTTTGCACATGCCAGCAATATACATACTCTGAGATATTCATAAAATGCTAATTACTCAGTGCTGCAGTTCAGGAGAGAGACTACAGACCTAATTATTGATGAACAAGTACATAAGATTCTGGATGTATTTGCATGATGTGATTCATTTCCTGTACAGTGTTAAGATGCATATATATCGACTCATCTCCGGTCTTTGTAAAACAGTAGGTTTTGGGGCTTCATACTGACATACGTGTATGTTTATCCTGCTCAGGTGAGACGAGTGCCAGGATCAAGTGGACACTTGCACAAGACAGAGGACGGAGACTGGGAATGGAGTGATGATGAGATGGACGCAAGGAGTGAAGAAGGGAAGGCAGCTGTCAATCAAGGAAGGGTGGGCATGACCTCATTCTGTAAATCATCACTGTTGGAACAAAACCTTGAACCTCTTATTTTTTATGTGACAAGTCTTTTTGGACCACTTCTGTTGGTCCGTTCATCATGAAACTTTGACATGGTGTATATGGATGCTGGCGTTTTCAAATTCTGTAAAAAAAAAAAACCCTTAAGTGAAGATTAAAGTTTCTGTTCCTACAGTGACAATATTCATGATTTACTAAAGATCATTTTGGCACATACATTAAACTTTTGGTACATTTACTGCCATGAAAATGAGTTGCCCAAATGTGCAATAGCACCCCATTTACATTTGATCAAGTCATCCTTCTGTGATGTCATTGCAGATTCAATAGACTCTCAGCTATCTCAATATTTTACTCTACACACATAGACAGACTTTCTCCACCAAGAAATTGCTGCTCAGGGTTTAAAGCGAGGTAAGGAAAAGGAGACTCGGTATCATCAAAGCCGAGAAGTATCTTTGATTGCTGTATGTGGAATGTCTAACTTGCAGTCGGAAATAAAAATCAAACCCCCTCCACAGCAAAGCAGTCGCAAATCAGCACACGCTAATGAGGCTGGAGACACATTGCTTCTGTGTATTGTTTATTACAAAATGCAAATGAACCGCTGCTGATTGCACTCCTACACAAATAGCTACATCTGTCTATCATACTTTGTGGGAGAAAAAGAACATAATATAATCCTGTCTTTTAATTGCGTTTCAGTCACGGAGGGTCAAAGACGAAAACCAGGATGTAAGTAGTCCTTTTCTGTCATAATTTAAACGTTTATTTATCTTTTCAGGTTAACATGTCATTGCTGTGTGCGTGTGTGATTTGGCGCATGTATTTTAGTAGTTATGAACGCACTGACGAAAGATAAAAGAGGCCTTAGAGACAAGCGGTTTCTGTCTGACCTGTTCGGTCCATCCCTGTTTTAATTAACAGCTGAAGCATGGCTTTATAACATAATTACGAGTGTCATGGGACTGCATGTTTGTCTGATAAATCACACTAAATGATGTACAAATGTAGCATATTTGTCTACAGTGGGCAAACGAACACTAATTATTAAAAATCGGACGAGGCTCCGATTCTTCCCCTGTGAGAGTGTGTGATAATCAGCCACTCATATTTTCTCTCACTGGATTACAAATGTCATGACTGTGGGCTAGGCTTTGTGGCAGTTCAGAAACCATTTCCCAGCAGCTGAATTGAAAAATGGCCTTGGTGGTAGAAGTGAGTGTGTGGGTGGGTGTATTCATGTGTGTGAAGGAGAGAGAGAGACAGAGAAAGAGAGAAAAAGAGAGAGAGAGAGGTAGGTATGTCTTGCCGTTCCTCCGATCACTCGGTGCTGTCCATTTTGTCTCTGCAGGGTGAGGTGAATGCCAACAATGTCCCTATAGAAGGCCTGTCCATTCAGCATCCCCAGGTAGGGACTGTGCGGAAGTGGATGTGATTTGTCTTGATTCAGTAACCTTGCTGCCCCTTCCTGAGAAGCTGTGCAGGCTGTACTGGCCTGGAGGGAGCCTTTTAGCCTCAATAACTTAGGGAAGCAGAGTGGCCCACCTCTACCATGTCTCGGTATTACATACAGAATAGCTAGCGAGGCCTTTTTTCACACAGTCTTTTCATCTTCCTTCTCGGCCATGCTCTCTTCTGCTCTCCCTCTCTTTTCTCTGTATTTATCTCTTTAAAAAATCTTTTATTTCTCTTCTTGGCCTATTTTGCCAATGACCTTTTTATTTTACCAAATCATTTATATACCTGGGAATGTGTAGAAGTATAGAATTAAAAATGAAAAAAACAAGAACGGAACTGTGAATTATGAATGCGGAACTGATTAACTAGTTATTACTAGGATGCTGCCCAGTATATTCACTGCTCGTCAATAAAAGAACTTCAAGACCAGTCTTCTTACACCATTGTCCAATTTTGCATGTAGTTGAACACTGATATTTCTCTGTAGTGCTGTAACTATGGGCAAAGAAGAAGTTACAGAAATGGTTTGCAACTTTAAAAAGCTTTTTGCTGCTAAGCTACAGGATCTTTATGCAGGCAAAACTTTAGAAGCTTTACTGCAAGCTTTGCTTTTGGTTTTTAATTTGCTTTTTAAGTTTAATGGAGCGTAAGAAGTAAGCGAGGCAAAACATAATTGAATGGAATCTAGCTTGTGTGAGTTACATTTCATAGTCAAGGGGGACTAACATTGTACAATTTAGTAATAGTAGTGGTTTACATTAAAGGTTATAATAATTATACACAGTCTGACTTGAGTCAGACATGAGTCACTTTTCCCCATCTGAAGTATCTCTTTCTCAGTGTTCAATGAAAGGGTTGGTCTGAAGCCGACTTAGCCTTAAAAGGCTGTCTCCAACTACAACTCAGCTTCTGAAACATTGGCCAGGTATGATGTAATGCCATTTTTGAGACCTGTATAGCCCAATCTGCCATTAAAAACACAGAATGCACATTATCCCATGCAGCCCACAGGGTGCCTTTACTGTAAAAAGCCTGCAGCAACATGAAATTGATTTTGTTGCAGATTGGAGTTAGATATGAAAAAAAAAACAACTCTTGAATCGATTTGCAATAACCTAAAAGCTGTAAATTTATTTACGTAGCACAAAAATACGGTTTATGTCACAGATACATCTCCAAGGCGTTCTCACACTAAGGCTGTGGTTTGTGAGAGCAGTGTCCTGCTTAACAATTAATACGCTATCAAAGTCCAGGCAAAATGTGGAAGCTGAAATGGTCATGTTCATATGTCCCAATTTCCATGTACTAGACTGAATAACACATGTAATTTAGATAGGGATCTATCTGCTGTATGGCAAAGGGATGCAGTAGGCAGACAAGAGCAAAAATCCAACTTACACTAAAGCAAGCTACTTCTAAGTTCACACACTGCTATAAAGCAAATACAGACCAAAGGGTTGGTGAAGGTGAGCTCTTCAATACGAAACTCTTTATTCTGTTTGTTTACAGCAGCCGGGGCTATTTCTGTTTGTGAGAACTGGTGTGAAACAAATGGCGTGCAAAGAGTTTAAACTGAACGGTGGCTGTTGGCCTAGGGGCCTGTGTGGTCACATGTGAATTACAGGGTAGAAACCTGGTAGAAACAGCGAAAAAACAGTAACATTTTCTTTTTTTCCTCATTATTTCTTTTCTTATTAGTCACTTCTCTATTTTTCATCTATTTCCCCCCTCCCGTGTCTTTCCTAATGTCTGCCTCTTTTATGCTGTCTTGTAATGTATTGCTATGATATAAAAGTGATCTGAATTGGGCTCTTACAGGCACACTGTCCAAGTGGGAACAGCCCAGACTGTTCAAACCTGAGTATTTTAGATTCTATCTTTAGACCATTTCGATGCTGTTTTGACTCTCCCTTCTCCTACCGAAGAATAGCAGTGCCAGTGTTCAGGCCTTCGGGGGAGTCTCTTCAAAACATATCCAGGTTTAGTCTGTCATAATGTACAAGCACACATATGCAAGTCCTCCCATTATAATGCACTGTTTTGTGTTGTGAAGTGTATTTGAAATACAGCACAGATTCTCTTATATACACTCATGTTTTGACTAGCTTACTTCTCACAAATCCACTGAAAGCAGCCAGCCTGATCAAACACAGTGATCATAGATTCATGGCTTACAGAAGCCTGCAGAAATTTAACAATATTGAAAAAATGGCTATGACATGTGGTTGACCCACAGCTATAGGAAAATCAATTGTGACATGCACTAAGGTACAGTACAATTCAGCACATTACAGTAGTGAACACACACACTAACCTACATATGCTTACATCTGTACAAACAAATGAAGGCCGAGCCACACACACACACACAAACATTTGTTCCAAAATGCATTTCCAAGGCAACAGCCACTGCTTGACAATATGACTGATCATTCAGCAATAACAATACAACACGTAGCAATTAACAAACCCATACAAACGTAAACACGAGAATAGCTAACATCTCCCTGCCTTTACAAACCGTGACAAACAGGCACTTTCTGGAGACCTTAAAGTGGTGTATGCCTTTTATTTAACATTCAGATTAGAATACCAGCAGTTATACCATTTTGGAGAAGAGACAGAACAGAAAGAAATATGAAAGAAAATATACAATTTATTTTTTCATACAAACCATTGCAGAAGTAAAAGGACATTGTCAGTAGTGGAATGGCTTAGGAATACACGATCAGTGTAATAGTAATAATAATAATTATAATAATAATACTACTAATAATAATAAAGTCATCACTATCTGTGGCCCTGTCAAATTTCAGATTGAACTGTCTTTAAGGGAGCCTTTGAAGTCTCTTTTGGATCCCAGCTTGTCATGGCTGTTCCTGTTACATTGGTAGTCATCACCACCATTGCTAGTCATCACCATATAAACGTCAAGTAGGCGTAAAGTGGTGTGTAAATGGTGAATAAATGTGATATTTTTGCCATTAAGAAGTAACGAGTGTTTTGATTCCCATCAAGGTTCAGCCATTGGAGAAAACCCCAAGTGTTCAGGGTGCAGTGAACATGGTCTTGAGACTAAGGTGAGCAAAGTGCTTGGTTTTCCATTCTCTTTTCATCAGGCTTTTATCAGCTCTTAAAAGATGGAAAAAGCCAGAACCACTCAGGCATGTTGGCTTTCTGAAGCGACCTAATAGCTGTGTTTTGTGCGCTAAAGAGTGTGTGTATGCGCGCGTGTGTATCTGTGTGTCTCTTTTCAAACGATCCCTTTCACTCGGCCTGGTCGAGAGTCCATGGAGAGGAAGTACCTAAAATTAGAGTGATATGCTCTGCTGGATGTTCTGAATTGCAGCGCACAACACTGTGTGGAAAATGTCCTGTCTGCCCTAATGCACCTCTCGCCTCAATTTTAAGGTATAAAAAGACAGAAAGCTGTTTTCAGATCAGTAGCTGATCTGTTGAACTTCTCTCAGACCTGCCATGCACCGAGGTGAATGAGGGAACACAGGCGACAACCTCATGTCCTCACTAATACACTAAAGCAGTGCGAAGACAAATTCATCTCTGATTTCTTATGAATGAGTGAACCCAAAGCGGTAGATTTAACATGAAATTCCTTATTAGTATGCAGCAAGACATCTGTTTTGTTGATTATTTGATTCAGCTCATTTTTCTATGTGATTAGCCCTCTGTCTTCACATCAAAATGAACAGAGCTTTGAAATCTCTGAGTCATAGCATGAGCGGAGCAGCCGAATGAAAATATAAATCTGAAATTTATTAGGATTCAGTAGGCAGTCAGAGAGATGGCAGTGTTTCTATCTTTGATAAGATAATAAGTGATATATTCAAGCAGGGCTGAGGCTCCAGGCAGGGAAAGAGAGCATGAGAGCGATGGAGAGTGGAAGGGATATTCTTTCTGGAGAGACCAAATTTATAGTTATTGCACTGAATTTAGATCCTCTTCATTTCTTTGCCGCCTAATGTGTGCATAATTTAAAGGCCAGAGTGTCAAAGTAGTAGCCCGTAGCATCACATTCTCATTACTGCCGCAAACGCTGCCTGGATTTGGATTTGCCAAAAGAAAATTGTACATGCACCTAAACGCAAGGGAGAGCACAAACAAACAGGAGAAAGCTTGCATGTAATCACACATTCACACGCAGACACTTTTTCCAAAAATAATAGACGAAGAAGACAATAATGTGTTTTTGTACAGCTTTCTCTCAGAGAAAATGGGAGAAGAGCGGAAACATAAATACACACACACACAAGATTACACAGAAGAATGTTTTTGGATGGTTGTTTCCCAGTTGATGCCAGACTTGTGCTTGTTCTTGTAGTGTGCTCTGGGGTGATGTGATAACAGCATTTGTTGGCTCCTCCCAAGGTCCCACTCTAGTGCTGTTAGTGTGCCTGCACACGCACACACACACACACACGCACACACACGCACGCACACATAAACACATGCGCACACACACACACAAACACAATTCCTAGAATTTCCTCCAAGACACCAACATTGCACACACGTAGGTATACATGAGAACACACACCCTTCCTTCCAAAGCTCCCCTTCAGTGCACAAAGCCCCGACACTCTAGAAGAAAGCCAGCTGGAGTGGTGCTCAGGGAGAGTGTAATTATTCTAACCTTCACGTGTAAATGAATGGACTTAGCTTCCTGTTGTTCCTCTTGCTATTGTTTTTCTTCCTTCTGTGTTTATTTACACACGTGCAGTTCTGCTTCACTCAACTTAATGATAGGACTTAGCTAATAGTCCCACTCCTGCAAGATTCCCTACCATGGCTGTGCATTTTGTCCTGTTCCCTGTAGCCCAAACATTTTGGCCTGCTCAGTCCACAGTCCCATAGAGGCTAACTGACATGCAACATTTGGGACATTCACAAATCCATTGTTTTCTGCTCAAATGATATGACATCAGTGGCTATTTAATTTTATTGTGCAGGGATATCAGTATAATCTGATTATTACTAGTAGACCCAAAACAAGATTAAAATTTTACATTTTTAAATTTACTAACAAATGGCTATGCACAACATAAAATAAAAAAATGTAGGCTACAACAAGTACTCTACTGTTCTCAAGGTCTCAAATAACTAATCCAAGGCAACAAGCGTTATTTGTACACTGCGTTCCAAATTATTATGCAAAAAGTGTTTAGGAGTGATAAGGTAAGAATTTTTTTGTTCTTCAGTTG
>JBBPCX010000002.1:17257305-17313168 GCA_037974365.1 Hydrocynus forskahlii | reverse complement strand
TGGAAAATTACAATGACTGCAATTCATATAGGTAATTTGGAAAATCTAAGAAAAATATGATTTGCATAATAATTTGGAACGCAGTGTAGTTATTCTTTACACTTTGGCACTGCCGTATGTGAATTTTGTCGAAATGTCAAAAACTGTAGTTATAGATTAGCAGGGACTTTCATTGACTTGACTTGACTTCATTTTAGCTTCTTGTTTTCACTGTATTCTGCATACTCAGCAGTTTGGTTTCAAACCTGCAGTGGATAAGCTATGAATTGTGTTTGTACCTTGGTACAGTGATTACAATACTGGTCTAATAGCCCCTCCTTCACTGTTTATCATGTGGTAATTTAACAGGTAGAACACATCAACAGCTGAGCAGGGGAGACTAAAAGCAGTTTTTTAGCTCTTTCTTATTTTCATTATTTTTAGAATTATTTGTAACATCTTGCATCTTCTTTCTTCATTACAGTCCTATTTAATCTTTGTTTTTTGGTCAGCTAAGGGGCACTTTGAAGGCTATGGTCAGATATAATTTGAAGGACATCATGAGAGGGATTGTGTTAGAAGTGTGATGTTAGTTCAGTGAACATGTAGAGAGGGACCATAGGTTGCATCATAGGCAGACAGACGTGCTGGAGTGTTTTCATGTTTACTTGGCTCAAGCACATCTGACTCATCAAGGCCTTGATAATTAGCTGATAAGCTGAATCAGCCGTGCTTAGGGCAAAAAGCAGGGAACCGTTCTTGAAGTCTTGCCTAAACAGTTGAAGTTCATAAATGTCTCAAACAGCTTATGCTGATATATGAGCCCCAGCTTAAGCTGTAATATAGAAGCATCATATGGTGCAATATGTGAGTAACGTTTCATGTTCCCGCTTTGTTTTGCCTCATTAGATCTCATAATGATAGACTCTATCTACACTTCAAGTTCCATCATGCGCAGCACACACACGCACCAATCATACTTCTCTTATCAGGCCTGTTCGCTCTAAAGGCATTTATACTCACACAGCCGAACAAATCGCGCTCTATGGGTTTCACTGAGCTCTGTCAGCTCCCATTACCCGTCACGCCGCTGTTTGGCCAATCGTTTTTGACGGCTTTTGTGTAGAAATATGATGTGGATGTTTCTGAACCTCCTGTCTAGGTGGGGATCATATGCAGAGCTGTTTATTTGCTGCTTGTGTATAAGCAGCCTTTTTATACGGTAGACGGTTGACTGAGCATCACATTACATTTGATGCGCTCCAGTGATACCTTTTTGTGGAGGGTGAATTACATTAGTCGCATTTCACAGATCGGGGATCAGCCGGAAACTGTTTTTTTTCTGAAAGGTGTTTGTGCCATGCAACGGTTCAACCACTTCAAATCTGTCTGTAGATTGTCTTCACATTAGCCACAGTGTAGAGTGGCAAAGGTATTATAATGACGATAGTGAAAAGGATGTTTAGGTATAGCGATTCACGTTGTAGACCTTGCTTTCTGGTATCAGGATCCTATTTTCTGCTTCTTACAGCACTGGGACCTTTAATTGTACCTAAAATATACAATTACAAAGACCCTGAAAGTACTACATTTATGAAGTGCTGGGAAGAAACTTTAAGCCGTAGAAGTAACAACATCACTGGTGACAACAAAGGCATGGTGCAGTTATTTCTTATTCAGTGTAATAGTCAACATTGTGCCTTCTAAACTTTCAATCACTACACTTACATTCGTCATTAATGAGTTGAACATGTATACAGAGAAAGATGAACATGTATACTGAAAAAGCATATTTAATATTCGTCTCGTATAGGGACTTTTATCGTTATTTATTTCATTTTTCTGTCTCCTTGCCTCTCTACACTAGCACTTCCTTCTTTCATCCTCTGTCATGGGTTGCTGCAGTGTTGACAGGGTTGCATGTGTGTGTCGGAAATGAATTCCACATTCAGGGCACAAAGAAGAGAGAAACTCGGAGGAGAGGTTAAGGTAAGAAAGGAAAGGAAGAAATGATGAGGACACAGAGAAAGAGAGATTAGGAGAAAGAACATTAAGAAAAGGAAAAGAGGGATAGGTACCTAAACTGAAGTTGGATTTAATGATTAGGGGGCAGTTTCGCAGTAAGAGCTGGACAACAGGATTGTGGTTAAGCTGAGAGGTAAGAATTGTGAGAGCAAGAGAATTCAGAGTTCAGAACTGTGAATCTTCTGTTAGTGTTGAGCAGTATTTGTAAAATTCAGTATCTCAATATTTTAAAAATTATATAACTGAATTGTGATAACCTCATGCTTTCTGACTATTGATTCTTGGTAATGGTACCTGATGGCTTGTTTTAATCATGTTCTGTTCTGCATTTCTTCGGATTGTACCAGAGAACACAGATTTCCAGACAGGAAACTGTATTACTACACAATACAAATACAAAATACAATACAGTACTAGCCAGTGAGACAAAAGGTACTTCATGATTTCTTCATTTATTAAAAAAAAAACATCTGATAGAGATGAGAAGCCTATAGTAATATCTGGAAAGGGGTCAGTGTCATGTCTAAAAATGATTACAAAGCCATTTAAAGCTCTGGGGCGAACCACAGTGAGACATTAACTAAATTGAGAACACTTGGTAAAGCCATGAATCTGCTCATTATCTTCTCATATTTGGCACAAGTGCAAGTCCACCTCTGAATTACTCAAAACCAAAATTAAGATTTTGGAGTGGCCTAGTCAAAGTGCTGACTTGATCCTCATTGAGATGCAGTGGCAGGACCTTGAACAGACAGTTCATGCTTAAAAGCCCTCCAGTGTGGCTGTATTAAAGCAATTCGGTGAATTTCCTTCACAGCAATGTGAAAGACTGATCTGCAGATACAGGGTGTCACATTTTATTACTTTTTCATGAAGGTAATGTAAGTGTAAAATTTTCCTTCAGTGCATGAAATGATCATTTAAAAATGATTTTATTTTTTGTGTTGTCTTTGTCTAACATTACATTTTGTTTTAGAATCTGAAAGTGACAAATATGCTGAGGTACTGAACTGATAACACCAACTGAAACACACAAATACTTTCACACTAGTTACAATAAAGCTGTTCCATGTTGTCTTGTACCACTCTGGGATGGCAAACTGGGCTTGAAATACTGATTTAAAAAAAAAAAAAAAACACTTCCCTACTTGGAGTTAAAATGCACCTGGCTATCGTAAATAAATGGAACAACAGCTAAACAGACTGCTCTTCTGTAGCTTATTATCAAAATTACATGGTGTGATACACAACCCCTAAACTAAATAAGGCAGAGTAGAATCTTGTATGGATAAGTGTCCCCCTCGTACCTGTTTGAAACCCCAGGTGATACAAAATAATCAAACCACTCCAGCAACTGCTGTAAACCAAGTTAGGGAGAGTGTGTGGGAGAGCTGCTAGGCAAAACCCACTGCTACCAAAGAGGAACATAAAGGCTCGCCTTACATTTACTGAAAACAATTCAGAATGCAATTCAGTGGACCAAATTTTCTCCACAGCCAAATGAAAGACTGATCTGCAGTTACGAGACGCCAAGTTTTATTACTTTTTCATGACAATGGTGAAGATCTAAAATCTTCCTTCAACATATGAAATTATGAATGTTTTTTCTTATATTACATTTTCTATGGGAATCTGAAAAATGACAAACACAGCACATAAGACCAGCACCAAAAATTGCATTTTTTAGAGAAAAACTATATATATTTTATACGATAAAACTATAATCTTGTCTAATTTGGGGCACTTTGATGCATTCATAAGAATTAATAATAATAAATTCTAGTGAAAGTACACATCAAACATGGTTTTGAAGAGTTAAGTAGTGTAAAAGTGTTTAGCCGCTGCACAGTGTTATTATGTAATGTGCCTGGAAAAGATATTGTTTTTCCAGATGGCTTTAAAACTCAGACATCACAAAATCAGTCCAACATACCTCCACTCTGAAAATAAGCGGAGTTGAATTTAACAGTGTGAGATTTGGTCTTTGAATGAAATGAAGTTCTTAAATTAAATAAAAAAACACACTCTAGGAGATGATAATGCTGCTGCCACACTGTTTAGTTACTGCTCTGCAGGGAAAAGCGGAGTGTACTGAAGGAAGAAACAAATAATTGTGCTGGAATTATCAAATAAGGTTTTTTATTCTTCTTTAAGAAATAACAGGAGGAGCTGGGGTATAAAGAATTGCCGTTGTTTTTGTTGTTTCTTTTATAGCCTGGCGGGTAGTAAGGGAGTGCTTGGCACAGTGGATCTGATAAGAAACAGAATCAGAAAGATCAGGCACAGGAGAGGGGGAGGGCGTGAGCAAGTGCAAAAAAGAGAAAATAACAAGCAGGAAGGCAATTTCCAGTGACCACAGGCTTAAAAATATCACCTCTGGGCCGGATCAGGGCCACTGGCCCTCAATCCTACCTCACAGCTGATTGGATGGCTAATGGCAGGAAGGCAAACGTCACATCTAAAGCTGAAGCACGGGGTCTGCTAGAGCTTGGATTGCTCAATTCTTCTCCCCCTGTGTGTGTGTGTGTGTGTTTTTGTGTGTGTGTGTTTGTGTGTGTGTGTGTTATTGCATACACACAGAAAACTTCTCAGTGATCAGTTCCATCTATAAATGCCCAGTTTCGCCCAGTCACAGGAAATACCCACACTCTGGAGTGAGGTCAGATGCTCACATAAATACCTGAAGCATGCACAGCAATGGTGAAATATGCCTTATACACTTTTCAATGTAAGTAAACACCCTCATATTTGGGCAGCTTACAAACTGCGCTAGAGGTGGGAGGAAAAAAAAATTCAACATTTTGCTTAGAAAAACGTAGCATCAAAACATGAAGGAGAAAGGAGCATATATTGCAGTGTCATATCAAAGCAAGTACAATATCACAAAATCTTTAAAACTCAATTGAATCAATAATTACATCTCAAGTAATCAAGGGTGCAGATTCGGTCAGTTGGACAAATTTAGGGGGAAAGGCCGGCAAAGCCAGGACACTGTAGCAAATATATACTGATGTAAACATAAATTAAGTAAGCAAGTAGTGATTGGTGTAGTGTAGAGCTGTAGTGAAGACCACCTTTGTAGTCCAAGACAAGTCCAAGGTCAGGAATAGTTGAGTCCAAGTCCAAATGAGAGAGACAGAATTGAAAAACCAAGACAGAAAAAAGAATTCTCTTCGAAACGCACTGGCCTGCTCATATTTTTTTTGTGTGATGTTGGAGACTCTAAGATGATCATTTTGCTCTGTTAAAGAAAAGTGAAGTGGCCCCTTATAGTCACGCATGAACACACCACACCACAGCACACAGTGTGAAATTCTTTCTCTGCATTTAACCCATTCACTAAGAGAAGCAGTGGGCCGCCACCAACGAGGGGCGCCCGGGGAGCAGTGTGTGGGGATGGTACCTTGCTCAAGGGTACCTCAGTGATGACACTAGCAGTTTGGTAATAATCATAAAGTAAGTGCTATATAACAACACTGTAGGATCAAATGAGACCATATCACTTATATTGTGCTGTTTAAATTGATTCTCTTGGATTACGGCCAAAATGAAAACGATGAGCATGGATGTCTCAGCAAGCGTATGTTTGGTAACAAGACAGCAAATGGCAGTGCCTGTTCTAATAATTAAATCAGTGTTCATATAAATATATTTATTTATTTATATTTGAGGAGATTTTGGAATATTTGGTGAGTCCATGACAAGTCTGGGCCCATACTGGAGCCCCGGTGTGGTATGGTAGGTAATATCACTACTTCCTACATGAAGCAGACTTGGCTTCAGTCCCCCACCTGAGCAAGAACTAAATATGACTCCAGTAAGAGTGCTTGGGCAAGACTGCTACATTCAGCTTCATCTGTTACATGAATAAAATAAAAGGTGTGATCAATAAGAGCATCTGTCAAATGCTTAAATGTCAGTGTAAACAAGAATGCCTAAAACTAATTAAAAATAGTTGGTCATTGCTTTATGTCACTTTTAAAACACAAAATGTAATATTAACAGGAAAAAAGAAGTCAAATATTGTGCCATTTGTCCATTTGAACCATAGTAACACAAAGACTGATTTGAACTGGTTGTTTGAACCAGTACCACAACTCAGTAGTGTTAGATGTGATGATCATTAAGCAGCAACAAGACAAACTGCGGCTAGCAATTGAAACCTTTCACGCATAGTTCTTGGGCTGATGTTTGTGCTGGTGAGCTGTCGTTGCTCCTAGATGCTTCCATATTACAGTACTGTCACTGACAGTTGGCTGGGGTAGATCTAACTCAGCAGAATTTACCAACGGACTTGAGACGAAGGTGACATCCTGTGGCTGTGCCACTTTTGAAATCAGCTTCAGTGTGACACTTTGGTTGACAAAGCCACAGTTAACAATAGGAGAGGCTTGAGCACCTCGACTCAATAATTAGGAAGGTTTAAATGTTGTATAGTGAGGTCTTTAATTGACTGATTCTCTCTTCTTCTCTATACCCTCATTTGGACTTCTTCTTAATCCCTTTGCCATTCAAGTGAGTTAAAATTTTATACCTTGCAAAAACAATTTGCAGTCTTCTTATCCCAGCTCAATCTTTCCCTACCGCACTGTAATACTATAGTATTCCTTCTCTCTCTCTCTCTCCCTCCCCCTCTCTCTCTCTCTCTCTTGCCTGGTCCTGAGGGAGAATAAGTAGGCAGATTGAGATGGAAGGTTCAGGGCCTGTAAGTTAGATGTGGCTATGACAGGCGTTTTAACTCTCCTACTCATGCCAGATAACACACACAGCCTCTCTCACTTTATCCCTCCTCTGCCGGCTGAGATTTTCACTTCATGCTCCTGCAGATGGCTGCTTGTCAGCTGAGTAACTGATGTGCTGCTAGTGTGGTAGTAAATAAAGATGGAACTTAAATCCTAGTGTGTGTATTTGGATAGCAGCTTAGGTTGCAGCCCACATTGTCGCCCATACCCTGCAATGCAACCCAAAGTCAGAGCCATTACATCAACTTATGCCAACTCTGATGTGCAAATGAATGTTCGTCTTAAAATCTGTTTCTTTAAACTGTCACTGCAGCACTGGATTTAACAGCGTGTGGGTGGTAGTCGGGGATATTTTTGAAACTCAAATGAGATCAGTGATAAGTGTTGTCAGCGTAATCTGGGATTGGAGGAAATGAAGCTAATGCAGCTGTCACTCTACTAAATCAGCACGGTTTGTAGAATAGCACTGCTGGAGGCGAAGTTTTAAATAACAACACACACATACTTTCTAGATGGACTGAAACAGGGGCTAGAGGTGCCTAATTATATCTTCATGTGTGCATATGAGTGTCACATTTATCAAAGCAAGAGATCAGACTGTTCTTTTCACCAGACTATGTACTGTAATCTTTATTCCTAAAATAAACTATTGGATTACCGGACTTTAGACTCATCTGAAGGTAGAACTGGGCTCAAATAGAAAAAGTTACTTTGGGTGCACTTTGGTGATCCAGGTTACTTGGTAATCCATAAGCATATAGAAATCTAGTATGCCTCCCTAAGAAGCTATAAAAAAGGATGTGGTTTTGTGTAGTACAATACTGAGAGGCGTAAAAACCCACTGCAGGATAATTAAAATGAACCGTGAATCAGAAATAATGAAAATTATTACGTTTGCAGTATATCATCACATCTAGCTGAAAATTGTGGAGTACCTTTTCATTACATTATTGCAAGGCATTAAGGGTTGAAATATCTATACTGTGAAAAGTGGCACTGGGCAAGTTGATTTGAAGAGTTTGTGAGGTTTAAATTGATGCTTTAAAAATTTGCTTTGCATTGTTTCGTTCCGTGTATTCATTTGAGTTGAATAAAACCATTACAATCAGTTAAATTGCTTATACTGAAAAAACTTTTTTTGCAGTATTGTCAATGTACCGAGGTTTTCCAAGAGCCAAAATTGCGACTGAGCTTGCATGTCTACCATATCTTACTATTTCCAGAGTGAGGGGCCCTCAGTAGCTTTCACTCTGAGGACACTGAAGTGGTATTAGATGTAATTTATATTAAAGCTTCCTGCTGACTTAATTACTTCCCTCTAACTACCTGTTAAACACTATAATGGGCAGGATAAAAGCAAAAGGTCCTTGCGAATGGGATTCTATTGTCTTGGACTGAAAAGTGTCCTCCACAGAAGTGCCAGGAATGCTACAGCTAGTATTAAAATTCTTCCATGCAGTGGCACGTATGCACAGCCATGTCACCTTTCCTCTTTGAAATGTTCCTCCAAGCAGAGCGTGAAGGGGAGGCTTGTTTTCAACACCACTGCCGACTCCAGTCTTTTCATTGTCTCCATGGCAAACGGCAAAGTGAGGCTGTGCATATTATCAGAGTCCCTCTGAGTTCTCTCTGAAAGCACGCAGGAAATTTACAAGGCCATGGGTCCTGCATAGCTCGCAGTGGCAAAAGCCTGTCTTATACTGAGTCAGAGCAAAGAGTGTATCTCAGCGCTGTACACAGTTACAGGGGAGCAGCTGATCATAAATACAAATCAGAAAATAGCAGTTCTTTGCCATGCTCCACTAAAGAGATGTGTTCGTACTTCATTGAGTTTGGCAGTTGCAGTACATGATATTCATTATATATTCAGCGGCCAATATATTCAGTGCCATTTCTGTTGAGGGAATTGGGTAACTGACTGGAGGGAACTTCAAACGGCCTAGACTAAAACGTTTTAAATTCTTAAGTAATGAATGTCATCACTAAGCAAATTTTGGCAAATAAATTTGGACTGAATTTCGCATCCATAAAACCCATCGGAAACCAGACGATATTGAGCTTGCACCTGGACCACACATTATTGAATGCCTTAGATATTTTATTTGCCGATAAATGGGAAAGACAAACTTGGACATTTTCATAATTTCCAACAAACTCAAGAGGATAGCATAGGGGAGAACAACTCCTACATACATGCAAAACCGGAGACTTGATTCCGTAGGTCAGTTTTTCCAGACCCTGGCTTTGAAAGCCCACTAGGCCCAGGTTTTAAATGAGCTGATTAGTTTATCAGGTGTGCTGGGAGCAGTGAAAATATTCAAATATGCAGGGCAGTGTGTGCCTCCTGGATCAGAGTTGGAAAAGGTAATGCTACCTTCACTTATTTTAAGTGAATCTGTAGAAATTAATATCAGTATTTAGGGTAATTGTCATTTTCAATTAAAGAATAATTCACCTCTAGTAACACATTTTGTTAATTTTTTTTAACATGAAAAAAATGGACACTACCTCTACATGGAATAAGCTTAAATAAGACATATTTGTGCAAGTTGTGATGGGCAGCTATTATCTGTATGATTAATTTAGCATATAAAAAGAGAAAAACATGCAATGTTCACAAGTTTGGGCATCTTTTCAGTCAGTACAATCTTGAAAAGATTTCTCATAGCCAGCTAACAGTCTTATTTCTATCATGTGTCTTTGCACATTGCTTCTGTTTCAGAATTACTTATAGATCATGGATGCATGTTTGAGATCTGTTCACAAGAATATGCAACTTTGGGGATGGTGAAGGCCACTTTCATTTATTTATTTTTTTTAAGTAGTACAGGGTTTTTTGGATCATTGTCTTGTTGTAATGTCCAGTTCTTTTTCAGTTTCTTCACTGACTGTGGGGTATTAGCTTCCAGTGTCTGTTGATATTTAATAGAGTCCTTTCTTCCCTCTAGTCCCACAGCATTCTCTGCACCACTGGTTGACAAATAACCCCAAAGTCTCCTCCCCATGCTTAACAGTGGCCAGGTTTTGTTCTTTTTTGAAATGCGTCTTAGTTTTGGCAAAATGTTTGTTTCATGAGACCACACTTCATTCCAAAATGCAGCTGCTTTATCTAAGTATCATGTTGAAGACTTTGATGTTAATGATGAGATCACATTTATGGTTACCTTCGGACCTGTCTGTGTAACTGATGTTTGTGCAACGCTGGGCCAGAGCTGGGCTGGTTCTTATGCCAGCCAAGTCTTCCTGCAGCTACGATGAGCCCATTGATGTTGAGTGTACGCACAATCTGAGTGATGTGAAGGGTAACATAATTTATTCAGCACTAGTATTGTCTATATCTGACTTAGATTAAAGCTTAACCCAGCCCTTATCCACAAAGGACTGGTGTGGCTGCAAGGTTTAATTTCAACAAAGCAGGAGCACACAAGTATAGTCTGATACCAACCGATTAGGTGAGTGGAATCAGGTGCACTTCTGCTTTTTTGGAAAACCTGCAGCCACACTGGACCTTTGCAGATAAGACTGAACACCTCTGGCCTAATAAGTCAAGTAAGCTCTGAGACCTTTTAAAAAGTAAAAGTGATGGATTGTCTGAAAGGGTGTCCAAACTTTTGCACATGCCACATTATACTCTATGTTTTTTTTCCTTCCAACGTATTTAATAAGCAAATCATGATAATTGGGCATTACAATTTGTAGAAATGTGTCATTCCATGCAGTGGAGTTAAACAATGTCACAGTACACATCATAGAGAACACTGTTTAATCTGTCATAAATAACTAGCAGTTTGTGCCTGATTGCAGTTTGTGTTGTCTATTATTACGACCCAGCTCCTTAGTGTTTAGCCCCAGGCTTTGATGACAGCAAGGGCTTTAAGGGATGCAGTTGCAGAGAGTATAAGGTAGTGATTGGGGTAGTGATTGGTGGAGTGATTGGTCTTGCTTTGTTTAAATGCTGCAAGGCTGCCTACGTTTATTGAGCCAAGTCTAATTAACGCGTCAAATTCCAAACCAAATGGCTGGGCCTACATCCAAACCCACTCCCACTAGTGCTCTTCACACCCAGCCTCAGGGATTTGTTCCTCCTTGTAAGAAGAATGACAATAATTCTCCTTTCTCCCTATTGTCTTGGCATGGTTCTGTCACACATAATGATAAAGTAACAGCTGATGGATGGGCGTTGTGGAGCAGACCTGACTGATTTGGAACACAAGACTGGTGCAGTTTTGCTTTCATCAACGTTGCACAATTACAAAAGAAACAAAGCCGTGAAGGATGATGAAGCTGTAAGTCACGGGGGAAACTGACTGCATATTTTACTATTAACCCTTATAAGGTCTTCGCGTCTGTGGGACCCGTTTTCAGTTTTTAGCTTAAGAAAATAAATTATTGTTTCAAACTGAGATTCTTTGGCCTTGGCTCATTTTCTGTGAGGAACATAAATCAGAAAACATTCACATTGACACTGAGTCTGAAGAGGACGATGAGCGTCAGCCAGCTCTGAAGTGTAAAAGAGCCTCAGTACCAGCCCGTCAGCCAGCTTCAAAACGCAAGTGAACTTCAGGACCAGCCTGCCAGCAGGTGAGCTGCCAGCTATAGGGCCAGACTGTCAGCAGCTTGCAAATAACAACATATGGATGTCAAAAAAGGGCAAAATTGAATGGTCTTCCTGCTCAAGAAATGAACCCCTCCACACATGGCTGCCAATGTGATTCGGATGATACCAGGACCTACACGCTTGGCAGTCACTCATGCACAAGACATCAAATCTTCTTTTGACCTTTTCATGCCATACCCTATCAAGAATAGGTTACATTTCTAATGAAATTCAAATAAATAATACACTATCATTTTGGAAAAACTTGCTTCATTTGTAGATTTGTTCATTATTTTTCAGTTATGTTTTATGATGCATCTCCTTATTTTGTTATATTTTAATTAAAAAAAACAAACAAAAATGAGTGGCATTTCTATTCATAAATGTGATTTAACAAAGGTAAAGGGAACAAATTTAACATGTTTTGTTTATATTACTTGCAAATGGGATGAGGTAAACATCTGCTGAGAATTTGAACAAAAAAGGTTTGAATATGTTGCATTAAAAGCCCCAAAATGCAATGGGTCCACCAGACCCAGCAGGACCCCGGGTGTAACCAAAAAACGAAGAACCTAGCAGGGTTAATGAAATCAATGGAAATGCAGTCCGTCTTCATGACAAAACATTAATAATGGTTCTCAACTGATTGTATTAGGAATTATGTGTCTGAGCATAATTAGGAAGTTTTCATCATGTGCTATTCAGGCCTACGTTGGTTTTTTTATCTAAGTACACATTCAGTACACATCCAGAAAACGTGTTTGCAGTCTGAGTTTGTGTGTGTGGTGTTTGCGTGTTGTGCGCATCTCAGATATGCTCTGTTGAAACAGCTCAGATGTGTTGTGATATTTCTTGGCTGACTCTTGGACAAACAGGTGGCCTCATCTCTCTCCCACATTCTCTCCCTTTCTCTCTCTCTCAGGAACTCGAGGAAGGAGCTCAATGACATACGGTTTGAATTCACTCCGGGACAAGGCGAGTGCTGTTCTGAATATGAACACTACATGTGTATGTGCCTACATTCAGCAAGAGGGTTTATCACAATATGTAGCTCACAAAACACTGTTGCAACTGCATCAGAATCTTTAATAGGCTCTTACTACACTGTCACACTGTGACCCCAAGCTTAATTCGACGCTTGCACAGCTGGTTTAGTGGCTTATTGTTCTGAGCACCCTCACAGTTCATGATACTGGTCACACTACTATTCTTTTTTTTATTCACTGTGCAAGGGTCTGCTATCAGGGCTAAAAAACCTGTGTGAAACCAAAGACATATTGCCCATTGAGACGGTCAGAAAACCAGGATTCTCTAAGTGAATGAGTATCATTCCGTGTCATTGTGCAAAGTGACATCCTGGAAGATACAAATCCTTATAATGTTTGATCACAGACACATTGCGACTGAAAATAACATTCAGATCACTACACATATGGACATGCATTACCTTAATATTAGGATAAACAGTCATATGACCTAGCACTGGCATTTGCAGGGCAAGGGAAGCTATATGGATGGTGTGTACATGTATATATTGACAGCAAATACATTTACTCACACCCAGCTTTTCAGGGTCCAATAACTGTGGAGGGTACTATATGTGTGTGTTTGGGGGAGAGGGATCTAAGAATTTATCTACCCTTTTCTTTCATTTTATGGTGTGTATGTGTGTATTCTCTTTCTAGATACTGCTGATGGCGTTTCTCAGGAGCTGTTTTCTGCTGGTCTGGTCAATGGACATGATGTTGTAGTTGGTAATGTCACACTTGCCCCAAGTGAATTTCGAATAGAATTGCCCCATTTCCTGCATACCATCTAGTCCATGTCATGTATGGCTATACGCCTTGTAGCATTCTAGGATTGCTTTATATGGGTAACGATACATTTTCTGCACATACCTTCCAGTTGCTGCTAACCTTCAGAAGATTGTAGAAGACCCAGTTACCTACAAAGTGTTGACCTTTAAGCTGGTGAGTATTCCAGTAGAAAATGCCAGAACACATCATGTCTAGAAGCATAAAAGGACTTAAGTGAACATGATTTTTTTTGTAAAGTCTAACTTAAAAGCATTGTCCTGGCAATACAGCTTACATATTGTATATACTTACATGCATCAGCATATCATGTACAATAGCTATTCAGTTTATCATAAATATTGGTATATATTTTTTTGCTGCATGTATAAAGATTTATTCGATTTTTTTTTTATTTGACCTAATTCACAGGTGATTTAAAATTGACCATATATGTCTGTTTAGCCAGCATCCAATAGCTTAGTTTGCTTTTGTGTTTATATGCACATGCTCAAATTATGCTTAGACAGCCATTTCTAATTAAACACATTAAAATGAATGCATTAGAGGGAACCCTGCCAAGTCCAAAGAGTAAGACTTTGAATATCAATCATGTTCACTCATTTTGTTTTCTAAAGAAATTGACAGCTACTGTAGACAGATGATGCTATAATTCCTTTTTAAGAGAACATTTTCATCCTTATGATGCTATTCTTCCTGCCTGTCATGAATCTTGTGCTGACATAATGCATGTTCAGTGTGATCTGCATAGGTCCATGTAATACATGTCAATCCACTGTAGGAGTGCAAGAGGCATTAAATACTTCACACACATCCCAGTGGATTGTGCAATATGGCCTAGGCCATTTGAATCACTCCAGTAGATGGAGTACTGAGGTGGAGGTAAACAACATCTGTGCATTCATGTGCTGTTCACCCTGCTCTGATCCTCTGTAGTACAATGTCTCTTCAGCAGCTGCATGCTTGCTCCTTCAGTTCACCCTGATAAAACTGGCAAATCAAGGCTAATGGACTCAGGAGTACACTGTTAAAATGAAAGGTTCCAAAATGGTTCTTGGCTTGGAAAAACTTTAATTGGTAAGTAAACATAATATGTGGAGAGCCTTTACATTTGATAAATGGCTATAAATCCTATTTATAAAAAAAAAATGGTTAATTAAAGAGCTATCCTTTGAAAGGTTCTTGAGGGAGCCAGAAGGTTTTTATATAGGATTACTCCAAAGAACCCTTTTTGGTACCTTTATTTTTAAGAGTGTATTTTGTAGTAAGGAGGATTGCTTTAGAGAAAGTAAGGTTTATTGCTCGTATCTGCTTGGGACATCCTCTAGAGAGAGCAGCATTTAAGGCTTCATAAGTAAAATAAAAAAGCCAGCAGTTTTGGTTTCAACAGGTTTCAGCAAGGGAACAGTTGCGCTAGCCAGCCTGGCTGTTTGATATCTCTTGTTAACACCAGGCCCCTCGACACAATGTGAAACCCAAATAGAAATGTACCACTGCATATCGAGCGATGAGGAATTATACTTGCAGTTGTGCAGGTGCATGCCCTAACACAAAGAGAGCAGAAAAACAATACATTCTTTCCTCTTTCCTCTGTGTAATTCATAAGATTTCACTGGGAGGATTTATGTGACTGATGTCAGTGTGTGTAGTTTTATGATCAGGCCGCTCTACAGGCCACAGCTGGCCTCACAGGCTGAGCGGAGTCAGAGGAAAAGCATCACCCCAGATGCGTTTTTCATCACTAGTGTTTCAGCCTTTGTAAACACACATGCACACAAACATCGCTCTACCAAGCCATCTATAAATTGCTGGAAGCTGTCTGGCCAAAAGCTGCGTCTCCAGCTGTCTGAGGTATGGTGTCAGAGAGAGAGGGAGAGAGAAAGAGAGAGAGAGAGAGAGAAAGAGAGAGAGAGAGAGAGAGAGAGAGAGAGAGAGAGAAAGAGAGAGAGGCAGAGAGGCAGAAAGAGAGAGAGAGCGAGAGAAAGATCGATCACCTCTCAGGCTCTCTCCAACCTCTAAGAGTGTGTGCTAGCTGTGATAAGACCCTCTTGCTGCCCAAAGACATTTAGATTGTACTTTACATACAGCTGCAAACACTTTCCAGGGACAGAGATGACCCAGGCAGCACAGCAGAATTTCATTAATGGGTTTCTTTTTCTCTCCACCTTCTCCCTCTTCTAATACTATTTTTTGGCTTAAAATGAAAACCATAGTTCTCACAGTTACTTACAGTTTTTTAGTGAAAGGCGCTATAGAAATGTAACCTATTATTATTACACCAAAACAACACTGCATTTTTTGCAGTGTGTGTAAACGATCAGTTCAGAACTCAAATGTATGGTTGTTACAATAATATAAATTGATTTATAAATTATGATTATTTAAGAAATAAGTATGGCTTAAATTGCCCTGTCTGTTAAACAAACACACCATTGTAAAATATTTAGAAATAAGCTTTTAACTGTGGTGCTACTTCTCCATCAAACATCGCTGGGTTCAGAGCACCTCCTGGATCTTACTCCCTCATAATTAGCAGACTGAAGATTCTGCACAAGAGGGAGCTCGTAGCCTTGAAGTAGCTTCTGTGTATAAACGAAAAGGAGAAAACGGCTATTAATCTAACCAGTAAGATCTGTGGTCATAGGTTGCATTGTATGACAGAGGAGGGTGTTCTGTTTTATGTGCCGCTTGTTCTATTGCAATTGCGACAGCATCGACAGATGTATCAAGTATGGTTATTCAGTGACTGATTGTGCAGCCCTAGCTGAGCTTAGAGAAACTCTTATGTTGTACATTTTCTTCTGATCTCCTTTTTAAAGCTTGTTTTCATTCCTTATTTTAGTCCACTGGTAAAAAATTTTCATTCCATTTAATGCTAATTGTCTCTGAAGTTATCCATCAGTTTTATTTATGGCTTGTCATAACTTACTTATGCCAAGTCTGCTCAGAAAAAAATAAAAAACAGTTCAGCTAAAGTCAAGATGACATGAAATATTGTGGGTTCTGCCTGGTTCCACTGAGCTTGTCCCCTTGATCAGAGAGCAAAAAACACAACTCAAGCACGCTGCAGAGAAGCGTGTAGTGAAAGCTTTGGCAGACAGCCTTGTGTGTGTGTGTGTGTGTGTGTGTGTGTGTGTGTGTGTGTGTGTACAGGCATACACATTCTTGTTAAATTATATTACTTTGTCATTTAGTATGTGGTTTTACCAAAAACAACTTAAGAAATAAATGCGGTTAATTAATTAGAGCAGCAGAATCATTCCTTTCGCCTGCACTGGTAGAATTACCGTAGCAGCTGTGCAAAATCCCCCAGCTCCTTTGTTGTAAACTCATCACACCTGCAGCTTAAAGAGGTGGGCTTTAAGTTTGCACCTGGGAAGTGTGAGAGAATCCGCAGTGCGGATGTGTGGGGGTAGCTTTTTTCCCCCGGTCAGGAGACTGGTCTGAAAATAGATGTGCACAGGTCATACTCCCCCTGTGGGGACCATGAGGTGCCAGAATGAATGGATCTAACACCTAGGACATCTTAGCAGAGACATACATAGATACATGCACACACACTTGCCAGTTATTTCACACCTCAGTGCACATGTAGTATTCAGCTTGTAACAATTCCGCCAAACCCAACTTACAAAAGACATTCTTCTTGGATTTTGCAAGCACATGTCTTACTCTCTTTATGCTGTGCAGTGCTGACACTTGTTTCAATATCATCCACAACTTGAAAGTGGGGGTTTCACTAATGACTTCAATAGTAATGGACTTATCCAACAGTTATTTTGATTATGTAATCAGATCAGACAATGACAGTGGACTCAAACAAGCAGCATGCCGTGCAAGGGCTTTCAAAGAAAAGGCTAAGAAGCCTTTACAAACACTTCATTAACTTTCTAGTTGTATACAAAGTTTTGGGTACTCCTGGTCAAATTATGTTTTGTTCATTCTAAGCAAGAATAAGTACACATCCTTGCTTGAGAGAAAATAAAACAGATAAAGTGGTCTGTTCAAATATGTTAACATAGAAAATGTGTTCTGCAATTTGCATGTAAATGTCACATTTAAAGCTTGTTCTCTCTAGAGGACAAACACAATTTAAGTGCTCAATCCTTTGCAGACTTGTGTATAAGTATTCTGGTGGGCAAACTATAAAAGGAAATAAATGTTACTGTACAGCTGTATCTTACTGTAAAATAAACCAGTTAAAATAGCCATCATGATCAAGCAAATGACCAACCAACCAAATAGCAGATTCATTGAGATATCTTGCTGTGACGGTCTCACTTTAGAAAGAAAATTACTTGCTGTAATCTGAAAGTTTGTATTTTGATATAAGTGTGTTTATTTGGCTACCTGCTTAACTAATCTAAGTCAAGTTTATGATGTTTGCTTTCTATCTTAATATCTTATTTTATTATCTGTGTGTGTCCAGGCATCCGGCTGCGACAGCACAGAGATTCCAGATGAGGTGAAGCTGATTGGCTTTGCCCAGCTGAGTGTTACTTGATGGCCTGTCTGTGACAGACGAGGAAGAGGAGCAGAGGAGGAGGGAGGCCCTGTATGAAGAGACTGAATGCCACAGGAAGAGTAGACTGGGTTTAGTACCAACATCTATGCTACTCCTACACACTCCCTGCTCCGCCTCTCACTCGCCTCTTTCTTCCTCACAATCACCTTCTACCCTTCTCATTACAGTTAGCGTTGTTCAATTTCCCCCAGACACCACCCCTCCCCAGCGCACACTCATGCACTCCCTACGCATCCCCCGGCCTAAATGCTGTTCCCACAATGCATCTCAACAACATTCCATCGCCCACTTCCCCAAGTACAGAGCAGAACTCAGCCCTGCTAACTCTTGATGCTCTCAGGTGGCAATAGCTAGTGATGAAAAAAAAAAAAGAAAATTAGAATTTCTACCATTATTATTGTGTTACCTATGCTTTCAGCAAAGCTCTTAATATTATTTATTGAAACAGAGAATGCCTTTTATTTCCTTTATTTTCTGGTCTTTGTGTTGAAGGATTAGCTTTTTGGTGCGCACATTAATACCAAGATTGTGTTAATTGTATTAATAGACTTCCTCCTTCCAAATGTAAGATGTCTTATTTATGGGGAAAAAAAGCACATTTTCATTATTCCATAATGAATGTTGTTTTAATACAAGTGAACTGTACTGTACATATAAGAAGTACGTAATCCAATAAGAATTAATGGAACCATTTTTTCCACTGGAAGTATGAGGCAAGAACTGAATGCTGCCATGTGCAAATGTACTGCTTAATATATTTTTTTTTTTCGGGACAGTGTTGATGCTTAAATGCTAGAGGTGCCTTGTTCATTAATCCGTGCCTAAGAACATAGGTTACAAGCCGAAGCTGTCTAAAGCAGAGGCTGCTTTCTGTTGCTAAAGCAGCATTAAGCAGAATTGCTTTAGTCGATACATTCAATAGTATTTTCACTGGTTTAAAGGCTAATGTTGAATTTACAAAGCTGTAATGCACTTTGACTTTGGGCAGTGCAATGTACATGCACCTGTGATTCTAGTGCTTCGCCCATCCAGATTTAACCTATAAAGCTTTGTTGTGTAACGGAAAAAAAATATATAGATCCATAACACACTCCTGAACCGTGAAAATCCAGCTGCTGATGATAAAAAGTAGCCCTTTCATTCCACTGCACTTTCCAGCATGATGATTTTTAGGTCCCATAACGCATCTGTCTCCGATGTACTTTATGACAGACAGATGTTCAAAACCAAAAAGGTAGCTACTGAATGAGAGCTGAGTCATGGATCCAAAAATGCATAAAATAGTTTCAAATCACCACATTTTCAACTGTGGTTGAAAACAGTTCTAGCTTGAAGTAAGTATTTTATGAAGTTCTGTTTTCTACATGAAGTGTGGGTACCATTTCTGCATTATATTCCTGTTCCTTTTCTGTAATCAGCAAAATCAAAAACCGCAACCAATAAAGAACTGCTATTATTAACACACTGGGTGGCCGGGTGCTGGAGTTCAGTATTGTCGTCACTGTGCCTTCAACCAAGGACATCTGCAGATTTAGCAGCCTTCCTTTAACATGAGAAATACAATTAAAAATCAGTTACAACAACGAACAATACTAACACACGTGTCACCATTGCTCCTGTCCTTTCCAAAGCAGCTTTCAGAAGTCCTGGCCAGCCAAGCTGTTCGGCAAATCCATATGCAATGAACATGCGTGTGTACACTGTCTTGAATATCAGCATTGTTTTGACTAGACTGTAAAAGAATGACTGAGCCAACGTATATATTTCTTATCAGTATAGTTTTCATTCTCAATTGTAATAGAGTCTGGCTGATAAGACCAGTAGGACCTTGATCACATTTAATATGTGCAGTTTTATATGGTACATTCAATTAAATGTGTAGTGTTTGTCCACAGGTTTATAGATAAGCACCATTTAAACTAACACATTATAATCATTATATGCATATAGCATTTCTGACAAAAACGTATTCAGCATCCCTTTAGCCATAGCCAATGTTATGCTGACTTTTTATTATATCATATGCTAGGTTGTAGGGTATTTCTTATGCTTTGACATCACAGTATTTGTGAATGCAGTTTCTTTCAAGATTCCACAGACCACCAGGCCCTGCTCTTAACGTGTTATTACAATAACTCCACCCATAAGTCTGTAAAAACAGCATCCTGTGCTTTGAAACAGCCACAGTTTCCAACACTGTACCTCTTAATGCTGTGAACTGACGATACTGAAGACTAAACCAATTTGTCACTGGTGGTGATAGAATTTGGCATTGGCAGTATCTGGCACAATGTCTGGTGGCTGTACTTCTGCCAAATGACACTACTTGGCAAGGTTAGTGGCTGGTGAATCCCTGAGGGTGGAGATAAGGTAAATTGGAGAGGCCTGCACAAACTCTGAGGTCTGCTTTTACTCTTCCCTTTAAATTAATGGGGAATGCCACTTTCCTCAGCTTTTAAACATGCCATTTCTATTTAAAGTTGGAGGGCATTTACTGAAATGCTACAGTTCTTTCTGTAGCTGGAATCGTTTTCCTTTGGAGTTGGAACTTGTGATCGCAATCAGTCAATGCATTTGTGTGATATCTGAGTAATTCATTATTTCAGTCACACCTATGGGGTTGTTTTTTGATTACTAAAGGAAGGCACAGTTAAAGGCAAGGAAAGATGTCACTCAAATGACAAATGGCAGAAAGCAAAAGTAGTGTTCATTCTGAACAAGAAACCCATGAAGAGAGCTTTTAATAAATGGTAACTAGAAATGCACATTTTCAAGCAGTCAAAGCACATGTTAATCCCAGAGGGTCCTCTGTGTCTTAAATGTAAATGAATGAAAGTATAATTAAAAAGATAAACACTTCAAAGAAACTGCAATATGCTTGAGTACTTTTATGTTTTAAAAAATCCACAGTATAATACAACAATACAACAGCCTCCCATGGGGACAATTTCTGCATTATCTATGCTGTTCACAGTTAAATGCCACAAATTGCTTAACAGTATGAGTGAATAAAAAAATAAACACATGAAAATTAAATTGTGGCCTCCACAAGTTCTAGAAAATATTACCTTTCCACTGTCCAGTCACTTTCCTTGAAGTGCGTCTTATAGATTGATATGTAACATATACATGATGAGACTTCAAGGAATGCCTTTACAGTGCTGTTTACCAAATACAGTAATACTCACTATGATACTTCATATTATATGTTAAGTAATAAAGATAATATGCATATGCAATAGTAATAGAAATATGAGCCAGCTAGATCTGAAGTAAGGACAGAGTCGTTAACCATTGGTTACATAAAGTAAGAAAATAATTTTGTCAGTCATTTTCATAAATAATGAGTTATACATCTTCATGTGTGTGTTTTTTTCTTTTTTTACAGAAAAGCTTTTTTTCTTAACATCAATATGTAAACAAATAGAACTTAGGCGCTTCCACGTAAAACAAAAGCATCTGTTGGAATATTTTTAACAATATATTAACATCATTAGTGCTGATCATCAACACTGCTGTATAATTACATCCAACAGAGTTATGTGCAATGAAAGGAAACACTGTTGAGGACATTCATGTTTGGTCTCATCCAACTTAGAAGTGCACCTTCGCTGAGCAGCTGAGCCAAATTACTACAGTGTAAAAAACTGTTTATGCATGAATTAGCCTTTAAGGTATTCTGAAACAGCATGGTGCACCTTCCCTTGATGCAATTAAACTGGCATGGCAAAACCACTCACACTCACAGTATACTTTTCAGTGCACCTTGCTTTTGTATGCCAGCAGAAGGATATTCTCCACTCTACGCAAAGGCTTGAGGGGATAGTAAAAACAAGGGCATTTTCAGTTGACTAAATGTCACAGGCTGTTTACGGGGCTTAAGGAGAATTCCCCATGTGCTCTCCATGTTACACCACTGCATGTTGTTTCCTTTACGTTATAGAAAGGGACACAGATACATAGTAGTTCTCAGGCGTTGCTAACACTTGAGATGTTTCTTGCTGGACATGTCATTCCAGATCCGATGCATCTCCTCGGGGGAGATTTGGTGCACGGTGATGACTCTACGGTACCTGCAGAGGCTGTAGGCCATTTTCCAATGATTGAAGCCACTGTTCTGATATGGGTGAATGCCTAGCTTCCTCAGGCAAACCCCGACGTAAACATCCTCCAGATGGAGCAGGCGGGTATGGAGGGAAGTCTTATAGATCAGCTCTGCCACATCTGCTGAGAAAACGTAGCCTGTGCCAGAGCAGAATGGTGGGTATTTGCTCTCTGGGTACAGGTCTCTGGGCATATACCACTTACTGCGCATGTCCCGAATAGGTGAGCCATTTATGACATAACCTGTGAAATACCTCCTCCTGGGCTTGGTGGCTGGTTTTAGTAACTTATATACCAGGTTGTCCATGTTGACAAAGATGTCGCTGTCCGTCTTCATTACATACTTAGCCTCCTTGCAGAAGGTGGCCACCCAACGCATTCCCATCAGGGTCTTGAGGGTCAGGTTATGGTAGGAGTCCACAAAGTCCTCCACTATGATGTCATGGAAGATCTGACTCTCTTGCTCCACCATCTGATTGAGGACATTATCGGTGCTACGGCCGAGAAGGAACAGAGTGATTATGCGAAGGTCACTGAACGTGCTCTCGTCACCCCATGTCTCTCTAATCGCCTGGCGAGCGTCAAACTCTTTGTGTGTCGTGCTGATGAGGATCACTAGGAATGGCACATTGGTCTCACACTTCTTGGGCTCATTAATGATGAATTCAAATCCATGGGGATTTAACGGACGCGTTCGGATGTTGCTAAACGTGGTGTTGGTGTTTTTTTGGACTTTAACGGTTTTCCGAGCAGGAGCAGACAACTGTCCCACATATGATGTTGTGGGTCTAGATATGCTTAGATACCAGAGAGCACTTGCCCAGCAAACAACTGTCAACACGTAAAGGCATGACACTTTTGAAGGCATTATGAAGCATTCATGCGTGTTTAGGTTAGTGACTGTGCTTCAGGCAAAGCAGCACAAGGCGGCATCTGTGTGCTGCTTGACATTAATTGTCAGAAACGGATGACTTCAGAGGAAAACTGAGCTATTCCCTCTTCATGCAGAAATGGCAAGAAATTGTCGCAGGGCTCCACACTTTCCTCCTGAGACTCCTCCACATGTTCCATTGAAGTCTGTAAAACAAAAACAGCATGCATATGCTTTAAACTCCTGTATCTCAGCTCAGTTCACAGAGAGCCTTATAGTCCATATTTTTAAGTATGGGCCAGCTCCAAATGCTCCTGAACCATCTAATCAATGTCTTTAGAGAACTGATTACCTGCAGGTGGGCTGAGAGATGGCACTGAATGTGGTCTGAACCCACTGAAGCATGGCCATTTTTTTTAAGATGGCCACACACAATGCAGCCAGAAGACATTATAATAATGAACATAAGAGAAAGAAATATACTGTGTATATTATGTTTGCACAGAATACAGTGCAAATCTAGCACCATATGAAAGTTTACCTCCGTTATAGAGAGTACACATGACGTATAAAAGGAAATTGTAGATACAGATCTTATTACCTGTTTACAATTTAGTGTATTGCAGGTGTTACTGATTTTAGTTTGTTGTCAAAGAAATGGGACATGACAAGCCAGAACGTTCCCATTTGTGTGGTACTGCGTTCCTGGGTATTATCTCAAGAATGTATTGTGATTTTAGTGTTTTAGATAGCCAAGTCTTGCCAAAGAATGAAACAGAGAAATTTAAATGTGTTTTGATTTTGTATTCAGAGGAGTGTATGGAAATGAGCGTATCATGACTACTCAGAAGTCATGGAGCTTGATACTGTGGTGTTTTCTGATAAGGGTGCTCTGTCTACACAGCAGTCAGTTTATTGGCCCAATCTCCTCCCAGTGGGGTGGATACCCACATCAACATCCCCTCAGTTGAAGAAAACCTGGATTCTGCACAAAGAATCCAAACATAAGACAGAAGGCTTTTTTGTTACTTCAGTTCATGTACTCTCAGTATTCTGAACATATTCTAGCCATCACATAATTAAACCTTTAACTTCAGGTCCTTATTTTGTTACTGATCTTAAAAAGGTCATTTAGGATCACTAGCAAACCCAATCAGAATTTCAACAATTAACTTGACACATCACACTTCTTCGACAATTCCATATGGAATTAAAACGCAAGGCATGCTCCATTTACTTACCATTAATTATTGGCCTCTCAGAGTGAAACAAATGTGCTCTGAAAGAAAATAAAAACACAATCAGCAACTATACCTTCAGTTATTTTACTGTAAAATAACAAAACTCTGCACATTCATTACACAGGCAAAGGTTAGATGCTTTTGACTCGGTACGGATAAAAAGCAAAATGCAATGTTTATTGGCATATACACATATTTAGTGGACAGTCTATTCTTGAGCTCAGGTGAAATCCTATTAGAGCAGGCTATTAATTAGAGAAGCACAGGTCATGAATTTTTATTGCAGACTCGAGGTTCTTTACAGCCAAATTGGCAGATGACTGATTTTTATTAGCCCTTTTTAAAACCTGAAGTGGGATAAATGAACACCTGAAATACACTCACACATTTGCACTACTACTTATTAGTCACAGCCTGAATAAAATTGTGTTTTTTAATGGGGGAATAAATGGCATTTTAAATTGAATATGAATGAAATATTCATTCATTTGTTTTCATTTGTTTTCAATAACAAATTAAAGTGCTACATTGAAAGTAGAAGACAACTGGGTGTTAAGCACAAAGAGTTCAGTATTATGTTACGACATTTTGGTAGAGGTGTAGTAACAGCATTCAAACAGTGCGAGTCCACTCACCTACCAGCCAAAATTAAAATAATAATTTGAATTGTATGCTTTGAGCTCAAATCTGCTAATACAAATTTTGGGCTGGGCACGCAAGCAGTACAGATTAAAGGTGTGAAAAAACCCCGTGAACAGGAGAGAGAATATGTGACGTCACTTTCACTTCACTTAAATGTGGTGACTGTGTAGATCCGTATGATCACTTTTGACAGCAAACCTTAACATCAGTACTATTACTTGTCATACACTAGTAGTTGTCATGTCTGTTAGCTTACACAGGATCACAGTAAAATTTCTGCATTTCTGTTTTGTGATGGCTGTTCTGACAGAATACATATTGATTCGCAAAAATAGCACGAGACAGGTGACCAAAAGCAAAACAGGACCAACAATGTATTAGTGCCCATGGATCACATACAGATATAGTTCGACTTTATCACTTTTCCTTCACAAATTCATACGCAGTGTTTTGACCATGCATAATAAATCCTTCAACTGCGCTATAAGGTATATTTGATATTTCTAGTAAAACATGTTGATCTGACCTGGTACTGAATTCAAGAAAACTCTCAGTTCTGAGCAACGTTCTAAAGTGAGAATGTCCTTCAAAGCACTATGCAGCAGCACATTCTCTGTCCGTGGTCCTGAAAGTCTCTCCACGGCATGCTTTGATTTTTTGGCACTGCTAATTTTGCATTCTTGGTTTTGTTGCATTAGCAGAGTTTCAAATGTTATCGGTCTCAGTCAACTCACAGGGAGTTTGCTTTATATAAAATGCGTAATCTAAACTTTGAAATGTGCTCTGTGACAGTAAAAGGTTATGACAGTTTATAAAAGGGAGACAAGACAAAAGGTTCCTTAAGTAAGCGACTGCAGCCTTGGAGCCCATCTGCTTTAAACAATGCTGACAGTGACAAAGTGTTTGTGCCAGTGATGAATTAAATAATGCTATCAGGCAGGCTGCTCAGTAGAACAGAGTGTGTCTGTAAATGCGTGGTTGTATTGGTGAGTAGGTGCTGAAGTAATTGTAAACAGCCTTATCAAAGTGGGCTTTTTTGGGTCAAATATGCAGCCTCTGTACATCTTCACATGATTCTCGTGATGGGCTGTGTGGGGGATTTGTGCTGTTATTGATTCGAGAGACATAGTATGAGGTCTTCTATTTCCCATATTCACATGCTCATCAAATTCCATGGTTGGCTAATCAAATTATGATGAACAGTGTACAGAAGGCCATTAAAATTTCACACCATCGCCTTTCTTCTACTCCTCCTTCTATTCATACAAAGACCAGTGGAGCCCACAAGGTTATCCAGTCATTTCCATTCAGACAACCTTTCAAATGGAAAAGACTGCATAAAGGAGAGCATGAATTATCTGGAGCCTTTCATGGAGCTTCTCTACACACGGTCTTCAGAGACTAATTTCTCGCAAAAACAGCAAACATTCTGCAGAAGATTAGAATATTAATCTCTGCCATAAAGACTTAGTCTTAGGCTGCTACAGATCTACTTTTACAGAGTTCTTTTATTGCTTCATATGCCATTAGCTTTGAATTATAATGTGCATAAACTTAATCTTTATTAAGTCCCAAAATAAGCACAAAACACTGCTGACCATCTGCTGTGCAAAAAAGCAATGCAACAATATCCCCCTGCCAGCACACACTCTAACAGGTGCAAACAGGAAATAAAAATTACAAACATATAAAGCTGAGGAAATCTGTCAGTCTGTTCTGTGGGGACGATGTAAATCCCTGCAAGGACTCAGCACGAAGGTGCCTAGGAAGTAAAGACGAATTGATTGAGTGTGTGCATGTGTGAATGAGGGGTGGGTTATATGGGAGGAAAAAATGATAAAATCAGACCCTGTGCTACATGGCCTGCTGCATGCTCATAGACGAAGCATGGCATGAGGGCGCCACATAACTCCAATACATTATCCTTAAAGAAAACTCCAGAAAGCAATCAGATAACATCACCAGCAGGCCAGCTTACGTGATCTGTGGCTAGACTTGTCTGTAGGTGAGTGCACACATGCACACACACACACACACACACATAGAGGAATGATGCTATGGAGATAAGAGAAACAGAGGACCTGTAGACTGTTTTGTAACAATCAGAGCCTGTTTATCAGGCAGACAGGGAGAAAGTTGTGTCAGTAAAAGCAGATAAAGGCTTCTAAAGGGCAAATGCCCCTTGCTGCAACACGAAGCAGCAGCAGATACCCACTGTCCATCACAGATAAGCACAGTATGGATTTTGTTTTAAAGCTGCTGTAAGCCAGAAGCACATTCAAAGAAAAAACACTTTGAACACATGCATGGCTTTAGGTATTGACCAGTGCTGGGTCTACGCTGTACTGATCAGTCCTGTTTGCGTTCATTTGCTTCAGCAGGCTAATCGCTATCTCTCATCTAATCTTCACATTTGCATATTCTTTCCCTTTCTTTACAGACTGCACATAATTACTAATTGACAAATGTCCAGTCCTATAAGCATCCTCTGCCCCTCTCTTAATTGGATGCGGTTATCTGGTCTCTTCTCTCCTCTGTAACTTCATAAAAGCCCACAGCCTTCATGTTAGATTTATGGGGAAAAAACATTTAGATGGATCCAGTTGTCATATTGCCTAAATTATGGTATTTTTCTTCTAGACTGATGGATTAGTACATTGTTTATTCAGCAACACAGCAAAAATCAATATTAACAGATTGAGACTTTTTGTAACAAAAATATTGAAATTGAATAGCACCGCTACTCTGCAATCTTCCCTTCATATTAACCTTCATAATGCTAGCAGAATTCTTGGCAAAAAAAAGGAAAAAATGTAAATAAATCCACAGGTTCAGTGCTCATTTGTGTGACTGACAGGGGCTCAGAGCTGCAGCAGGACAGGTAGTGAGAAGCAGTGGACGGCTGACAGGCAGCTGAGCTGTAACCCTGCTCTGTCTGCCCTGTCACCTCTCTCTGACTATCCTACGCAGTAATTTCAGAATGTCACCGCAGCAGTACACCTCAGTACACACCATACCACACTGCCTGCCAAACACACACTCTCTTCTGCTATTCAAATTTTATTAACTTAAGTGGCTGTACAAGACCGCTCTTCGAGATCTACTTCTCAGCCAATCAAAGAATAAATGGTGAGAAACTCCAGGCCACTGTGGCGAAGAGATTCAACTGTGCTGGAGTGAACAGAAGAGAGGAGACGAATATACACCAATCACCTGCAACATTAAAACCCCTGGCAGACGAACTGAATAACACTACCTTGTTATAGTGGCACCTGTCAAGGGCTGGGATCTATTAGACAGCAAGTGAACAGTCAGTTCCTGAAGATGATGTATTGGAAGAAGGAGAAGTGGGCAAATTTCAGGATCTGAATGACACTGACAAGGGCGAAATTGCGATGGCAAGATGACTGGCTGAGAGCATCTCCAAAATGGCAGGTCGTGTGAGGTGTTCTTGATATGCAGTGGTTAGTACCTACCAAAACTAGTCCACAACCAGTGTGCTGGTGACAGGGTGTCACCTGTACCCAAGGCTCATTGATGTGAGGGGCGTGAGGTTAGTCTGTTTGGTCCAGTCACATAGAAGAACTACTGTAGTACATACTGTATTCCCAGCGCTCAATCTGGTTGAGCATCTGTGAGATTGGCGGGCTAACTATTCGATTCATGGAGGCCCAACCTTACAACTTAAAGGACTTGTAGTATCTGCTGCTAATGTCTCCAGATGAGACAGCACACCTTCAGAGGTCTTGTGAAGTCCCTGCTTTGATGGATCACAGTTGCTTTTAGTGTAATGGCTGATCAGTGTAGAGAACTGCATACTTTGTATCATAGCCATGGATACTTTCACCTCAGAGCACAGTGTGCTCAAAATCAGTAACACTATGCACTTAACCAGCTCTTTCCAAAACTCAGGGCATTTGCTAAACTGTGTGGACAAACTGAAATAGAAAAAAACTGTGTTACAGTGTGCTTTGGTTACAAGAAGTTCATTTCCAATAACTCAATGGATAGAGTGAAATTTCTTAGTCATGTTTTTAATTCATGACTTGGTTGAGTGGTCTATATCAACTGACAGGTTCATGCACTGACATTAAACCCAGTGCAGGGTTACAGTGGCATGGAGCATTAGTGCAGAGAGGCAGAGCACAGCCGCTCCATTACACTCATCCACCTCAGAGAAGCAGAGAAACCTGTATGCTGTACCCCGTACAGCTTTGCCTGCCAGGAATCTCATGACGAACTATATATGTGAAAGATTTTCTATTGTCCAACACCTATAAAAGCAGTGACTCTCAAAACATTACTCAGGTACACCCAGATAGCCCGCATTCTTTGCTCCAACCTACAGATGGATTGAGCAAAAGTGTGGTCCCTGTGGACTGTTTTGAGAGAGAGAGAGAGAGAGAGAGAGACAGGGAGAGAGAGAGGGGGGGGAGACAGGGAGAGACAGATAGACACAGAGAGAGAGCCATAGAGAGAGACAGGGACACAGAGAGAGAAACAGAGACAGAGAGAGACCTATACAAGACATTTCTGTCCGAACAAACCTGGCATCAACATTTAGGGCCTTTCTTATGCTGGTTGGATCCACAAATGGACCAATTGGACCATTAAATGTGGTCCAAAATGACAAATCATGAAATTGTCTAATTTACCAAGAACATTTTCTCTTTTGTAAAGTTGCTTTTTCTGAGATACAAGGATTTTCTCGCCCGGGTACAACAATATGCTGATTTCACAGTGTAAAACTTTTCCGGTCCTTAAGACACTAATTCCAAAGCAATCCCCATTAAACAGAATTTCCACTTCAGTTAATAAAGAATCTTGAAACGTCCTCTGCATTCATGATGTTACTATTACTCTCCCAAGTTAGAGCCATGGTCAAGAAATATGCCTTTAGTTTTGACTTTTACTGCTACAGACATTCACCCTTAATTCATTTTTGCATGCATGGCCAATCACCTATCACAGCCATGTATATTCATGAATGTGGAGACAAGCAATCTATTGAATCTTGGGGAAAATTGCAAGCCACTGAAATAATTAGACAAAACAACCAGAAGATACAAAATACATGATGATTCATGGGAAGTCAGGGGGCAAATCTGCACTGGAATGGCTGTGTAAAAACATCTATTAATCAAAGCAGAGGCAGCCATATGAGGTAGCTGCTAGGCTAGACTTTCTGCAATCCACTCAAAGAGAGCAATTACATTGTCCCCTATACCTCAGAAAAGAAGCATTCTGATTTATAACTTCATATGGGACTGTAAGCAGAGCTTTTAACTGCATCAGTGATACATGCATCTCTAGCTCAATATATGCCATTTTGAATGTATGAAACTATGTATCTTCAGAAATGACCAGACCTGACTTAATAAATAAATAAAAAGAATAAATAAACTCATAAGCCAATAAATTTACCAGTTGTACCAGTGACAAACTATCAAATGAACAAAGCATAACAAGTCCATTATGGCAGTTCAGATCTTAAAACCACATATGTAGTAAAACAACACTTCTAACATTTCTAACACTAACAGAGGAATTACTGTCACTAAGGTCATGGTCTCTCTGCTGGATTGTTAGGTCATCCTCCCTTTTTAGTGGTTTCAATTTGAAAGGTTCGGTTTTGCCTGACTGCTGTTTAATGATGCATGAAGGTCTTCATGGTGGTTGCCTTACTCCTGCTCATGTCCTTTTCTCACCAGATTTCTAATTAAAACTAGCCTTGATAAGGCTTCTCCGCATGACGCATGCCTTTATGTTTTTGAATGATAACACATAATTGAATGATTGCTGGTGGAAAACTCGGTAACGTCTACTTTTTTCTGAAATCACAGAGATGCGAGAGGCAGAAGATAAAGGAGCAAGCTGAGCCCAGCATGAGGTTCGGATTCCTAATGTGCTTCGCCCCTCTATAATAGACATTTAAGGGACACCACAAAGCTTAGATCTGCCTCTACTGTAAACACATGCATCTGATATCAAAAGAAAGCAAGATTGAAGGAAGGACTGAGAAGTAGTGAAGCCTGGCATGACCTCTCTTCCCCTGGCACTCATTACTACTAATGCTTGGGGTTTGCCTTCACAGAAATAAAGCACAAGCTGACCTGTCTGGACCAGGAGGAAAGTGCAGTTCATCTCAAAGTCATAAAGTCGATCTGCGGACAGTGAAATTCCTGATGATATAAGCTGTTTTTCCAGGCCACCTCGGCCCCGTCCTGCAGGGACACAGTGTGTGGGAGACGTATTGTTGCTGGCAGCGGTAATGGATGTGAAGCAGGGAGAATGGCTCTCGTGACAGGCAGCGCAGAGACAGGTTTCTAGGGGGGGAGTTTGGACAAAGCATACAGCAGTGGGGAGTTATTTACAGAACTGCTTCGGGTGAACCCTGAAAATGAAAATGACAGCTGGATCTATAAGAGCCCAACATGCAGAAATCATGGCCTCCATCCACACCCATCCTCCATGCTATGCAGCTATGCAGCTCATAAGCCAAGTTCAATATTCCACATTGCAGGACTAATATGAGCTGCTATAGGCTAAATTACTCCCAGAAAATCAAGACCACGGCAGTAAGCCAACATGGTTTGCATTTAAAACATGATCAATAACTCTTACCTAAGACAAAGCTGAAGTGCTCACTTTTTTTATATTTGCACAAGCTCTGAGCAAATCCTGAACATTAGCAGGCATTGGTAATTTACATATTTGAAGCTTAAGGGCTGAATTAAATTGAGAGTTTTGCTATGAGCACCAAGTGAGGAGCAGGAAATCTATCAGACAATTAGATGATTGTAGCTACGTTGGGCTGAATGAGAGGTTTTGATAAATCACACTGAACTGGAGGAGGAAAACAAGCTCATAAAATCTGCATTAATGCCACATTATTCCATACGGTAGGAATTACTTACGGAGGCAGTATCCATTTCTAAGCAGGCCTATTAACATTTTTCCAATGTGATATTCCTGTAAGATGATTTTTTCTGCTGAAACTGCCACTGAGGTTGTGGTCACTACCCAGCAGTTTGGAATGAAGCCAGCATGGTCTCATGGTCTTAGACTCTCCCTGGGAAATCCTGCACCAACAATGTGAATATCTAAATGGGAGCTCATCAAGAGAAAGAGATAACGAGCATAAAAAAGAATTATCAGAGGCTGGGAGAGAGAGGCATGGACAATGGGTGAGAAGAATAGGGAAGTGTACTAAGATTTAACAGGTGAAGTGGGTAAAAATTTACAATTGAAACAATACTTTCAATGAAATCAGGGGACAGCAACTAAAAGGAGGATTTACAGTTAGAGCAAGCCAAAGAGAAATGGACGTTTATAGAATTTTATAGAAACTACTACTAACATCCAGGCACCACAAATTCACTGAGCACAGGATATCTATATTTCATGTGTATGTTTTAATTTAATTGTCCAGGGTGCACTATGTTTACTGCAAAATGTAGATTGCAGGCCACTGTGGTCAAAGCTGTCAGAATTGAGAGAATGCAGGAATGCAGAAAAGGCTGAATACAATCAAGGCATATGTTCACCAGAGGCCCCAGTCTGTCAAAAGTGATTACCTCTGAGCGCCTATCAATGTGTATCATTACAGAGCAAGCACTCAGGATGAGGACAGAAGGAGAGAACCCGAATATGTAGTTTGAGAACAGTTTGTCCGAATTTGACGTGACCCCCAGCAGGCTTTGGATCTGAATCCAACCTGACAGAACACAGTTCTGTCAAAAAGCCATACACGTGTGCAGATGTTAAAATTTAACAGGACAATAATTACCTTACCCTCATCATGGTTTATGATAACACTATTATAAATGGTAAAGAAAATACATCATGTATAATGTATATGTGTTGTGTTCGGAGTGTCACTTTTAATGGGAATAAATATGTTGTGGTTATACACGCATACGCAAAATTTGAATTACTTGTTTTGTTAAATGCAAAGAAGTTAATACATCCTCGACAGGGAACAAACTTAAATATGGCATTTATCTATAAATGTTGATGCATAATTTACACTGATTTGCTGAGTTCAACATATTAACCAAAAAAAACAAAATGGAATGAATTTTGTAAAGTAGGGCTGGTTCTTCAAATGCGTCTTGGTTTTTCTAAAAAAGGATCTGAATATTTGCTCTCGGTAATAATTCAATCTACATATTTTTCCATCGTTTTATTTTTTTGTTGTTTTTTTTTTTAATAAGAGAAACATCAAGTTATTCTGTAAGTTAATGTTTTGTAAGATAAGGCGACAGATGAGTCTGACTGCTTACCTAGATACAAGGAATTATGCAGAGGCTCAAGACATAAAACTTACAAGACAATAAACTGAATTTGGCTATTGGTCTTTGTTTAAATGTTTGTGATTTTAATATCTCATTGACTTATCCTGCTTAAGTCTTTCAGATAAAGGGGGTAAGAGGTTAATTTTGTTTTGTTAGAAAAAACCATTTCTCCTGTTTTAATGATAAAATGCTGTGAGTAAGCCCTCAACTTTGACAAATGTCAGGAAAGGTACTGTTCTGGGATCTAAAGGGTTAAATATGAACTATCCAAATACAAATACATTTAAATTATTTAGTCTGTCTCTACTGTGCAGGCCACGGTTTATCTTTTATTTTAATGGCCTTTGTCTATAGCATATGGAGTATGAGAGGGTATTGCTGTGGCCATTGCCATTAGACTACAATTTTTTTCTCTAGCTTTTATGGTTGTGGTGTATTTTTAAAGTGGCACACAAAGCAACACTTCCTGCACAAGCAGCGGACCAAGGTAGAATGTTGGAGGCCCCTGAGCCCAGTCAGTGGGATGCGTAACGGGGCCCGTGTGGATCTTGCTGCTTTAGAGGAGATGCTGGTGGGACACACTGGCTGCAAGAGCTGTTTGTTGCTAATTTTAAGTCATGCTCAGCTGAGGCAGTAAATAAATCATTAAACACGTCTAAAACAATAAAATTCATCTCTCAGCCAGCAAGGGGGCCACGGCAGTGGATCTGCTGCTGTAATGATGAGACAATGGGGGAGTGTGTGAGAGTGGTATGGGTGGGAGGTACACACGCCTAAGTGTGTGTACTTGTATGTGTATGTATGTGTGAGAATTTAAGCAAGAAGTGAGAGACCACCGACCAGTATGACCCTGCAGAGAAAAGCACTTCAGGCCCATCAGCCTCCACATCTACCATTCTGCAGTACTGGAAAGGCTCTAAAATAACACCAGCTGAGCAACACATGCTGAACACTTACTGCTCGGAGCAATTGCCAGTGATTTAACAATAGCTCAGAAGCATGTGAAAGTACATTTTCAAGATGGTTTATATACACTACAAAGCCTGACTGAAACCTGAAAGGCTCATAATTTACAACATGCAAGTGTGTGTGTGTGTGTGTGTGTATGGGTTGGGCAGTTTCGGAGGGGCTTTGGTACTAGACCTTACATATTTCTTTTTATCGAGAAGTTTTTGCATTTTTTTGCCTCCCCATGGCCCTTATGAACAAGAATTTTAAAAATTATTAATATTTAAACTATAAAAATGCCCATCTGACGGTCATCCATACAGTGATCAGTTTGCATGTGCGGGGGGTCCATTAGCCAATGTTGTCACTCTGTTGTCACACGGAGCAGGCACACTTCCAAAAAAACTCTTTGCAGCATATCCCCCACATTTCACACCCTTAATTTCTGCACCTCTGCATGGCCTTGATCAATAATGCATTTCATTTCATAGTCGATACTCATTCATTGTATTTCAATTATCTCATGCAACTTGGATTTAAATTCTCGAATCAACTTGTTCTTTGGAAGTAGCAAAGACCAAACACTAAGCCTGACATATTTTCTGGAATTCTAGCTGTTGTCTCTATACATACCTCCCTCTTAATTCTCTCCTTAAACAATGAGGGCAAATTAAATCAACATATTTACTTATGTCACTTGTCACTTACTTGCACTGAAGTCAATCTTGTGGATTAAGAAAAGTTGGACAGAGTGGGTAACTCGGTACGACCCTTGTATATTCTCTCTCTCCCTATATATATATATACACATATATATATACACACACATACATACACACACACATACATACACTATACAATATACAAGGGTGGTACCAAGTTACCAGTTACCCATTTTATATACATTATATATATATATAAAATGGGTAACTGGTAACTTGGTACCACCCTTGTATTCTTTTATATTCTTTTATTGTTTTTGCACCTTTCACACCAAAGCACACTTTTGAGCGCAATGTAGATCTGTTGCTATTCCCACTATAAAAGCCCTACTTTTACTTCTTTGCATGTGTGAATTAGAAGCTAGTGTTGGTGTTATATAGTTGAAAGGGGAAATATGCTTGTATTTTTCATTTTTAAGTAAAACCCTGATTGTAATGTAAATGCAATAATTAACCTATTATGGGTATGATTATGCCACTACAGCCCTAATGAAAGAACCGGCAAAAGAGCCATTTAGTTATTATAGTGAAATTTGTTCTAAAACCTTTTAATTTTTTTTAGATCAGGTCTCTTGCAATGTGTTAACATTCTGGTGGTGAAAGGATTAATAGCACAGCAGTCCTAGCACATAGTAAAGAGACACTAGCACAGAACAAAGAATAAGGCATTTCCTGCTTATACTTTACGCCTACCCATAATTTTCAAAATTGTACTATAAGAGATGAATAGCTGTTATATATTAAATATGTAGCTTTTCAAGCTGCAGCATTTACCCAGTTTAGCATTTTAACAAGCCAGTCTGAGTATTTTACTGCACCAGATGAGCGGTGTGTGAACAGATTTCCAGAATGAACCGATTGTATTTTTTACAGAATTGCCTGCTAATAACCCAATTTTATGTAGCTGGTCAATGTATTTCACACTGTGACACGATGAGCTACTGAATGTTCTGAACCTTTTATTCCAAAGTAGCTGCTGAAGTTACTGAATCGATATGGCTGAGAATATTCCACTGACCAGCGTTAGTAATGTAACATGGTGAGCTTTGGTGAATTTTTATGCGTAACTTAGCTCATCCTGACAAATCGCTTACACTGTGAACAGCAAGTCCTCAGGAAGCAACTTAGCTGTAGTTTGGTATGGCATTGCCATTTACTGACCATTCTGGTTCTAATGAGGGAGTTTTCATGTGGCTGAGGGTAAGGTGGTGGTCTGTGCGAAGCTGTGGATTAAGAAAATGCTCGTATACTTCATTTTGATTATCTGCCAAAATTGTTACCATTAAACATTAAAACCATTAGGCATTTAATAACATTGAGATCACCAGGAATTGTTGACTCAATAAGATCTCCAAAGGTGTGCTGTGGTATCTGGCACCAGTTGCAAGGTGGGGCCTCCATGGGCCAGACCAGTTTGTAGCGCAATCCACAGATGCTTGATTGGATTGAGATCTAAGGGTATCTAAGGAGGGCCTCTTGGGGAAGCTGAGTCAAAACCTTGAACTCTTTGTTCGGTTCCTCAAACCATTCCTAAACAAATGTAAGGAGTGTGGCAGGACACATGGCTGAGAAAGGCCACGGCTATTAGAGTTACCATTGCCATTACACAATGTTACTTAGCTGTATTCTTGGTTTATTTTGTAATTTTGACTTCATTTTAATAACAATTCTTAGTTTAATTTATTCCCCCAGAATCATTCTGAGGCAAGTTAATTGAGTTTTTGGTCACTGGGTAGCAGTAATGTATGCATCTCTATCAGGTTTTATGTATATGATTATGGAGGGATTGTTGAGCTAATAAAATAGAAGACCCACACAGACAGGCAAATCAAAACCCCCTCTATAATTCTCTGCCCTCTTTTTTGATGTCTTAAACAGAACAGTTTGCCTCTGAGGTGCCCGCAGGCAGAAAGACATTTATCACCATCTTTGATTTATCTCAGCCAGGCGACTCTGATGGCCGTGTAGTTAAAGTGTCAGAGATACACCCTATCCATCTGCCTAAGTGGGTGACCGGTACACAGCTACACTAACAGTGTCTACACTAACATCCATGGACAGGGTAACGAGAGGCCAGCAGAGAGGTGAGCAGACACTTTTGTTTCTTCTCAGCTACACCCTGTGTTAAAGTCCAATCATCCACTATCCAGGTGATACTATGGTCAGACTATTTTTACTGACATGGAGGGCAGAGATGACCCACACACTGCTTTAGTTCGTCACCACAATGTGCCGGAGTGTGACGTCCTTGTCACATCTTAGGATTTACATAAATGAAATTACATTATTAGGAGCAGACTAAAGTGTCACCTCAGCAAGTGTGAGGGCCACATAACAAACGTTACCTTCCTGTATCATTATACTCTTGGCTGACACTCAGACGCTTAATGAAAGATTGAAAGCTGGCAAGCACAACTCATATTGTTTCTAATTACAACAGGACCACAGCAGATGGAGCCTCCCCAAATTTACTCCTACAAGTTATTATGCAATTTGCAGCGCACTCACTCATTCAATTACCTCAAAGGACGATAAGCAAACAATACACATTGCATGAATGAGTCCAGCATTCCGTAACGTATGCGGTAGATTCAAGTGATCAAAAGCATTGCCATTCAGTTTTAGACAAAAATTGTTTTGTTTTCTATAACTGCATGACAGTCACTAATGAAAATGTATAAGTAAAACTTGCATATCTGCCAACTCTTTATGCCATGCAAATAGCGTTCATACTGCAAATCTTCAAGTCAAGTTAAGTAGCCTTGACTGTTGTTCCTCAGTAGAACTTGAATACATTTTGATGAAATAGTGTTCTTAAGGCCCATCACTCAGCACACAAGTTCAGTGCATGACACACAGCCACATGAAGCGCAGATGAATGACTGTGTGAGAACTGATGAATATTAAGAAACACACACTGACTGTGTGAGAACTGATGAATATTAAGAAACACACACACACACACACACACACACACACTAGACAACAGACATGTAGATCAATACATAGGGTAACTGTAATAATACAGAAGGATGAACATCAAATATTGATGTGGTTCAAAGTAGCACATTGATAGAGGAGCTAGTACAAACAATAGAAGCATCTTGCCACGTTCCAAAGATAATTATGAATCTTGGACTGCTCAAGACCATTAAAGGTATTAGTTTATTAGTTATCTGTACCCCCTGCACTCAATTTCTTTTTAATTTCACCATCCCATTATTAAACACTTTAATCTCCTTCTTACCAGACTCTAGGGAAAAGCCTGTCTGCGTATCTCTCCACTTTCAAACAAGTGATTGTAGACACTTCACCTCTCCTCTATCAATCACGCTCCCATGATGGATGGCTGAGAAAGGAACGAGGACAAAATCGCTTTAATTACAGGTTCAGGAGCCACAAGGCTATAGGAGAAACACCAAAAATAAACACCTAGAACATGATAGATAAATAAAAACTGGAGCACTTACGCGAAATGCCAAATTATCATAAATCAATGTTGCTGCTTTATTGAGAGTGCTTTAATACCATGTAAGCCATTTTTAATGAACTAGTAAGAGGGCCAACCTTTACCCAGTGAAAACACATGAAAAAGGCTAATGTTAATAACATTAATGATCCATTCCAAAGCTCTCAGTCATGAAATGCATTGCGCCTATCATTTTTCAATTGTGCACTATCCATTTGGTAATGAACTGGAATAAGAAAACAGGGACACTATTGCCTAAATCAGTAAAGACATATGAGTGTTGTACGAAATGCCCAAATGTATCTTTTTTTATTATAATAAATCTTGCAGATATTATTAGTGGGCATATTTCAGAGCGTTCTCTATAAAAACATTAACTCCAAGAACGTTTTCTGTCTAACAAGGTCCCTGACTGCAATTCCGGTGATGAGGGAATAGATTAATTTCACACAAAGTGAGTTTGTCCTCTCTACATACGCCCAGGAGCTCTCATACATTTCCAGCAAAAAAATGATTGCGCTGTGGGAACCAGAGTTTCCTAAGGACCTCAACCAAGGTGAAAATGAAGGAGAGCTTTTCTGTATGAAGCACAAGATTTCACAGGCATCAAAAGCTCCATTACAGAACTACATCACACTCAGCACAAAAAAAACAGACATTGGGGAGAAGGTAGGATGGCAGACATTTGTTGAGCGAGTGCCTACAACTTTCTGCGATAAGAATAATTGTCTTAAGATAATACATCTTAAGGTGATGCACAGCCCACACATGACATAGATGGAGAAAGTGCATAATGAGGTAAGAATGACAGTGGGCAAACAAGTGCAGATGTCAAAGTAAATAGGTGCCATCTATTCTGCTTTCGTACGTAATTGGTGCAAGAGACAGCTGCCAGGCAGTGAGCGTGTTTAAATGAAGAGAGTGAAAGGATAGGCTCTGATCTTGTCTTACTCCATCGTGATGGCCACGTCTGCTAAAGAGAACACTGTCCATTTAAGATACATTCACACACCACTGAGACAGTTCCACTGGCTAGAGAGGGAATGGAATAAACGCAATAAGCAGAGAAAGCTGGACATAGCTTTTTATAAATAGTCTGTTTATTGAATTTCCAGGCTGTGAAGGAGCACAGTTAACAGCTCGGAGCCATGCATCACGTTCAGCCCTGCATTTCTCACAAGCCTGCTAGAACTCACTGTGACCTTATGTCAAAAAAATTCTGATAGAATTACTTTGAAACAAGCAAGCGATACTTGCATTAATGTATAAAGACACTGTTGAGATATGTTTCCTCTCAATATTTAATAGTGAGCTGCAGCAAGGCGTGACCACATCCATCTTCCCAAAATAATGTATCATTCTAGATGCAAATCTTCATCTGCCAGGAAATGTCAACAGTGTGCAAAGCCGAACTGAAATGCCAGGCAAACATGAACTTTCAGCTTTAAAAGAGAATGCAATCTAATCCAGAAGATATTGCTTCAGGAAAGTATGAGTTTGCGTAACTGCCCCATTTCCCCTCCTCCCCTTGGGAAGAGTAACTGTATACATCACCAAATAGCACAGAGGCCACCTCCTGATAAGCAGCCCCACCATTCATATAGATCAGCATGATGGCTGGGGTATAAGAGAGCAACAGCTTCTTTCACAGACTGAGAATTATTTACCCTGGTGGGAGGTCTCCAGAGCCTACATGCCCGGATTTAGACTTGCTGCTTCAGACACAATTATGACCGAATTGAATTCCTATAATTTATGTCAGTCTCAACGTCCATTTCCATCCTCACATTTTTGCAATGATTTAGTTTGACAGCTAAACTCACATGAAAATTAGAACAATGCAAGGCCATGTGGATATTCAAAGAGAACGCTTAATTAAACCCTAATGCCTACATGGTATAAAGTTATTTTTTGCATCGAAAAGAACAGAAAAGGAAAGAACAGAAAGGTTATGCAAAGGAAAGAACAGAAAGGTTATCTATTACACCAGGGTCCCCCATATCTGGTCCTGAAGGGCCAGTGTCCAGCACAATCTGGTGATTTGTATGCTCAAACACACCTGAGTCAGTTCACCTGTTAATTGCCAGGTTTAGTGAGTGTGTTTGAAGAGGGGAACTAATTTATGGATCCACAATTGGAAACAGCTTTATGCAGCTACACAAAATGTCGGATTTTAAATTGCATTCCACTACATGCATAGGTTCACCTTTTTCTGAAGGCAGCTTGGCCTCAGCACAAGTTGCTTTCTGGACTTTACTATTGTTGAACCAGTGATAAGCTGTAACGCAGCTTGTTGTGCTGCCACTAGTTGGGGACAGTTGATTTAGGCACACTAGTGCTCTTGAGGCTAAAATTTGAACATACTTGACCTTTTTGCAAAATTAAGTAGCTTACACAACGCTCCTCAAGATACACATAATAAATGAATATGGCCTGACTACACTTTACAAACAATAAAAATGAATTATTCAAACTGTCCTGCACAGTGTGTTCAAATCCACTACATGTTCAAATCCACTACAGCCTGTATGTGTGGTGTATAATGTGTAATGCACATTAACTTCTGAGGAAGAGTACACAAAAAGTAAGGGTGGGAAATATAAGTACTGCTTCATATTGTACCACTGCATTAACACTGAAAAAATATTACAAATATTGATTACTTAATGATTCATATTTTAACATTTGTACTAAGCCCACTGACAGCACAATAGTATCATCTTAGCCTAAAAAACGATGGATCTGAGTTCTTTTGTTTTCTAGTAAAATCAAGGCTTCTATCAATGGCAGTAGTAGTAAGGGGACACTGCTGTCAGCTTTACTATAGAAAACGTTACCTTTTGAAGCCATTTTTGCCGTCAAAAGAAATACATTGCAATACATCACAATATGACAATGTACAATAGTGCCTTTACATTTGTATGATTAGAAGATGCTTATTTTCATGCTGAACGACTTACATAGTACAAAGTGTTTATCATTTGTACCGAGTATCTATTGCAAGACACCAGCTTCCACCATAGTCAGTGATTTAGGTTTAATTGACTGTTCTGCCTGCATGAGGTCCTTGGGCAGGGGAAAGCACAGCTGATATTGAATTGCCCTGTTATATGAACAAGATCACAGCAAATTTGCAGGCCCCCCGAAGATGTAAGGCCTTAGGCAATTTGCTTATCTTAGGCCTAATATAAAACTGCCACTGTGTGTATGTGCTTCTGATCATCTCTGCTTTTCTGTCTACAGCAGCAGCGTGAAGCCCCACAATAGTACACATAATGAGAGGGTATCTGCAAGGTTCACTCATTTATTCCATCTCCCCCTATACCCCATTTTCAGTGCATCACCATCTCTCCCATGTTTTCTCTTTCTCTGTCTTTTTCTCCCTTTCTCATTGCCTCTCTGCATCATTCTCTTTGTCTTTGTATCCCCTTCCTCACTCCTCTCTATCTCTCTCCCTCAGCTGTAGCAGGTAGTCATTAGGCCAGAGCAGATGGTGCAGCTGCTGATTGGTATCTGAGTGTCTCCTCACCCAACATGGCTCTGATGCATCGTGGACACAATACAATCAAAAATATCTCTCCAACAGATACCAGTGCGAAACAACCATGTCAAATAGATCACTGTTCATGGCAAAATGCTGCAAAAACATGTGCATAAGAGTAAACGAGACACTATCAACTGAAGTGTGGTATGATATTCTCATTTAGCTCTTATGGTGGTGTACTGCAGATTGCATAATTACCATCAATTATTGTAAAATGTTGCTGCGTGAAGTCACTCAGTTCACATGCCAGTAATTTCATACAATAAATATTCACATTATGCATATTTTCACATGCAGCCCTTTTCAGTGCATATCCATACCTGAAGCATGCTCTGTACATCAGTTTCTATTACGCATGCAACTGTCAGAAGCTCTAAATATCAAAAGTACGTGTCTGAGAGAGCTCTAGAAACATGAAACCTTCTGTGAAATCTGTGATTGCTTGGCACAGAGCTATTAAAATGAGAAGGAACTTAATTCTCTTTAAGTATCTGGTAATGAGGACTTTCTAAAGCATGCTGACATTTGTCTGAAATCGGAGCAGCAGACATTTCGCAGAAAGCGGGGCAGTAATGGGGAAAATTTTCAGCATGAAACGGTAGAACAGAGGGGAGTACGTGTGTCTCATCCGCAGCCTTCCTCCCTGCTCCCAATTACATTTGTTTTAATAAGACAAAAACCTCAAACCAATTTCCCACACATTATTACCTTCAGGGAAGATCTTGTTGAAAATTGAACTTGCAGCCTGCTAAAGGTTGACGGTAAGGTTGCCCTATATGGAAACAAAGCAATCACACAGTTCCAAGTCAATAAAACTGGGTTTTAGTAGGAGATTAACTGATATATCATTCAAAAAGGAGCCATACTGTAGTAATAGCAGTAATTTCCACAAGGAGGAATCAGCAGGAGGAACAAATTAATTTTCTAGCATCTGCAAAGGCATAACTCCCTACAGGGGCTTAGTATTGAACTGTACAGCTGCTTCAAGATCACAAAATCGAGTATTTTCCATAGAGTTTATTGCAGCTAAACAAAAGAATCTACTTAAATGTTCAATAACCAGGTGCAACCCAACTTGGTAACGAGACAGCAGAAACGATGATGTCAGGGACAATCAAACAACTACTTCAGAGAAACAAATCAAGGCCACATAAGAGGTCATATTGTTTAATAAGCTTCTGAAGGAACAGTCTTATGGGTAATCATATCCTAGAAGTCAGATTGCTTATATTGTTCAGAGTTATGTAAAACTATGAACTAAAAGCATACGACTAAAAATGTGTATTAGAATGTAACAGATTCCACAAAGGTATAAAGAGCCTTAAATATAACCTATTAGAGACAAAGAAGGTTATACTGGAAGACCAGAATACTGTTCAGACAAGTTCTCTTGTGAATTCTGGATGGAGCCTAGAGGCCGTTGGTTTTGAATAAAAAGCACAATGAATCAGATGTGTGATCAAAATAAAAGCCCTTATTACCAACTTTACATTTCTCTCACCACTTCTCAGAATGACCGTTAGCCTGCACTCTGTAGAGAAGTAGTGAAATTTAAAGACTGTGGTGAAAATTTGTGAGCTGGAACTGCAAAGCTTTAACATCAGTGTAAACCGTATGGAGCTAAACTCTGCATTAAACAGCACAATGTATAATGCTGCTACTCAGCTCATGGCGTAATATTATCAAAGAGAATATTCAAGATGTGAGAACACAATGAAACCAGGAGATGTCAGAAATCATTACATCCATTAGGATGTAGCAGAGGGAAAATCGAAGTCTAGTTGGAAACGTACAGTTAGCTTATGGCGCACGTCTATTGAATAGCGTGCCATTTATCATCATATTTAAAGGTGATTTTAACAGTTAAAAGGTCCAAAAACAGGTGATGTGAAACAACAGTATGCATCGCATAAATCTTTTGAACCTGAACTAAAAAGCAGTCTAGCCAACAGTCGGCCTGCCACAAGACCATTCAACCATCATGAGAATAATAGTGAAGACTGAATGCTACTGTTTCACTGTTCTCTATTTTCACAATTTAGAGGTCTATGATTTCACTTCGCTGTAATATTTAGTCATGCAGCATAACTCCATTTAGCCCTGCAAAGCTGCACCAGGGGATTAAATCTCTAGATCAAAATAATACATGCATGGTTGGCTCAGCCATTTTAGTTTAAGCATGCACTCAAGAGAGATGAAGTCTCTGAACAGTCACGGCAACAAGCTCAATAGTTTGGCAAGGAAACATAGCAGCTTAAGTTCTCTGCATTTTACAAAACAGACAAAAGGTAGTCGATCATAGTGGCAAAACATTTAAAAGCCACACAGGACAGCATTCAGAGCAATCACTAATGATTTTAATTAGTAATTCGGTAATTGACGGATTAATCTTACAGTTAACTGAGTCATTACTTTGTTTTGTTTGATCATTTAGACTTAAACAGAATCCTCAAACTTTTCAAACACCTTTTACAGGGCAAACATGTGTCATAAAACCAGGGAAAATAACCACTAACTGATTTCATTTTACAGGTGTCACCACTAATATAAAATGACACTAAGAGACCGAAATCAGCATACAACTGTGAGCTCAGGGCATTATAAATTGGCATTAAAAATGTACTGTGCACTGTAATTGTAATGTTGAAAATACATAAAAAGCCTAGAAATAAAGAAAACGAACGTGAAACAAATCGACTACAAATAGCCACCTTTACAAGAAAGGGAAATAGCAAAATAAAATCTAGTTTCATCAGAGATAACAGGCTAGCTAACTTCTGATAATTCAGATCAATTGTCCCAAAAAATTGAACCATTTGTTTCAAACACTGAAATGACAGTGAGTCATTAATAGTTCATCTATGTTGGAGTTATTTTTCTTAGTGTTGTACAGGAATTTGGCCAATATGTGCTTAGCAATTTGCTGTAATAATGATTAAAACACATGACAAAAGAATTTAAAGATTTAGGTTGTAAAATTACTTTTATGCAATCACTGATTAGGTGAGCAGAAACCCTGTCAGACATTTCTGTCTCCAAACTGTTAACTGTCTATTAAACTGCTAACTAGTGACTGATTGATCGAGAATGTAACCAAGTAGTCATAATCAACAGCTCTAATCAACATCTAACCAAACAAAAGAAAACGTACAGAAAAGCTGTGAGTAATTTTGGTTAGTGATACAAACATTTCTATGGGCAGAGGGCAAGTAAGAAGCACGACTAAATGCTGTGACAAATAAAACCAAACGTTAGTTATAGGCAACAGTCGAGATAATATAATAGAACCCTTTATTACTCCCACAGACGGGAAATTTGCTTGCAAAATAATAATAAAAAAACCCTTTAGAACATTATTATTGAGCTTTTATTACTTTGTAATTATGAAGAAAGTTTGCCGTTAAGTGAAACTTTCATTAAAAAAAAATTAATTATGGGGAAATCTTATTACAATATGTTATGCTTTAAAAATACATGCAACGATCGAGTGCTTTCTATCTCCTAATCGAGTCATGTGTTTTCTTCCAAGATACTCATAATTATGGATTTATTTCCCTTAATTGCAAGACGTTCATGTCGTAATCACAACATCTCAATGTGCTAAAGCGTTCATTTTTTATTTTGTTTAGATTAGACTGACATTTTAAACCAGTAGACTGACATTTTAAACCAACAATACATGTTTAGTGAAAACACACACCGTGTTAAAATGCTTTCATTTTACATACTTTCCCTCATTTCTGAGCTTAAAGAAATGTTTTTTTCTGACCCAGGTCCATTCAATTTGTGTAATTTTTGCATTTTATAAATATGTATCAGCATTGGCAGATCCGTAAATCAAAATGATTGGATAACGCTAACCTAAAAATCCCTTATCTCAGCATCTATGTTTAGATTTGTAGTATTTAGGCAAAGCATTAAAAAAAATTCTTTATGTTGCAAACATTCTTCAGCATGCGAATTATCTGAGTTGGAAAAGGAATTCTTCAGCTAAAGTCAGTGTTTGTGATTCCACAGTAAGACAGAGACTAAACAAGAAGCCCCTTCACAGTATACTGCTGAACAAAAGAAACAGTATTCATCTCACATTTGCACCTGGACAATCCCTGAGCATTTGGGAATAATGTTATATGCACTTTACAGCGGACAACACAGTAGCTTTAACGTCTTGTATAAAATAAAACTGCTTTTCACAGCAGAATCATCAAACCACATTTCAAACACAGGGATGTTTTGCTGCCTTGGAACCCGGACAACTTATCGAATGAACCATGAATTCTGTTAAGTAACCAAGAACTCTCGAGTAGATAGTCTGTTTATCTGTGCATGAGCTGAAATTGAAATGTAATCAAGTGATGCAGCAAGACAGTGAGCCGTAATAGAAAAGCAAATTCACACCACAGTGCCTGAAAGGAAATTTAAATGTTTTGAATAGACCTTGTCTAGGTCTGAGTTGCTGTGGTAGGACCTCAGACAAACACTTCATGCTCGAAAACCTACCAACAATGGTGAATCGACAGAAAGTAGTTCTGTGAAGGACGGTTAAGTCACTTCCTGCTCTTGCTCTGTCTGGCTGCCTATCTGCTCTGCTCTTTCTGTCTATTTCTATCTTTCTTTTATATTTTTGGCTATTTCTAAGCCCCTTTTTGCTTAACCGTAAACATTTAACGGTGCCCCTTGTCCCGGTTTTCAAAAGATTATTTATCAGGACAGCATTTTCAATTACGTTTTGTGGCACAGCAAATTCTGAGCACTCCCCTGAACTGCCACAAACTCTTGTAGATATTCGCTGGGCTGGAGAGTTCTCACTGTATAGACAGAGGACAAGCCAAGGAAGGACAGAGAAGACAACTCCAAAAACACCCAGCAAGCCGACGCATGCTGGAGCAAAACTGAAATCAAATTTGCACAAGCAACGGTGCGCTGCTCTAACAGCTCAGAAAGCCAATGCTAATGCTAGCGCTTTTATATCCACAAGAATCAGTGTGACAGTATCGCTGCAGCCGGTGCTTCTGATAAACTGATTTGAAACATTAATGAAGCCAGAGATGCAGCAGCACATACTGTCCAAACTTTATTGATTAATACTACAGTACCTGTGAAAATAAAATTATTTCTGGTAAACAGAAAGCATCATGAAGGAACAACACAGCAGCACTAAAACAGAAGAGAAAATGCAGAAAGGTGGTGCGAAAATTGACATTTTCAAAGAAAGTCTCCATATTTACAATAGAGTTAAACAGGGCCAGATGATCTAAATATGAAAATCTTTTTTTCGATTGGAAAGTTAAAAATATTAAACAAAGCATCACCTCCATCCAGTCAAGCAGCAACACAACAGGGTATAGTAACATAAAGAAAAAAATATGTCCTTCATGGCAGAATTTACTGCTGTTGCTAACTCTTGGAGAAACATTTTATTAACAAAAGGATTAAAACGTATTAAAATGTCTTGACTTCAGATCGCAATTACTTCTAGTATTATTTACATTATTAAAAGCTTTGCCAGCAAGTACAGTAAAGTGGGAAAATACAGGTTTAATGACAAATTGCTTGAAAATACTGATTACACCTTGTAGTGAAATCTGGTACCTGGAAATGCTTATGAAGCAAACTGTAATATTTGTCAGTAGAGTTTTAAACTTAGGACAATAGGAATCAAGGTGGAGGAATCACACATATGCAAAGCAGAAACACAGAATATACAGAAACCTGACTCCAATTAGCAATTTGTGCTCCGCCCTGTTTTACGCTAAGGAGGTTGTTAGTGGGGATGTAATGAGGGGAAAATCCACAGCCAACATCACCATCATCTGACCTTCGAACAAGTTCTGGTTTCCAGCATGACTAAAGATTATAAAATCTCTTGAAAAAGAGAAACCCGGTCACCTAAACACTTAATTACAGGCCTGTTTCAAATTTACCATTTATAGGTAAAATAATTGAGAATATAATTTTCAAGGAAAATAGTAATTATTAGAATCCAGTTGGCTTCTATGGTGACTTTCAATCAGGCTTCCATCAACACCATAGTACTGGAACACTTTAATTATATTTATCTGGTTACACTCGACAGTTCGAGACGTACCTAGAAGGCAGGGATTATTTTGTCTCTATAGACACATGTAAATCGGAGAATACTGCTATGCCAAATGGAGTCCCACAAGGATCCATTTTTGGGTCACTTCTTTTAAATCTATACATGCTTCCTCTGTCAAATTCTCCAAGAGTGCAAGGCGGCTTATCATAGCTATGCAGATGATTTAAATAGTTAATTCACCAAACGACTTCAGTCCTATAGACTCACTGCTGCATCCAGCCATTTACGTTTTTGAGACATTAATACAATGTTTCCTCCACTTAAATAAAGACAAGACACAGGTAGTTCTGTTTGGGAACAAAGAACCAACTCAGTGCACATGTGAAATCTAGGTCTATAAAAACAACAACCCATGCCAAAAACCTTTGGGTAAATATGAATGGAGATTCTAGTTACAGAGATCACACTAAAGCTGTAACTAAATCAGCATTCTAGCATCTGAAGAACATAGCTAAGGTCAGAGGTTTTGTGTCAAAGGAGGATCTGGAGAAACTCATCTTTGGATATAAATCCGTTAGTGTGGATTATTGCAATTCTCTTCTCGTTGGCCTCTTCAAAAAGACCACTAGGCAGTGACATCTTATTCAAAATGCTGCTGCTAGAGTTCTAACAAAAACCAAGAAAAGCGCACATTACTCCAATCCTCAGATCCTTACATTGGCTTACAATCAGATACAGAATTGAGTCCAAAGTGTTGCAAATTGTTTATGAGTGACTCAATGGTTTGCGGCCCTAAATATGTTTGTTGATTATCAGCTTGGAACGTCTCTTAGATCAGTTGGAGCTGGTCAGCTAGTGGTGCCAAGGGCAGAATCAACCCAGGGTAAAATGTCATTGAGTCATTACACCGCCCACTGCTGGAACTAACTCCTTATAGAGATCAGATCTGTTTCCAGTTTCAAAAAGGATTGTAAAAATGACCTGTTTTTCTGCTGTTTTAGCTACCAGTAAAATCTGTATAAAAATCCTGTATAATCATGTACAGTTTTATCTGTATTCAATTGCATTGCTTTATTTATTCTGTAATAATTTTGTGATTACTTTTATTGTTTACTTTGCCTTTTTTCTCTGTAAAGCACATTATGTATGATAATGTGCTTTACATATGAACTTGCCAAAGTTGCCAAGAATGTGACTGCTGATAAATTCTAGAAAGCGTGATAAGTTAGCTTTAAAAGGATATTTACATGCAATTTTCAAGAGTATGCAGCCTGTCCAGAAGATGTGGATATGGATGTGGATGAGAGAGAGAGAGAGAGAGAGAGAGAGAGAGAGAGAGAGAGAGAGAGAGAGAGAGAGAGAGAGAGCGCAAGAGAGAGAGAAAGTGAGAGCGCAAGAGAGATAAGAGAAGTAATTCACTTTCATTACTTTCCTTTCCCCCCACTTTAGTACTCTATAGCAGAAAAAAACTCTAACATGGAGCACAGCAGTGACCTCTCGTATAATAAACAGCAAAGCTGAGTGGTACTAACATCACAAACTGTAGTGGTGATGTTAGCCTTGGGTCCAGACCTGAAGCCGTTTGTGTGATTCCATTCATGATGGCAAAGATTGGGATTTAATAAGGGGAAAGATGGTCATTGTTCAGCAAAAGGGCGACTTAGCCTCTAGCGCTAACTGTGCCTGCTGCACCCGTCATCCTTCTACAGCTCTCAGCTGCAGCTTTAATGCAGGTCATTATGCAGGAGATTGGTTTATTTTCATCTCATTATCAGACTGTCTGCAGTTCTCCTGTCTGTGCCGCAGACCTGCACTGCCACAGGAAGATTACCTCTCTCACTTCAGTCCTGTATTAAAGGCACTAAAGACCCTCTGCTCTCTCAGAGACCCAGGGATTACAGTGTGCCACAGAGGCTTTAGAAATGTCACACAATGCACAGACTCAGGGACGAGACTTGCCAGGCTTTATGCACCTCAGGACTTACCACTGCAGTCAAACACAGTAACAACTGTCATGCCACTTTTCTTCTACTGTTTAAACACAGAAGGGAGGTACAGCACTCATGTTCTACCTTACCATCCTCTAATGGGCACCAATATATTTACAGTAACTCTGCTCCATTTCATATTGTCTCTCTAATCTGAGAAGTTGGCTATGGGTTGTTCTTCTGTTTTTTAAGGAGGTAAAAGGCTCTCCCTCAGCCACAGTGCTTCTGTCTTTTCACTAATTTGGTACAGAACCCCTTAAAGCAAAATTCATCTGAGAATAGAACATTAATGTGATTCATTTTCATTATATATGGAGCACACATGCTATATTTTAGCTAAACTGTCCGATTTCACTTTGGCTGTTCTCGTACAGCATGACTGATTATATTAGTCAGTGACATATAATTCAATTTTGCATTTATAAGTTACAGAACCAAGAAGATGTGGGCTCATTTAATTAAGCATTTACAGTGATAATTCTCAGTTATGAAATTCCAAATTAATAGACTATGGTTCTGGATTGGGGCTGACATCACAGGATGGGACCATCACAGTAACCAATCGCCAAAAACAAGTTTAAATGTCCTCTCTTGGGATTACAGAGCCAACATTTGCAGTGCTTGTTGTGCTCAGTTACCTTACTCATCTCACACATATATTACAGTAGCTCATCATGCCTACCAAGCTTGAATAGAGCAGGATTTTTGTCATTTAATGTTGTAGTGAAGTTTGAGTAAGGCCTATGTAATTATAAAGATGTAACTATTACATTATGTACATAAGGCATACTAATGTGGCTGGTGCATCATTTGAATTAAAGTGAGGTTCATAGCCATGCTAAGAACATCATCTGTAGTTTAAAAGTAAACTCCCCTGAATGTGAGAAGGAATTCTTGTTCTTTAGAATACAAAGAGATTCTCAAACTGTGATTTGCAGCAGTTCTTGAATACATAAACAGCCTTGTGGTGATCACAAGCACAGAGGAGGGCACAGTGATTATTGTCTATTGTGTGAGTGCTCAGATACTGACTTTTGGGAGTTGGAATAGACTTGTTTATGCTGATCTTAGGGATTCCACAAGCCATGTAATCCGAGCATTTCTTTTCTTGTAGCATTTTGCTGGTACTTGTAGGTTTGATTACATACTAGTTCTAAAGATTCAAACAGATATGACATTAAATTCCTCTAGAAAAGAAAATATCTGTCTAGAACAAGAATACATATGCACTTGGGAGTACAATAGAAAGGCCTTGTAATACGGTCTTATTGGCCACTTTATTAGAATCTCCTACCTTTGGTTCACCTTACCAGTGTTGCAGACTGTAACCCATCAGCTGATTTGCAATGTGTGTATATATTACATTAAAGTTTCCTAAAAACTCCTTAAGGTAATACAGGTTTATAAAAGTAATCACTGCTTAACATTTTACATTTGGGAACAAAAATGGTTGTCCCGTTAAAAGTTCTTTTACAGGCTTTTATTTAACGGCAGTGCAGCTGTGAACCTTCCTTATATACCGTTACACAGCACAGTATATAACATTGCTCCTTGTGTGGGGAAGCTGGGGCTCAATAACAAGTTCAGGTAGGAATGCTTTGGGCTAAGATAATCACTGTAATCTCACAGTACCAAAACTAGGTTATCTATATTGATGTTATGCCAAAATTTGCTCTTGATTTCTTTCCATTAGCCTGCCACAAATTTACAGGGTGTATCCTCAAAAATAGCACTGCCACCTCTTCACTCCAATCACCAACTCCTAAGCAAGAGAGTCTTACTATTTGCTAGGAGTATGTGTTTAAATATCAAGCGTATCCAAAACAGCTAATGCCAAGTTCCTGGAGAGTGTTGCTGCATAATTTTTCATAAGTGATGAGTAAGTGCCGTATTCATAACATCAAGCACATGGCAAACCTGTACTCTAATAGTAAAGTATTTATATACTCTGGCCCCATCTGATATTCACATGTTCAAGAGAAACTAAAGAACAGGTACTTAGTTTACTGTCTGCTATTGTGTGCCTGGATTACGTTTGTTTCTTTGACTTCACATACAGATTGTTAGACAGTTTGTGGTTGTAATTAAACTACAGTCTGTAGACTGCTGTGATTTCTACAGTATGAAGCAGCACTGCAAATAACTGAACAAAGTTAAATGTTACTGTGATGTATGAGATTTGTGAACTTTTTGTTCATTTTACAGCTTCAGACTGCACCGTCATACTGATCGCTGCCTGTCCTGCTGCCTTTGTGATTACAAATGAAAGAACTTTCTCTCCTCTTCTCTGTGCTCAAACTTGAGTGAACAACACCTCTGAAAGTATTCATTTTTATTCAGTATATCTGGTGTGTTGTCTCATCACATCGTAAACATGTTCGATATATAAGTAGGGACGGATTTTACAAGGCTCAGTCTCTTACATATACGTCATGGCAATGCATATGCAAGTCACGCATATACATCACATGCTCTGCTACGCATGAGCAAATCTGACTCGCAGCTTTCAAAACCTGCTATTTGCCAGAATCGCTAGTTGGAGGTCTAAGAGTTTTTCTTGTGCTTTGAACAAGAATTGTATTGCAGGCCTCCTAGTGGCATTTCTGCTGGCATTATGGGAATTGACTCCTCAGATATTTTTATTATAATTCAATTAAATATTTTAAAATTTGATATAGTATCATTGTGAAAAACTTCAATTTAACCGAATGAGATGAACTAAAGGGACTGAACCAAGTGAAACTGTGTTTTATGGCTATTGTGACGAAGTTTTAATTTATACTAGATAACACTATTCACTGAATTCCTTGAGTGTAGTCAGTGCAAGTGAGCCTAGAGTTGTTGCTTAGTGACTTTTGGTTTACGCGGCTACAGTATTAATACGGATTTATTTCTGAGCGACATGGCTCTCCCTCCAGGTACTGATGCTGAAAATGTCTGAAGGGGTGCAGAATTGTGAAACATTTACACTAATCACATCACTCTGGTTGTGGCTACATTTAACATAATTTGAGCCACTCTATTATCACAGGCCTTTGAGATACATGTGAAAACTCATACTGTGAGGATCTATGTGGTATATAGATACATAAACATATGTGGTATATATACATAAACACAACTATACATAGTAGTAAGAGTATATGGGTCATTTTGAGACTCCAAGTAGTACCAAAATGTCTTTGGGTGTAACTCCAGCATGTATGAGACTCCTGTGTAGCTTGACTTTAAAAAGCTTTGACACCCCTTTCATCAGTGGAGAGCCTCTCACAATGACATCTCACAATGACATCTCCACATCTTTTTTCCATAATCTAAGTCTTATAACTGCTTTTCCCCCACACTATGAAAACGAAGTTTTCCTAAAAGCCAGAGGTACCATGTCTCTTTGAAATTCATGGCATTTTTCGAAGAAGGATATGAATGAGTATGAGTCTTTAAAACTGTTTAAAACCTTTCTACTGTCTCTTTTAATTCAAATGACACTAGTATTCATACTACTGTGCTTACAATTCTCTATTGGATCGCCAATCGCAAAATAATCCAGCTGCACCAATTTTCCAAGCTTTTATAACTGAAAGAGACCAGCTTGCCCTCCTACCAGAAAAGCAGTTATGCAACATTGTAGTCAAACTTTTTATTCACAGATTCTGCCCCAGCATGAGTCAAACTGATGAACAGCTCTCGTGAACCAATTGTAACAGCTCTTATGGCACAAAAAAGAAATAAGCCTGTTTCCTACAGCAGTTTGTGTATGCACACAAGGAATGCAATCAATGACACAAATTCTTATTTTACAAGTAAGATTTTATTCAGTTTAGCTTTTTGCCACATCTACAAAAGAACTGCTTACTGCTTTGTTTCAAAAGTGGCCTATAAGAAAAATATGAGGTTATAATTCACTCGCCAGTAAATTAATTAGGTCCCTGCTCAGCTTTGTCATGGCATAACACAGTATACTGAAATTCTGGTAGCAGAAATTAAGACTGAAGCCTCCCACTCACCTCTGCTTTACGGAAATGACAGACCTTCTGCAAAAACTGCTTGACTTTCTCAACTACAGATAACTAGTAGCATTATGTGAGCTCACCAGAAAACAACTGATACAAAGCCACATTCATATTTAATGAAGTTTTGACATCTGCTTATGTATCCACTGCTAGTTTGGCCTGGTCTCAGTGGGGAGATTAAAATGATGGGAAGCCCCAGAGAGACTCATGCTCACAGCTGCTGCTAGGCATGTGGATCAGCCTCCATGCTGAGAAGTCCTCCACAGAGAACTAAGAGACGAAGACATGTACTGTATTCACACTCACATGCCCATATGCTAATCAAACAACCAAAGCAGGAGAAGTCACCCACCATCAGTCTTGACCATCTTGTCTTGGCCTTCACCGTGTTTTTTTTTTTTTACAAAAGCACTGCTTGAATAGCAAAATGGCTGAAACTTAATTTTGACAGCTTTTACCGCACCGACTTTTATCACTATCCCGAGGAGAAAATCAATGTGCAAACGTTTCCAGTGTACTGGAATAAGTCTGTAGTGCATTCAGCTTAATTCAGTTTTCAAAGGCCTTGTACAGTATCCTACTGCGGTGCTGCAGTTGGTGCCTTTCAAGTAAATGCTGCTGTGAGGGTGAGGCAATTTTGGAGTAATAGCTAGTAAAACAGAGGAACAGGATGGTGGAATGTGTTATAAGACAGGTTTCTATTGCAGTTTTGCACAAAGTTGAAAAAATGTGCATCATGTGACTTACATGCAGAAATGTGTTTCAGTTTTGCGAAATATTGTCTGACAAACCACTTCATGCAAGCATAAACAGGTTTCCATTACTCTTTTTTTAGTTTGCAATTTCAAACTGTGCATAAGCTGATGCATAATTGTCAAAGCACAGTCAATATATGATGTTTTGCTTCTTCGGAGCAAAAACAGGCATACTGAAATGTGATGTAATCAGAATATTGGTCCATTATTAAGCATGGTTTAACTCAGTGATTTAACACTGTTTGCAGTATTCCTCTGGGGAATCTTCTTTTGAACATCAACGTGCATGTCACAGTAATTGCCCTTTAATTTTCTTTAGCTCTGAAATAAGGCTGCTTCATACACACTGTACAGCACATTGTGTAACCAGCGATCAAACTCCTGTGTCCTAAGATGAACAGAAAGACAGTACTCTCTGCTGACCTTGATTCTCCACTCTCCTCTCTACTGGGAACGATGGTGAAAAATGCATTACCACTCGCATCGAGTCAGTGATGGCCAAAGTACAAAACCCTGGCACAGCACACTGGCTCTCAGCCATCGCACAGATGTGGCAAAAACTGCATTCTTATCTCATTACCTATGTAATACATACTGCATTCTAGTTATAATTCATTATTCACTGCGAGACTACAAGGTGAGCAAAATTACCAAGATATTTTTATCATTTGCTTCAGCAGTTTTGTCACAATTAGTAGCTCAAGCTTTTGAAGCTCTGAAACCTAAAAGATGAGATCCTGTTATCACAACTGCATTAGTTTAGCACAAAAATTCCTTCTTTCTCTGCAGGATGATCATTTCATGTCAAGCCTATTCATTTAGGCATAGAACAGTAAAAAGCAGATGTTGAGATTTTTGGGGGGCAAAAAACAGTTAAAACAGAAACGTTTGAGACTGCACCGCCTCTCTCTACAGAGTTTCCGCACACGGTTATTTAGAATCTGTAACCTTGTGAAGGACAGTGCTCACAACGCTTTGAAATGACAGAGAGCAAAGGCCTGCTAAAAGTGCAACAAAGATTGTGTGATTCATTTTTAGGGGTCCAGTCTGCCTTTTCAAGATGCTGGTTATTCCATCAACACAAATGCCAAGGAGCACTGATTCTGTATTATGAAATATACTAGTCTGTTAGTCCTGGGTCGCAAGCAACTGATGCTTACTATATTTGTTCACCTCCATTCAGTCAACACTTATTTTATTTGCAGATTACTAATTTGCAGTAGAGCCTTGTTTCAAAAGTAAGATGTCTTAGAAGAGCATGATGGATTGGCCAAATTATATGAGAGGGAGAGAGAGAGAAAGAGAGACAAGAGAGACAAGAGAGACGAGAGAGAGAGAGAGAGAGAGAGACAAGAGAGCAAGAGACAGAGAGAGGGGGAGAGAGAGAGAGAGAGACAAGAGAGACAAGAGAGACAGAGAGAGAGAGAGAGAGAGAGAGAGAGAGAGAGAGAGAGAGAAGAGAGAGAGAGAGAGAAGAGAGAGAGAGAGAGAGAGAGAGAGAGAGAGAGAGAGAGAGAAAGAGAGAGAGAGAGAGAGAGAGAGAGAGAGAG
>JBBPCX010000002.1:17240692-17252497 GCA_037974365.1 Hydrocynus forskahlii | reverse complement strand
AGAGAGAGAGAGAGAGAGAGAGAGAGAGAGAGAGAGAGAGAGAGAGAGAGAGAGAGAGAGAGAGAGAGAGAGAGTGTTCAGGTCGGTGAAGATCTGCGTGTATGAAAGCACAGAGGAAAAAGAAAGAAAGTGAGCATGGGGTGGGGTGGGGGCATGAGAGAAAAAGAAACATGTTGGCCCTGCGGCAAGGACCTCTAATATAGACCAGCCATCTGCTGCTGTACTGCGGCCCCTTCTGACGCCGTGCCCAATCAGAACAGCACCAGTGTACAGTATTACACACTCAAACACCACAGCACACTTAACAACCTTAACTAAGGGTGGGAGATTAATCACAGCATGTCACTGTAATATTTTTTTCACACCAACGACACTTTAGATTTACAGATGACGTGTCTGTCTAATGGTGTTTGTCCACTGGGCATTGCAATATGGTGTAATTACAAATTCACAGACACATGTTTTGTCTAAATTTCCATTGCCAAGTAACTGTGCCGTATCTGAGTGTTCGATTTTGTTGCTCTCCTTGCCAGGACACCAAGCGTGCCGAGCCTGAGTGCATGGGTGAATCTAGAAATAGTGCAGACCATTGATTGCTCAAACTGTCAGGCATCACTCAAAGAATCTCCTTTTTTAAAACACACAAGCTTACCCAGAAACACTGTCTGGGACACAAACATAATGCAGAGTAAAATATTCATTAGGAACTTAAAGCTCCTCCACTGTTGCAATTGTTTGCATTTACCGTTAACACCTCCAGAGAACCCTGCCTACTTTCATGGTTCTGTTGTCTGATGGGAAACAAACCCAGCTAGATCCTTATTCTGTTTGATTCATCCAAGTTAGAACAGCTTGTATCTCCATGTTTAAAATACATGTTTAAAATGACACGGAATCAAATCTTGTTGCATGGAATAAAAATTTTAAATGTTAGGATTTTTTTTCTTGTCCCATAATGTTACTATTTCAGAGATTCAATTTGATTCATTCTATTTTGCAGTTTTTTAATAAGGCACTTTAATAAGGTGGTGTGGTATTCATCAAACCCCAGAGATGCAAAAAATAATATCATAAAATTATTTCAAATACATTTTCTGCCAAATCACCTAACATATGCCTTAACAATGAACTAAATCAGCGGCACTACCCATGACACCAAGGTCTTTATTTTAATCATTTTCAACATTTCACCTACTGCACAGCACTACACCAAGGAACTGTGTACTAAAAATTATTGTAAAACAAAGTATTGTGATATCTTTATTTCCATATTGCTCACAAAGAACAAAACCCACTGTAGTAATCTTGACGTACAACAGAAAATCAATCGGCAAACATTTTAAATATGTACGTGTAGGCTCTTCATAATGAAGGCATTATTATTAGCAGGAAAAAGAGGTCTAAAACATCTATATTATGTGGATGCTCTTTAAACTTTAAAAAGGTTTTTCAACCTCACACATCTCATTTATAAGATTGGGGCTTCAAAGAGCCATGTACTGAAAGGTTTGTTAGAGAACTAAAAGTGCTTCTTCTATGGCATCACTCCAAAGAACACATTTTGGCATCATTATTTTAAGAGTGTTGGATGGATCATTCCAACTCATCAACAGCTTGAGTGTGTCCAGTGAGAGGTTTGGTAAACAGAAAAGAGTGCCTTGTTGAGGCTCCAAGTGTATGATGGCACGCTGTTGATCATGTTTTCTTTTTGCTCTTGACTGATAAAGCCTGCTTCTATGAGCAGATGGCCAAACCAACTGCTCTGCAAAAGCCTAGAGGTGTAAGAACATGGCTCAGCCTTCGGGGCACATAATGGGGGTAGACCAAGGGACGAGCGACGATGTGTCCCTTTCATGTATAAAACATGGAGCCACTTCCATTTGTCATTCATTTGTATTCCTAAATTTATGCTTGCATGCACTTTAGTGCTGTTACTATTGATTATATTATAGAACTATACTTTATCATTTTAGAATGCTCAACCAAAAATGTTGACAACTAATCAAATAATTCTTCTTTGTGGTCCTACTTAGTTCGGTAGGTTCCCTCCTCAAACATGCTCTCTGAACCTGGTTAATAACAGCTGAACTGAACCAGATGTGTTTGAGCAGGGAAATCACCAAATTGTGCTGCACACTGGTCCTCCAGGATCAAAGTTGGTGATCTTGGTTTAAAACTGTTAACAATGCTTCTGTTTACAAAATGGTTTATAAACCAGAGGGAACATTAAATAAAGGTTTATTTCACTTTAAAGGTCAGTGCCAACTCTTCAATATGAAACAAAAATCTGCAAGACCAAGACTGGAGTGAAAATGAGTGCCAATGTTGAAAATACATAAATATAACAATTAATAAAAATAAGGCTTAGGACACATAAGTAATCTGACTACCAATGAACCATGTTCATTAACAAATAATATTAACAAATAATGTGATAAATGTGACAAAATAGGCTGTTAAAGAACTCACAGTCACACCTGTGTAGCTAAAGTTGAAAGTTCCACACCAGCCTACAATTTCCTCCAGGCAGCAACTGTTTTGGAAGCTAGGCCATTTTTAAAAGACTGAGGTGCACGAAATTAGGAGACAACCAAAATTTACACAAAGGGACACAGCAGAATACAAGTTCATTTGGTTGGCTGTTTCTACCTCTGTCACCCATTTGATCAGTCTACTTGAGGGTCTGAGACTAAAGTGGAAAACGTCATATAATCAAAAAATGTCCCTATAAATCAATGAAATTGATCAAACACTGGTTACATTTGCCACCAATAGTGAATGAATGCTTGCCTAAAAATTTTTTTTCACACACAGTTGAACATGACTTTGGTCATGTGTTCAGAAAACCATCTAAAATAAAGATGAACACACATAGCTAAATAAAAATGTAAAACTTTTGTTTTTACAGCAGTCTAGTTGAGCAGAAATCCTGCCAAACTTGCCTCTATATCTTATCTAATTTCTCTTTCTAAGTCAGATGCAACGTTTTGTTTTATTAGCTCCCCTTTTGGTGAATGGTTAGACTGCCGAGGACACCTCTAAACTAACATGCTTGCATCACACTTATCACAAAACCGAAAAGCAATCAAGCTGATCCACTGAGCAATTTATCTGACTTCTTAACTGAATATTCAGTTACAAACAATCATGATAGCTCCAGTGCACATGCACTCACAAACGCGTGCATACACTCACCCACGCACACAGTCCACAAGAATGGCAAGGAGACAGAATTTTTTAGTAAGAAGCTAAGACTGCAATCTGAATAATAACTTTGTGTGTGTGACAGCAGGAAACCGTATGGCAGAGAGTCCAAACTGTGATCAGTAAAGTGTAATGATGGTGTGTGCGCGCGCCTGTGTGTGAATGCAGAGTGAAGGAGAGAGCGGCAAGGGGCAGAGAGCAGGCAGGAAAAAGCCAGATGGGAACGCTTTTTTCATTACATTCCACGAGCTAACATTCTTCCTCCCAGAGCTCGCCATGAAAAACCTGCTACTGCCTCAGCACTGATGCCTTTAAAACTCATTCATCCTCTTTATCAAGAGAAACACCTCCAACTCACACTGTAACAGTAAAAATGGATTTTAGCTTTGTTTTCAGAGGCAGAATCTTAAGCAGTGATTTATGCTCCACACTGTCAAAGGTCCACAGCCCAGTTCATGCTCCTATATGCAAAGAGCAAAAGACCAGAGAAACAAATGAAGGCCAAGAAGAATATGAACACAAAAGCAATATTCATAAATTCCGCTAATGCCTTTATGAACTACCTAAAAGCTCCTTTTCCTCAGCTCCAGCACTGGAGTACACAGCAGGCCGTGTGTAAGAGTTGTAGCAGCAGAATTTCAGTGACCTTTTTCAATGCATTATCACAGCTACTTCAATTTGTCAAACAAGCAAAAAGCAGAGCGCCCCTGAATTCGTTACAACGGCTCATGTCAAAGTGACAAGTTCTCCTTGAAAAACTCATCTGGTACTGCTGCATAAAAACAGAGTAGTGCTTGTACAAGAACAAAATGAACCCGTGATCATTTGCCCTAAAGCTATCGGAAACAATTTCCCCTAAAGGTAGAACAGAGCAGTAATGAGTGATTTGGATATGACGTTATTCATCTAAGATCCCGAGGCTTGCTGCATCATGTTTTAGCATACCGGCGCCAATTGGCATCGTCGAAATTTGAAAGAACGTTTTAAGCAGTCTGAGACAAACGGGAAACAGTTTCTTTTTTAATTGACACTGAGATTCAAAAGCACTGCTGAGGGAGTACTGAAATCTTTCCTTGCTAACATTACCTTGTCACTTGTGGTTTGATAAACACACAATTGATTCATTTTGCGTGTATATACATACACATACATACATTCATATATATACATATACGCACACACACACACACACACACACACACATATACATATACATATATATACATATACATATACATATATATACATATACACATATATACATATACACACACACACACACACATATATATATATACACACATATATATATACATATATATACACACACACATACACACACACACACACACACACACACACATATATATACACACACATACATGTATATACACACACACAAATATATACACAAACATACATATATACATGTCTACATATATACATATTTGTGTACATACACACACGAACAGTAACTGACTCTACCAGGCCACCTGACAACTTAAGACTTTAAGGGTAATTCAGAGTGATTACAAACAGAGACTTTTTGGAAGCTGTAGGTGGGACATCTGAGATAATTTACTGTAGTCATTGTAAAAAAAAAACCCCAAAAAAACACAACAACAAAAAAAAAAAAAATCAACTGACTTTTACTGCCACTATGTATTGATGTGTCTAAGTAAGTATATCAACTGTTGTTGTTAGGCTTGAGGCCTCAGGACTGATGAACTGCTGATTATTTTGTGCTTCGCCATTCAGTTTGACATTTCTCTAATGTTAAGTTTAAACAATGCTTCTAGCTCCCTGTGGTTTTTTTTGTCAGCCATAAAAGCTGTGCCTGAGCACGTAGATTCATAAGCAGCACAACACAATATAAAAAAAACACCATGTTCAGAGGAAGCCTTTGCAAAAAAATATTGGCAATATAAAAAAACTTTGCAAAACTGCTATAAAACAATGGAACTGCTTTCTAGCTTACAGCTATGTTTCCCAAACACAGTTTTCTTATTAGTAATAAACCTAAAGAAGACAACTTGCAGTACTTTCACATGGTGGCACAAAAAAGCTGTTTTTTCATGATGAGCCCCACACCTTCCGTGACACTGAAGAGCTGCTGTCTGGTAAATCAGTGCAGTGGGAGGTAGGGACTAAGAGGAGCCAGAAGTCCACATTCTCAGGAGAGCCAGGGCCTGGGAGACTGTGCCTGTAGTGCATTATTCATCATCCATACAGCCACTAGTTATAGAACACTGCAGGCTGTAGTTCTCAGAGCTTGCCGAATGTAATCTCACTTCAAGGTCAATGACTCTGCAAAATCTTTTTTATTTTTTTCCAGGACACTCATCGAATCTTTCTGAGAAAATCAGGCTCCTAAAGATTCAGATGAATCCCGTGCACAAAGCCCAGCACGGCCAGCAGGCCAGCCACAAGAGCCGACAGCATGTGTTAATGCTTCATGACTGAGTCAACATGCGTACCATGCTCTTATAACACTGTGCCCTTGAGAAATCCACTTAATCCCTTAGTGTTCTAGTGGAGCTGTTGCAGAAATGAAGCATTGCATAGTATCAGCACAGACATATTAACAGTAGTTAAGCCAGCAACAGTGACTTGGATATCATCAGTCCTGCTGTTGCTTAATGAACAGAGCGCCAGCCCTGATGTCGCATTTAGCAAATCCTCTGAATCTGAGTGATGATCTAGGATCAGCTTTGCCTTTGAATACATGAATACAGCCTAGTGAATACATGGTCACAGACCAGAGCTTACTCCAATGTGCTTACTAAACATGGGTCTTGGCATGCAAAGAATTACTCCTCACAGAATTGCCATTAGCTTAGGGGGGCACTGGCTTTCTTTTTTTCCCCTCTAAGGAATGTGTTAATGTGCACAGTCTAATTTCTTTAATTACCCTCTATAATTCCCATCCAGCTGATCCGGGGTATTGACAGATAGATTAAAAGTAAGGAGAGAACACTGGTAAAAAGGTCATTAATCCTGCAGAAGGTGAGAGTGATGGGAGAGAAGCAGTAGTTTGGAGCTGCAGAGGAATAACTCACTGTATCACCACCACACACACACACACGCACACATCAAAAATGCGCACACTCACATACAGGTCAGCTTTATGTTAAATATCCTACTAAGGCTGCACATGGCTGCAGGCCTCCTCATTTGCAAAGGTAAATATACAACAATTACAATGACAGTTATACTCTTTTAAAAACAACATAGAGAACAGCACTGTTTTCCATGAACACTGAATTAAGAACTGGTAAACACATCCAGTTACACATGCACTGACTACAAAATTTGAGCTTTACCATTAATCAGTTTCTAGATCTGCTATATGAAACTAGAGGTGAACAAAATGAGCTATTGTCATCATGATCATCACAAGCTGCTTTTATGAACATCATATGGATTTCATTAAATATAGTGCTTAATTTGTTCAGTTCAGCACTATTGGTGCATTGTCTGTCCTCCTAATCAAACTTCAGAACAACAAAATATCATAAGCTATATTATATACTGTGAAAATGTCTTCAAGTTGCTATATTTAAGCCATATCATTACCATTAAACTAAATACATGATCCAAACAGAAATAATATTGACTGTCCAAATATCTGTAAGCATACTGGAAAGTACTGACCAAACCACTGCGCCTTGCAAAAGCCTTGTTTGGAATAGAACTGAGTATAAGCAAAACAACTCCATACTTCTGCTGTCATATGCCAAAATCAATCCCACTCCTTAGTAGAGCTACTGGGAATAAACAGAAGGAAATGAAGAATGGAATTATTACTATGATTAACACACACACACACACACACACACACACACACACACACACACACACACACACACACACACACACACACACACACACACCCTTAGCACAGCAGGACTGCCACTTTTAGATGAATGAAAACAATGGAAAATTATGAGGCAATGAGCTACTTTGCATTCGGGCCACCAGTAGCATTCAAAGGCTTATCTGGAATGAATGTTAAACATTCCCCATGTTTTGATTTACCATATTAACTGTTTGACTCGAAGCTTACTGCACAAACATTTGCGTCGATACTTGTTGGCACCTTTAGTGAAGAGGAGTTAAAAAGGTCATCGTCACACCCGGGTTTCACCGGCCAGCCTAGCAGTTCTCTCTCCACCTTTTATCCCCTCTAGCTTTGGTTTCTCCCACTCACTTGATTGTCTGCAATTCTCTCCTTCTATAAATACCCAGCTTGAACCAGAAACTAGCATCTGTCCTCCATCATGGCCTTCTGGCTAGCGCAGCATGCTCTGTGTGTGTGTATATGTATGTCCTCTTAAAAAGAGTATACTGAAGTAGTACGCCCATCAGTCCCTCTTCCAAGAAACCTAGGCTTCATTCCTCTATACACTGGTGGTCTTCAATGAGTCTTCTGGAACAGTCTCTGTTTTACTGCTGGAACGGTCTCTGTTTTAGTGCTGTAACGGTCTCTGTTTTAGTGGTTTACCCAGTGCTTAATTCTGGAACTGTTTCCATTTAGCTGTTTATCAGAAGTTACACCATGATCAGTGTCTCCTTGGTCATCATTTCCTGCCAAGACTACTGAAATAAAATCTCACAAGAACCTCCTGTGAGTGTGTTGTTTACCTAGGGAAGTTCACCATTTATGTGTGGATCAGGAATGGGATGAACAATATATCATCTGTTAATTGTTATTGCAATACTGGAGTCTACAATGCTGAAATAACAGAACATTGCAATATGCAAATGAGCCTCACTTTTAAGGAAAATGGCCCCAAACCATCACAGATCCTTCACCATACTTTACAGTGAAGATGAGGTTATTTTCTAGACAACCATCCTTTTTACACCAAACTCACAAAACTCTACTTTGCCTCATCTGACCACACAACCTGGTTCCAATTTCGGTAACATCTAGCGAATTTCAGGTACTTAACATTTGTGTTCGATTAAAGATGACTTTCTTCTGACAAGCCTTCCAGTTAGTTGGTTGGCATGGGTGTCTTTTTGTAGTAGAGACTTGGTGACCCCAAAATGCTACTTCTGCAAATCACCTACCATAAGACATCAGAATATTTTCTCTCTCTTACTGTAGTCATAGTACATAAGGGGAAAGAAATACACATTGGTTCATTACATTGGTTCATATGGAGCTGACTATATTGTACAAAATATTAGTGAAGACATGATTTCTAAATGCTGCAAGTGCAGAAGGTACTTAAAGGGGTCTCTTCAAAACGTCACTTGCTGGAGTTGCACTGGGTCACACAGCATGAATCAGGTTTCAAAACTTTATACGAATTCAGTGCCATCAGAAATTACAGAAAGGCTGCAGTGATAGAAGAAAGTCTAACTAGACAGGCCAATGGCAAAAACAAATTCTGGAGAATGCTCTTCTTGGAGTAGAGCACAAATAGCCCTGAGGTAGAAGCATGGCATTGCTTTTAATTAATAACATGTTATAAGTTGCCATAAATGTGAATGTCCCAATTCTATCCAGATGTCTGAAGAGAGAATACACTAAATAGCATTTAAAGCATTGCGGTAAACACTAAAGTCTGCCAGCAATACTTTGTACTCTCATGAGCATACTGAAATAAACCCAAATAACATTAATGAGCAAAACTAATACACACAGTGGTTAGACGAAACCCCGCTGCTGACAGACCACAGAGCCAACACAATTTGCACCATTCTATTTTTAGACAAAGAGATTTTAAAGAGTGAAATGAGAGCTCAGCCCAGATGAGACATCTAAAGCACTCCTGTTGTTTAATGAATGCTAATTGTTCCTGTGAACCAGCTGGGGAATCACACCACCACAGCATACACCAAGCTAAAGTCATAAAGTTAACCTACATGGCATCATTACCACATAGTTTCATATCCCTAATGGATGCTTTATGTCATTCTAAAACATTTATTCAGGACCTTTCATTTGATAATCCAATGGGGGCATTTGATTTTTTAATAGTTCTCTGCAAAGTTACATTTTTGGGCAGCTTAATTAGCTAATACTGAATTTTAAAATGTCTAATACAGTTAGTATTAGCCATTTTGAATGCATTATGTTAACTGTGCAGATGAAGCCTGCTTTTCTAATGGGGAAATATAAATAATTTGCTTTGTGAGTGACTGGCCAGTGCCCTGTGGTAATGACTAGAAATTAAGGAGGCAATAGCAGTTAAAGGCCTTTGAATTAGTCATAGTGGCACAATGCACAAAAACAGAAGAGAAAATAAGAAGCAACATCTGCAGGTCAATCTTCAGACAAGCCCAATCTCTCAATAAAAGGCTTTTTTATGTATCAATTAACTCTTGAAAGCACCACTGCAGGAGTGCCACAGTTAAATTAACTTGTACAGAACAGAGCTTTACTAAAACCCTTGGTAAAAATGACAAAAAACAATTAGTACTTGTGTACACACTCTTTGTCAAGATAACAAAATCGTTTCAGATCTCTCAGTACTCGCAAAAAACCTCACCCTTTTTTCTGACAAACACACGTCCAGTGTCTGCTGTTAGAAAGCTTTATTTTCTGTCTCATCTGTCGACATAACACACTTCTAATGAAAGGCCCAGTGATGATTGATGAACTCAAGATGCTTCTAGTTTTTTATATGTGATGACCAGTAATATAGCACAATTAAAAATAGAAAAGAATTACTCCCTTCAAAACATTCACATTTTGTTGCTTGCAGCCTGAAATAACATAGAACGCATTTGTTCCAGCTGTATTTACTCTAAGCTACTCAATGCAACGTATAACATGCAAGTGAAAGATATGATAGAAACAGTTTTGGGGAAAAAAGAGAGATAAAGGATCACTCCAATCTAAAAATATTAACAAACTCAGTAACTCATCACGTTCTCCACTGCAGTGCCCAGGGAGCAGTGTGTGGAGACGGTACCTTGCTCAGGGTACCTCAGAGGTGCTTAGCGGTCTTGGGAATTGAACCCACGACTTCCTGATCGCAGGGCGCCTAACCACTAGACTACCAGCTGCCCCAACAAATGTGGCGTACTGGAAGGAATAAAAACCTCCTCAAGAAAGGTCACATTAAGTCTTGATTGACCTTTGCCAAAACCCACCATGAAGATTCTGAGGCCAAATGGAAAAAGGTGTTACGTTTAAATGAGACAAAACCTATTTTGAGACCAAACAGTACATATGAAGGAAAGCCAATACAGCTCATCACCCAAACCACATCATACCTACAATAAAGCATGGAGGTGGCAGCATCCTGTTGTGGGGGTGTTTCTCCGCAGCAGGGACTGTGAAACTTCTCAGGATAGAAGGAAAAATGAATGGAGCAAAATACTGTCAAACTCCAGAGGAAAAGCTGCTGATCTCTGCCAGAAAGTTGCCAAATGGAAGACGGTTTATCTTCCAACAGGACAATGACTCAAAGCACAGCAAAATTAACCACACAATGGCTGAAGGAGGAAAAAGTGAATGTCCCAGCATTACCTAGTCAAAGCCCAGACTTAAACCCTATTGATAATTTGTGGAAAGACTTGAAGATTGTAATCCAAGGTCACCATCCATGTTTAACTGAGCTTGAACAGTTCTGTAAAGAAGAGCAGGCAAATATTGCAATGTTGGTAGAGAGGTATCATTGGTAGAGAGGTATCATTATAACTTTCACTTAAAAGTTATAAATTGCACTGATGAAATACAGCTGGACCAACTGTTTTGTGCTTGTGTCTTCATTTCAGTCTGCAACACAACAAAACAAATATTTTGAAGAGGGTGAATCTTTTCCATACCCAGTGTCACAGGTGTGCCTGTAATAGTAATGTGGGCATAGCTCAAATGGCACCAATAACTATTCTAAACCTTGAGCTCTGTTTAAAACAGTTGTAAAAATAATTGATATGCACATGGCCACACTCCGCTGAAATCTGTATCACCAACAAATTTTAGATTACTACAGTCACACTCCTTAGAAGAAAAATATAGTTTATGATAAGTGATTAAAAATAATTTAAATTACTCGAACAATGGTAAAAATCCCACCAATCTTGCCAAATATTGGTAACTGGTAATAACCCACTGCTATCCCCATGTGGTGATCATTGAAACACATTGCCTCAAGAGATTTCTTTCATATTACTTTTACATTAAAACAATGACCGAAACAGCCCATTGTTTTTTTTCTGGACAAATCCCCTTTTAGCCAGTGGAAATGACAACAGAGGCTTTCTTCTGGCAAGCTTTTCAAATATTTTCCTGGCTTGGAGGCCTTTTACAATCATACTAATGCCAGAGATGCTGTGAAGCTATTGTCTGATTTACTCATTTCACTTGTATATTTTCTGACCACTGCTATATTGATGGATGACTAATGGTGTCTGGGCTGCATATCATTTCAAAAGTATACTCCAGAGAAACAACAGGTCAAGTAATAAAAACCACCATAACACACCAAGATTTTCTTCCATACCCTTTTTTTTTGCATCTTTACGGAGAATAACAATAATCTTAGATGGTCTGTATTGTATTCTCAAACGCCCTTTACAAGAAAGGGCAGAGCAGGCTGTACCTGCTGCGGAGGCTCAGGTCTTTTGGAGTGAAGGGCC
>JBBPCX010000002.1:17220074-17239072 GCA_037974365.1 Hydrocynus forskahlii | reverse complement strand
TAATTTTATACTGTCCACTTTCTGCTGTACCAAGCAAATTTCCCACTTGTGGGACTAATAAAGGCTTATCTTATCTTCTCTCTTATTCGTATACAGACTATTAAAAATGACATTTATCATTTGGTTCAGAGCCAGCCATCATTCAAAACTGAAGATTCTTCTGTGAATGTAACACAGCAAAGTCATGGCGTACTAAAAGTCTGCAGTTAATGTTTACATCATCACGTTTTTTTATTACGCTCATTCAATTAAACAAGTCACTGCCATGTGGAGAGTGAATGAACAGCAGGAGTCAGCATTTCTTAGAAACAAAATGTCAGACTGTACCTCAAATGTCTGCCACACTCTCCACTCCATGACCACCCTCCTCTGCTGATCTGTGGAGACAGAGGTTAGAGGTTGTTAGAAAGTGCTTGAGACAATGACAAGCCGTCATAAAAACAAAAGGATACAACAGACCAGAGAGGGAAAGGCAGGGAGAGAGAACGAGGAGGTAGGCAACAGAAAGTAAGACAAATCACAAAGAAAAGATGACAAAGAGAAAGATGGATGGAGGATGAATGACTGCATTCTTTTATGAGTCTGTCAAAGTCTGTGATTGGAACAATTGATTGTTAGGCTTGGTTTGTTTGGAAGGCCCACTGTGACCTGTCTGGCTGAAGCCACAGTGCAGATATTGATGTAGTCTGGTCTAAGAAGAACGGATGCACTGTCTCAAAGTACAAAGACCTATAGTTCAAAGGTGCTCTTCATGACCTATCTGTTATCATTTGGGTGCTTAGTGTTTTCCTCCAGCCTTCTCCTTGATCCTTGCAGTGGGCGCTATCCCAGTAAGTCCACCTGGTACACCTGTCAAACTGCTCCTAAGGTAGAAAGGTTCCTAGGGTTTTGTTATAACCTTTCTAACCATGTGCAGTTCGTGCAACACACACTATTGTTTAGCTCAGTGGCCGAGTCAGGGATGTTTCAGTCAGGTTCCAAATTAAAATGAAGCAGGCCCTTGATCACCTTCACCATGTAGTCAATTGCAGTCTGAGGTAGTTTGAGGCAGCGGCGATAAAAGTGATGAAAGAAAGAGAATGGTCAGTACCTTGGGATCAACCTTTAGCCTGACATGGACAACAAACGGTTTGTTGCACCACTGTTTCCTCGCATAATGCTTTATTCAAAAAAAGGGATCTGGTCCTTGTAACTCTGGAAAAAGCCAAAGACCAGCCGATACTGACACTACTTGTAATATTTATCTAATACCAGCATTCTCTGGTGGTAGCAGGTAAAAGCATAGGTATATGGGACACATGGATGAGACAAATTTGATTTGGACATGAAACAACATTCAGCACTATTTCTGCCAAATTATTTAATTCTACATCATTTTTACACACACACACACACACACACACACACACACACACACACACACTTACTTTACACTTTCTTTTGATCATAAGAAAAAATCTCCTCGGAGCATGGTCACTTAGTACAGATCTCCATACACGTGTATTTAGTACTTTCATAAAGTGAAGCCTACACAGGTTTGACCAAAGTGAGAGGAAACAATTAGGAATAAAACTGGCAAGACAGAATAATAGGAGTAGTGGGAGATTCTAATCAGTTTAACATAAGGAAATGGACTATTACAGTCATCAAGAGAGATCAGATGAGAGTGGTTTATATCCATTTTTCACCATGGCTCACAATCACTTTTTTGACCGGAAAGCAAATGATCCACTGAGTCTGAAATTGTATCCAAAAGTTAGGCTACATTAATGTGTTATTCATGTCCCCATCTTCCATTAAGTCAAATCCCGGTAATCCTGGGCTTCCCCCTTCTCTCAGCCTCTATGTTTCAATGCCAACATCACGCATTCCGCTTCCCGCCAATGTAAATGTCAAACTTATTGATGCGTGCTATTTCATGAGAAATTAGAATGCCGCAGCCCTTGTCGCATAAAGGTCAGATGAAGTCCTTCCTAATGAAACCGTTTTTGACCTGATTATGATGTCTGTACACCCAACAGTGCTGACACAAACATAACACTGATGAGGCATTTTCCCTCAGTCTTCTATATGCGTGTAAATACAAATAAACAAATAAATAAATAAATAGACAGTGCATATGAATAACATGCATCTATGATTGGGGGTGTGCAATCTTTATATGGCATATAATAATTTACTCGAATGTCTCCTCGACTGTCTGCACTCATTCAGCAGGCTGATGTTTGAATTATCAGTTCAGTGCACTCATTTGTAAATAAGCTGTCTTATGGAATGATGAATGTGCACAGCTCTCGAAGCCTCCACTGAAAAGGCTTAGTGTTAATGGAATCACGTTTTGGAAAACTGAAGTGGAATTCCACTTTCTCATTTCACAAGCTACACAGCTGCTGCGGCAATGACAGTAAACAATGCTATTAACCAGCACTCACGCCATGATGTATTCATTTTTGTTAAAACTTTGCCGAGAGCAACAGTTATTGCCGAGATATTAATTGCTGCTGACGGCTGATGACTACTGGCATGGAACTACAGGGTAATTAAAGAGGTAGATTCATCATATTTATTGTTCTGGCAGTAGCAGGGTGATAGGTCTGGGAGACGCACTCCCAATTGAGATGAAACTAATCCTAACCACCCTGAGAACACAGTAACTTGACCATAACTTCTTTGTTCCACCACACATGGTCTGTATGCAGAAAAAAAAAATACACAATGCAAATAAGTATCAGCAGGCAATGCATTCAAATGCAGAGTCCCACTCTCACGAATATTAAACAGAAAACATGAGCTATTGAGATGTAATGAAGGACAAATAGTCTATACAAGACATCCTTGAGTAACAAAGCTTCATGTCCTTTTTCATCTAAGTGAAAACTTTAGCACAGACAGTGACACTTCAGCATGATGGACATGTTTCATGAACAGTGAAGGGTTTATTCCATCTTTAAGTCATACAAGCCCTGCAGGGAAGCAGCCTCTAAGCATACACTGCAACACTTGATTTAACTAATGCCTTCTCATTTCAGCTCCTGACTGATCAGATGTATATTAAGCAGGGATGTACCAATATGGGAACTGTGGGCTGATGTCAATATTTTTCATGTACACATCTGCCAAGGCCAACATTGATACATAAACATCAATAAAGTCTAGAAATTGATACGAATCAGATTAGCATGACAGAGAAATATAACATGCATTTCGTGTTAGTGTGCAGGTATATTTAAATATATAAGATGCTCCCATTGTAGCAAAGTAATGTAAAATTCCTTACAATTACGCTCTTCTAGAGCACAATATACACATCGTCCTATTTCAGTTTAAGATACAAACAAAATCTACAGGATTTTTCAAGATGACATCTGTTGATAGCAATATTATTGTGATATTCTGCATAATGCACATTTGATGCAATGTCAGTGTGAGGAAACCATAATATTAAAGAGGAAGAGTGACATTTGGTCATATTATCTGTGATATGGCTTTGACAGCAAAACATTTTTCAAACATCTTTCAGAGAACATAGCAAAGGGAAACCATATTAGTGAGGTTTTGGGCATTTCAAACAATCAGAGGACTCTTCAAAATCAAAGCAGGATCACAGTGAGCAGTGTGCACATCTACACTAATTAACTTCTCCCTCTCTTTATTTAGTCCCAATTTAAAATCCTTCTAGAAATCTTTTGAACATCATAACGCATCATAACGGGGAGTTTTTGTTTGGTCTTTCAGTGGTGTTTTAAAGACCGACTTTGGTTTGCATGCATTTAACAACACAAGTCAGCATATTGACTGACTCTTCGTGACACAAAGTAGTGATGGTTAATTCATAGAAGTTGCGGGAGAGTAGCCATGTCAGGCAGAGGAAATACAGCCATGCCACCACTAAGCTTTAACAGTGCTAACTGAGAGATGTAGGACTCAGGCTTGACAGGTTACGGACTAAAACCATTCCGTATCTCTAGAACTACACTACAAAATTTTCCTTTGGATGTTTGTTTAAAGGAAAATGTTTTTGACAGCATTACTTGCCCTTTTAACCAACTCTAAATTACCACAAGCTACACCAATATATCCAGTATGCGAGTGTCAGTCTTATGTTTTTGTTTTTTTCAGACCAACTGGTGTCAACATTTGTAAAACAAACATAGCCTGAAAATTTGCATGCATAATTAGCCTGAACATTTTTTTTTTTTAAATGCACATCATTTTTCTGGTCAGGCAGAGGCCTTACAGCGATAATGTAAAAGTTTGTCATTTCACCTCATTATATTAAATCTATTTATATTAAATGTAACCACTGATGAAAAAGAAATGGTCATAACTATGCTGCACCAGTATGTCATGGTACTTTCAACAACACCGTAAATCCTCTCTCAACATCTGTCATTATTGCTGCTGTTAAAGTGCAGTGCTGAAAAGAAACTGGCCACCTCAAGAAGGGCCTGCCAGTTCAGTACCATGGACAGCTCTCCAGCTCTGGCCCTGGGAGTACCCCAGGCAACCTATCACCATGGAGACCTCTCTGACAGCAAGGCTGGAAGCACACCTGGGCCTCGGTTCCCACAAACACAGATGGAGCCACTTCAGCCAGTCAAGAGACATTCAGAGCACATTCGGGTACTTTTCATCATTGTTCTTCAGAAGTCCTGAAAGAAGACTAATCATGCCATAAGTTATGACACCAAACCCTGCCATAAGCTTTGACATCTTCCTGGTGACTGTCAAAAATTGCTAAATAAAGGTTCTATGTTTTTTTCCTTACCATAATGTATGGTCCATTAGTACAAGCTGACCCTGTGTCTGGTTCTCTTGAATCTGTGGACACTGCACTAAGGAATTATTGGTCTATATTGATGATTGTTAGACTAGAAGCCCCCCTCTCCAAAATCAGTATCTATATCTGACCCAAGAAATCCAGTATCTAGAGCCTTCAAGCTCTAATAAACACACTGTATTTACCTTGTTCAGGCAAATATCAGAAAAAAAATAAACCGTGTTTGACCGAAATCAACATATCCAAATTTAAACCTGCGCGATGTTATCTAGAGTTATTCTTGGTAATCGGGTTGATCTAACAAAAGAACGGGAATATACATCAAATCAGCTATGACATTAAAACCACCTGCCTAAAATTGTGCAGGTCCCCCTTGTGTCACCAAAACAGCTCTGGTGCATCAAGGCATGGACTCCACAACACCCCGGAAGGTGTGCTCATCTGGAGAATTTTTAGGCCTAATCAACACCTGTTGCATTCTGGTGCCAACTCTTCTCCTGATAAGCAGTGCATACACACCTGGCTGTCCACATGACGTAAAAGAAAAAATGATTAATCAGATCAGGCAACTTTCATTGTCCATGGTCCAGTTCTGATGCTCACATGCTCATTGTAATCCTTTTCTGCAGTGGCCCCATACACAGCAAGCTGCGATGCACAGTGTGTTCTGACCTTTGTATTACAGCCAGCCTATTTTTCAGCAATTTGTGCTACAGTAAGGGTTTGGAACAGAGGAGCTATCCTTCGCTCTGCGCATGCTTCAGTGAGCTTTGAGCACTCAGCTGTCTAGCAATCACAATTTTGCCCTTGTCAAAGATCCTTATATTTACCTGTCTTGCCTCTAACACATCAACTTCAAGAACTAACTGTTCACTGTCCAGTAGATCAACACACATGTTGTAATGGGATAGCTGTAATTGGAATGTTACTCATTTTACCTGTCAGTGGTTTTAATGTTGTGGTAGATCTCCATATGTCACTGGGTGTTCAATCAATCAATAATCAATCAATCAATAAAATCATGACATTACAGGACTTTATGTTCACAGACAATGACTGAACCACTGAACACTCATTCTTCTCTCACTCAGTGCACCTCTCGCTCATTGTCTTGTAGCCTTTTACACATCTCTCTTCATGGACAGCATGGTGGGGTGGAGGTGGGAAGGTAAGGAGAGCGGAAGAACATAATAGAAATGAGGGAGGATGAGTGATGAGACAAAAGTGGAGTGGGAGTTTAAAAAAAAAAACAAAGGCAAGATAAACAAGTGAAAAGTTGGTGCAACTACAGTGTTTAATGCTACACTTAGCACAGATTTGTACAAGATTAAATCTGTACATTTAAAAGTTTATTAATAAATATTTTGAGTATGATTGTGAATGTCTCTGAGCCATTTTGACCATGTAGTGTACATACCTGTACACAGTCCTCTTGTTCAATGACAAAACCTATGTCCTTTAACTCAGCCTTTGATGGTTACCAAGATAACAGCACCCAGTGATGGCAACAAATATTTCCACCAATTTGTATCATTTTTACTTATTTATTCCATGCAAACTATCTCAAGATACTATGAATCCCACGGATTAGAATAGAATATAAAACGGATTATCCTACATTAATACCACAATTATTGTATCAGGAATAAATGAAATCGTTGCAGAAAAGGGCTTTTGAGAAAACACGGTCATGTCACAACTCTCTCGCAATCTGGCTAAGCTAAGCAGCATTAATCATATATCATTTAACAAAAAGCAAGCTCAAATTATACCATAACTGTGAATGATTCTGCATAGGTTTCAGAGTCATTCTGTTTTGGGTGCTCTCCAAAAGGTTGTACCAAAGTCCTAGTATCTTATTGACGAGGGCAGGCTTTTCCACACTTCCAGCTTAACCTGCAATCTGACGGGCTCATTTTAGTGAAAGGTGGGATTTTCCCTTAAACAGACAATGAGGCTTTACAAGCCTTCCAATTCATTTCTTTCAACCAGTGAACACATCTTGTACAAACCAGAGCCAGTTGAAGAGGACCCTGGTCACCTCCTATTAAAACAATAAAAAATTACTGAAAATGCTAAAGGGCACCAGCAAGCAACTGAATGGGAGGGTGTGGGGGCCGCTTTCCACCCAGGAATTTGATCCAATTATGGAAAGTAGAACAGAACACTACACAAAGAAAATAAGGAAAAAAATTAAATACCATCATATTTCTGTTTTTCAACAGTAAACAGTATTTGGGGAGGAGGGTGCTGGGTGTGGATCAGTTGGTGAGCTAGGCAGCTCATTGACATCACAAATATACATAAGTTACTGTTTGAAAGTCCTGTAACCAGAGCTAAACAACTTTTTAAAATTTAATAGCAGTGTTGAAATATTCATCTTGTGCTGTCTTTAGCAAATGAGCACATTTGTCTGTCCAAAAACAATTAATTATTTACAAATTGCAATTTTCTCAGTTTGAAACCATTCATTTTTGACTTGTACTGTGATTGTTTCAGAATATGCACACGTTCTAAACAGAATTTGGATTGTTATTCTTTAATTTCCTCATCACAGTACCAGCAAACAGTGACTTTGCAGAAAGTCACTGTTTGCTGGTACAGTGACTTTGCTTTTTTTTTTCATCTCTGTGGTGCTGTGTTAGTGCGCACAGCCTCTCATTAATCTTACTAGCCTTCACAGTACGTAGGATAGACCATATTCAGTATATGGGATTTAACAGGACTAGTTAATTATACATTTGATGCAGTTCATTACAGAGGAAAGTGTGAAATGGGAATGGTAATAAAACCAAATATGGGATTTACAGTAAGTCCAAGAGGAAGTATGCTAATGGGGATAAAGAATGTGAAAAGGAGAACTACTATTTATAAATCACACAATTACTCACTCATGGCTATTTCTCCACTCAGCAAGTAAGCCTGGCAATAGGCGGAGTGTGAAACAGGTGAGCCAGTCTGGAAACATCAGACACAAGAAGAAAAATAACTGATTTTTGTGCAGACGTGTCTCTAACTATCTTACAGATGGAGATTACAGAAATAAATATTCATAAATTTTCTGTAACTGCTTTACCAGGGGTGTCACGGGCCTATCCCAGGGTCAACGCCCACAAGGCAACAGGGTGCACACACCCTTCACACACACCTACAGTCAATTTGGAATCCCCAATTCCCCTGATGTCCTTAGACTGTGGGAGTAAATGGAAACCCTGTAGGAAACCCACACCACCACAGGTAGAACATGCAAACTGCACATACACAAAAGGCTAAGACACAGACCCCCAACCCTGAGGCGTGAGGCAACAGCACTACCCGCTGCGCCATCGTGGGGCCCTAATGAAATTTAATCACATTTAGTCAAATTTAGTCACCTTTAGTCACCTTATTCTGGTTAACATTCAACCAATATTTTATTTTTTATTTTTTATCCACTGTCATTATAAGAGTAAATGAGCCAATAGCGTTCCAAAACATTGGAACATTTGGGTCTTTGACACAGATGCCCCGATGGTATAAAATAGGCTAATGCCCCTAACAGACATGGGCTTTTTTGCCATGAACGTTTTAGAAATGAAATGAGACACTCCACTCTTCTACTCAGGAATACAATCAGTGCTCTGACGGGAAGATAATAAACTGCTGTCTTTAAAATTAGCCTTAGCACTTGAGGTCAGGGGTAATATGGACCAGTCCAATGCTGATGGCAGTTCAGTTGTTAGACTGTGCCATTTTATCAGCAAGTGTGATCACCTTACACTCTGGTAATGTTTCTACTGTGATAATAAAAACCTTAAATGGAGCTTTAAATGGCAAAAATCAGAGTATGTCTATGAAAGCATTTCATGAGAGTTACATTCGGTCTTATTGTTCACTTTAGAGCTTGGCTTTCGTTGTATTTCAATTGTGCACTCCGAAGGACAAACTGACAATTTGCTTTAATCGTGAATAATATCCTTGATCTGTAATGATTTATGTAATTTGGCTCAAGGAAAGGAGTGGGAAATATAATTAGGCAGAATGCCTGGAAGGGTGGTAAGCAGAGGCCACTTTGACAAATCCATTAAAAGGACTCAAGAGCATGAAGGCAACAGTGACTTTACTTATGAAAAAGAAATCTGCCGTATTACCCTCATGCATTCAAAAAGGAGATGAAAAAAGGCTGTGGCATCGGAAATGGGCTGAACAGGATTGAGACTATCTTTTCTCCTCTCTCTCTCTCCCTCCCTCTCTGTCTCTGAGCAGTGGCAGATTTCATCAGCATTTCTCATGACACCAGGGTGATGGATCACAGTAGGAGGGCCGCAGGATGTTTGCTGCTCCTTGCTGAGTTCCTCGCCTGAATGCCTGTGCTCTCTCTCTCTGGCTGCTCTTTCACTATTCTTTTTTTCCTCTCTGCCCTCCTCCCATAGCAGACATATTAATGAGCATGTGCTATTAGTCGAAACATTGTTGACAGCTTCAGTGCACAATTAAGTGCTCAAAAACTAATTACTGTCCCTCTGCGAATCGCTTAACAGACACTGACTTTGAGTTTTGACTGACATTAGTTAACTTGTTAGTAATCCAGGAGCAGAACTCAGCAGCCTGCAAAATCAAATACTTAATTTTGTCATTACACTTATCCATATATGATAAAATGACTCCGTCACAGTGAAGATATTTTCTAGATGAAGGATTACCTGCATCAACAGGCTCAACAATCACTTACATCGTAGATTTTGACAGGACTCACCTTCAAACACGCACTTCTGTGTTTATGGTTGCGGTACAATTACTGTTATTTCACACAGGATTTAGTTCAGTAGGAGTAAAGGTATGCATTTGAAATATGTGAGCAAATATAGTGTTGCAGAGCAACACTGCTGGCCATCATGGTGGCTGTTGCTTATTCACTTTACTTACTGCTATTTGTTGTACTTGTGCTGAAATGTAAGACATATGTCAAAAGAAAAATAGTGGATATGTGGGAATGAAAAAAACATACATTACAATCAGTAATCTGACTACAGGCTGGCAGCAGCCAGCACAACTGGTCTGAACAATAGAAGCAACAGAATGTGGTAATACCTGGTGAAAAAAATATTATATCACATCACCGTGACCACCCAATAAAAGGTTAATGGAACTGAATAGAAGCATCTAATTGAAATCCTTCCAAGAAAGATGCACTGGAAAAGGGGAAGTGAGTGAAATACATTTTCCCAGCTTTTTGAGAACAATGCCACCATACCAATGATGCTGTATAAAGACCATAAGGTGACCAATATGAAGACAGGCAGTTATCTAATAATACAGGTTCAGTGACTGTCAGTCGTCTGTCTTTTTGGAGGAGGTGTGAGTGGATGACAAAAGTTTAGCTGACCTTCCTAAAGTGCTGTCCTAGGTGAGTGCCGGCCCTGGTATCTCTCACTAGAGGGTTTGATACCTACAATATAACGACAATACAAGACCTGTTTTTTCAGGAGCGACACAAACAAAGCCAGGAGGGATAATGGTCAGGGAATGTTCCAGTTAAGGGAATCTTAGTGCTATTGTGCTCAATGACATTAAATACAATGTCAGCCTAAGTGGAAGGATCAGATACATCACACTGTGTTCTCTATCTGACTTTTTGAGGTAGGGTCTAATCAACAGAGAGAGAGAGACAGAGACAGAGACAGAGACCGAGAGAGAGAGAGAGAGGGAGAGAGAGAGAGAGAGAGAGAGAGAGAGAGAGAAAGAGAGTTAGAAAGTGGAGGACCAGGGAACAGAGTGCTTAGCAGAGCTCTTTGTGCATTCCATCCAGCATGTCTGTGTAGTGGCGGGTCCTCTCCAGAGCAAAAGGGATAGGAGGCAGCGATTAACCTTCAGCTCGCACTCTCTGTACTGCAGCCTGACAGACATCATTAGAGCACAGACAGGGACAAAGATAAATGACATTCAACAACTTTAAACTTCATGCAAATTTGCCTCCCTTTATCAAAGTCCCCTATCCAGTTTTTGTATTGCAATGTTGAGAATGCAAAATGTAATACATGTGTCAAAAGTAAACAGTGTAGAGACTGCACTGAAATCATATGGAAAACCACACAGATATCCATCATCAGCTATCCTCAACTGGAGGTTACAGGGGATTGTTTGAGAAACAATTTGCTATAGCTGAGATTCACAGATTAGAATGTCTGTATCTTACACAGAAAACCTGTTTTTGTAAAAAAATATTGGTATTAACCTACACAGACATTTATAAAGGGTTATTCAATTTTCAATTATCAAGCGCCCGCAGCCATTACACTTCATGACGAGTGACGATTATTGGAATGAGCCTTTATGAATATTAATATAGGTTTATATTTGCTGTGATTGAAGACTTATATAGATTTTGTGTAGACCTTTGAATGCTGACCTTCAGTAAAGTGTTAACAGAATAGCTTGCACAAGGATTTTAGCACAGTTAAGTGGTTTGTATACTCCAAGGACTTCATCAGACCAGTCCAATTATAAAAGTTAGCCTCCCATTGATATGGCTGTAAAGTAACTTTCATTCCTTGGCTATTAACTGCCTTTAATTAGCTAATTTGTTCATCAGCTTATTTTATTTATGGTGGAACAGTCAGCCACTAATAGGCTGGTCATTCCAGCCTGGGTTTGGAGATATTTGTGGTAAATGCTTGATAGAGGTCAATGAAGGTGATAAATCAGAGACATGTTAATTGCACAATGGGGCTGAGCCACTGTTTGTGTCACCTTCCTGAAGGGAGAATCTTTCAGCCTAATCAGTGCCTTATCCTGATCACAGAGCCCATAGCACATCTTCCTCTGGCCCACAGTGACCCTTCAACCCATGGTTGCCAAGGTACCTCAGAGAGAGGGGCAATTTTTGCTGCTAATGAGAATAGTAATACACTGGGGGCAGTATCGAGACCCATGCACACCAAGTTTCAAAACTCTCCTTACTGCTCAGAAGACACTGCAAAAGCAAGCTTGACTGAAGAAATGTTGCAAAAATAGTGGGACATGCCAAGCAGCAGTGGGTGTAGAGTGGATGGGTGTGTGTACTATGTTTGTGCAGGATCCTGTCCTAAATACACTCTATGATTAAAGGACCTAAAAATGTGCTGTGTAAAAACAAAGTTAAAACAGTATCAATGAGAACTAGCAAGCAATGCATCCCACAGTTCCATCAGTGACTGTAGGGCTCCAGGGCATGGAAAATAAACAACAGCAGAAAACTTCACATCTCAACACACAGGACTGCACTGGTAATACTTGGAATTGGACTAATGTCAAGTTGTTGCTCACCGCAATCACGGTCGAATCAAAGTCAGGCACAGAATACACAGACAAAAAAGATTTCTCTATGTTAGGTGGGAATACGGTAAATTGGACTCTACAGTGATGGGTATTTGCTGCATATGCATCACTACACTAGTGCTGTAACTAGCAAGCTGAAAACAAGAGTGAACAATGTAATCAGACCGTATTCCAGAAAAGTTGGACATTATGCTAAAATCTCCACATTTTATAGTTTTTGCACCGTTACCCTTAGGCAAATATAGGGTTCTCCATCATGCTAATTCAGGTAGAACTTGTCTCAAATAATATGTTTGATAAATGCAGGGTTTTGGCATTGGTGTCAACGGACATGTATATAAATGATACTGGACATCCACATGTATTTTCCCTTACTGGTTCAAAGTGCACATTGCATCCCTAGCTCAAAGGGCCAGAAAATGCCTCTGTAATTCACAGTGACCCATCTTTCTCTTACTCTCCATCCCACACACTCTCACTGATGCACATGATAGCCATGACACACCTCCATGTGAAGCAGGAGATGAACACCACCCCTTCTCTGCCTTCCACAAGCTCTTGCTTTATATTTGAACATAATGGCCCAGGACATCCCTTGTGACCTGATCCAGAAGTATTATCATTTATAACTGACACAGTACACAATGATACCCTGCTAAATAAAGTTAAAAGGTGTAAAGAGTAGGAATATAAAGTCAAATAATAAAATTGCAAGCACAAACAGGCAATTATATTTTCATACAAATCCTTGAGGGTTGGTCCAAACATTGTACAGACATTTGCTGTCAATCCTACCCATAAAATAAAACTTACATTTAATAATTAACCACATTTTTAGTTTGTTTTTTCCCATATTTCAAGAGTTTAATATAACAAGTTTATACTTCTGTTTTATACTTCTGGTTTTTATGATGGACATTCCAAAAATGCAGAGAATGATGTGAATGATGCTGTAATGTTGCGGAATTTTATGGCAGATGAGTCAAACTGGATTTGTGCAGCACATGTAGAATCTTTTTCATGACGTGCAGAAAAACTAATTCATATTTGTTAAAATGATTATTATTAAAAAGAACAAAAAAGAAAAACAAATGGTAACAGGCTTTGCTACATCAAACAGCTTTAACAGGCCACAAACTATTAAGGTAGACTTTCTGCAGGGATGTCAATGCATATATTACTTAAATCTACTTGTACTGCTATACTAAAGAAAATTTCCCGGAATAGCTAACACCGGCTCATGGATAAACAAGAAGAACTACCTGCTGCGAGACAAATGATTCCTTACTTCAAAACACACTGCATGCCATGGGTCTTAACGCTGTCTATTCAACTTTAATGTGAAGTGCTTCCATCTTATAGGTGATTTCGGTTTTCTAAGCCTCTGCCATGTTTCAGTTTTTTTCCTTTACTGAAGTGATATTACCGGCCCCACAACACAGTGGTTCAACAACACAGACTTAATGAAATAATAATGAAATTGGTTGCCAACTATTTGTATAACTGAATTTTACAAATTAGTTTTGGCAGCCCTATTTAGCAATGTGTTTTCATAGTCAGTTTAGCTCTTTGACTGAAAGAGCAAAGCTCATGTTCCATTGGTAATTAAGTGGTCCAGGATTAAGATCCATCATGAGTAAAATAACTGACAGGTAGACAAATCTCATTCAAGACTGATGACTCAAGTTATTTCACTGTTTTATACTAACCTTTCAAGAGAAATTTATGGCCCAAAACTTAACTGTGTACTTAAAAAAATGCATCTTTCGTAAAAGACAATAATTATGCATAGAAACATGAACTCTCAAAGAACCATCTGAATACATAAATCCTTTAAATTAAATGGTTCTTCTCTAGGATAGTTTTTTTTTTATGTATGGCACCAAAAAGTATTTCACTTTTGTTACAAATCAAAGTACCTTTTTTCAGTACCATAGTGACTGGAGGTGTAACAATGAACTGAAACATTGTCACACTGCAATGTAAAAATGTGAAAATGTGCATCATGGAGATGAGAATGCTTTGTTGCTCTTCACTCTTTGCAAAAATAGATCTTTCATTTGTTACAATGGTGGAACCCATTTTTGGTGCTCTCTAGAGCCATTTTGGGAAGTGTGTAGCAGTGTAACAATGCAAATTCCTTTTGAAGAGAAGGCATTCTATTAAGATATCTTACGCAACTAAACACCAAAGTTTAACAAGCGCCGACACCAGTCGACAACCTACTCCAGCACATCATACACCACACTTCTCTTGCCTTCCAGCTCTGGTCTTATTATACAACTGGATACAGTTATTTTTCTTCAATCATATTTAGTTCAAAAATCGTGACAAAGTGTAAACCCAGTCTCCTGAATTAAGTCAAATCATGGGCTGAGTGTATTGTTATACCCTCGTTTCATGGCATTTAAAGTAACTGGCAAGAGAAAATCAGCGCACAACAGATGCCTTGAATCTCAGACATTTAATAAGGCATGACCTGTTATTCATTTCTGTATATGAACTTCAGTTCCTGTCTCTAAATGTGATCATTACACCATGGCTAACAAGATAACATTACTGACAGAAGTGTGTGTTCGACCAGAAACAGCACCTGTTTGACAGAAGAACATTAAGAGAGTCTTCCTCATTTCAGTCAAACAGGCCTATCGCTGAGGCTGAACTCTTCATTTATCACTTACCAGGCTCATTCATCTTTTCTCACTTCACAGCAAATCGGAATGCAACATAATGACTCTGGGAGCTCCTTCACACGGAACACCATTCTACCTATGGGGCTTCTTTAACCAGCAAAGGCACTCAGCAGCAGAGTTTGCAGTAACAATGAATATTCACCGGCACTGATGGCTCCACTAACGGCTCATTCTCCCCTGTCTGAGCCTACTGAGGCAGCCCTCCACCACCATTAAACCTACAGCACATCATGCCTAGAGGAAGCAGACACTCTCTCTCCCAGGATGGATGGTTCCCTCACTTTCTGCCTTTGATCCCCCCCAAACAACTTCTCTCTTCTGCTGCCAATTTGGCTTTCAGGCAGGCTGGCCTCATGGTCCTCTGCTTTAAGTCTGATCAAACTCCACCTTCTCTCTCGCCATCTCTCTCCTCTCATATCCATACTTCTCTATTTCCATCTCTCTACATTACACTCACCTCTTTCTCCATTTCTCATTTACTCCCTTTCTCCCTCTTGTTTACTCCCTTTTCTTTCTCTCTCTCTCTTACATGTATTTTCTCCTTAAGTCCCACTCCTTTATTCCTATTTCCTCCCTCTCCCTTCTTTACTCCTTCTCTCATCCTTCTTCCTTTCCTTATCTTCTGCCATCTTTTCCCGTCTCTTGGGTCTCACTGTTTCTCCCTCCTTCCCTCCCTTCGATTTCGATCTCTACCCCCCTTTCTCCCTCTCTCTCTCCATCCCTCACTGCACTACCTTTTCACTCTCGTGATATCCTTTCATCCAGCCCTGACCAGCGCTGGTCATCACAGCTGAGTATAAGGGGGTCTTTAATCCCCAGCTCAAATCAGCCCTGATAGGGTTCAGACCCCACCACCTCTCAGCTTCTCCTCCAGCACACTAACTATTATCCAGTGCTGAAGGGGCTGTACTTGATTCCTCCTCTCTGTCACTAATTGATGCAATTTTCATCCTATTCTTGGAAAAGGGTTGCTAAAAGCAGGCACGTGTTATGACGGACGAGGAAAGCATGCACAGAGGGAGTATAGTGGCTTGTTTGTAGCTAATGAGAACAAGACTTCCTGGTCTCTGCCTGGTCTCTCATATTGTTAAGAGGGTTGGTAATTGTGCTCTACTTACTGACATGGTCTAACCACTGGTCTCCGCTTTGAAGATAAGCACGGACGCATCTTCAATTCAGTTCTAGTTGCTACAAATCCTGTAATAGCTCCTGATAAACTGATCCCACTTACAGGCATCTAGTTATTTTATTTACGGGCTACTGTTAAAACTAGCCTATGCAGAGGAAGTCTTCAGTAAAATTTCTCCAGTTACTCATAACTGCGTTCAATCTTTAATGCAACAGAGGGTCTTGAGAGCTGTTAATAATACTTGTACCCAGAAGGCATTGTACAGTACATGTATGAACAGGCATCTTCCTTTTGCAAATTTGGCTTAAATGTTATTTATGCATCACAAAAGTGTAAAAACACAGTGTAAATACAGTGTATTGTAAGACAAAATGTATTGTAACAGTGGTTGCTAGCCAAATTTAAGCATTAAAGAGGAACAGTCTGGCTGTATTTTAACAGTGGAAACTGCTGCTTCCTGGCAGAATGTTGACAAAAACCTGTGACAAAAGAAAACACAAAAGCTAAATGTCCCGTCCATACAGACAAATATGAGCGCTCTATAGCAATAACCTGGTTCCAAACACAGTACTGTATGTCAAATTTGTTAGCCTGATAAATAATTTACTCTTGCTGTTTATAACTGATCCTTATATAGATATAAAGAACAGGTGCACAACTTTGGTCTTGGAGGACTGGTGTCCAGCACTATTTGGAGATTGCCCGGCTCACACACCCAACGCCCCAAAAAGGGAAATAAAAGAAAAAAACTAAACAAAAGCAAAAAAAAAAAAAAACAAAAAAAAAAAACCACACACAAACAAAAAAAGAAACAAATGCACTGTCATGATAAACCCAGGACCTATATATATGTGTTGAAAAAAAATAAATAAAGCATGTATTGCTGTGTAAGTTACTGAAAGCCATAAGACTAAAATAAGTGATACAAATTAAGTGTAGATTAATGTATGCTTCAGAATTAATTAACTACTTACATTTTAACGAGTAAGTCTGACTGAATGAGTTGTGTGTGAACAGGTTTCGAGGCTGAGCTGATTATATTTTTCACTTGAAAGCTATATTTACAGAATGAGCTGAAAAGTTGGCAAATGTCTTTCACATTGTGATAAGATGAGCTACTGAATGTTCTGCTGAAATGAACACATATGACTGAGAATATCCAGTGAAGATCAGGACCGCATTGCCACAGGCTTCTCCACAATATATTGCTGTATCGGCATTTTGAACACATCCCTGGTTGCTGGAGCACACCATATTCTTTTTAATGACGAAGCCTAACATCTTGTTTATGTTGGAGTAGATAGCGGCAGAAAATCAAACATTTTGATTCTGAAGCGACCGCAATATCATATCCCTCTTAACCAGAGTTCACTGAGAAGGTGATGAAAGAGAGAGAGTACAAACAATAGGCCCAAACAACAAACAAGAAAAAAAAACATACAGATTCTCAAACAATTGAAGATTTTAAAGCCTTCTTGTCTGAAGGTTTGTGAACACACAAATGTATTTCAATACACTGAATGGTGTGTTTTCATTGAACTTCAGGCTACTGTTAGCACTACTTTTTCCCCGTTTTTTTAGATATGTGCAATAATTTAGTAAATTACTGAGATTAGACTTGTCCACATCATTTGGTCAGAGTGAAAAAAGACTGGCTTTGTGTCCTGCGCACCATTAAACAGCAGAAGGCGGTGTATTGGCTAACTCACAGCAAAAACACTCAGCTCATTATCTCATTAGGTCCAGAATCCAGTAGATGAAAATCTACGCTCTTTTGGTAAGAGTGGGGGCATGACCATGACTGTGTTTAAAACAGCCCACCACACAGGGCTCATGCACTGATTGTACCCAGAAAAAGTAGTGTGCAGTATGTCACTAACATGAATTTTTCCAGTACAACAAAAGGCACCCAGATGACATACAGCAGTGTGCAGTAGACCATTTTAAACAAAGCTATGTGCCATTCTCCTAAAATGACATATTGCATTTTGTGATGTACAAAATGCAACATGGTCTTTCAGGAGAATATAAACATGCCCGTTTAGAGCCAAGTCTTTTTATTAGCCCTGTAAAATTTTTTTTTTTTTTTTAAATATCTCCATGCCTTCCTACTTTTGCCTTTACCTCTGACTTTTCTTTGACCGGTGTTGTTTAGGGGTGTAACTTAGCTGGCAGTAACTTGGTTGAACAATGTTGATTTCAGTTTAGCTTTACAGTTTTGAAGAACAGATGTGGACTAGTTGAGCACTGATGTATGTCGCTCTGGATAAGAGCGTCAGCTAAATGCCGTAAACGTAAATGCCGTATATGGAGATATATAAACAAATCTATATACACTGAACAAAAATATAAACGCAACACTTTTGTCTTTGCTCCCATTTTTCATGAGCTGAACTCAAAGATCTGAAACATTTTCTACATACACAAAAGACCCATTACTCTCAAATACTGTTCACAAATCTGTCTAAATCTGTGTCAGTGAGCACTTCTCCTTTGCTGAGATAATCCATCCCACCTCACAGGTGTGGCATATCAAGGTGCTGATTAGAGCATGAATATTGCAGGTCTGCCTTAGACTGCCCACAATAAAAGGCCACTCTGAAATGGGCACAGTTTTGCCTTCCTGGGGGGGGTCAGAAAACCAGTCAGGGATGGTCGTGGATGAATGGCACAACAATGGGCCACAGGATCTCGTCACAGTCTCTCTGTGCATTCAAAATGCACCTGTGTTAGTTGTCCATAACATACGCCTGCCCATACCATAACCCCACCGCCACTATGGGCCAGACATCCACAACGCTGATGTCAGCAAACCGCTCACCCACACAACGCCACACACACGTCTGCCATTTGCCCTGAACAGTGAAAACCGTGACTCGTCCGTGAACAGAACACCTTTCCAACGTGCCAGACACCATCGAATGGGTACATTTGCCCACTCAAGTCGGTTACGACAATGAACTGCAGTCAGGTCCAGACCCCAGTGAGGACAACGAGCATGCAGATGAGCTTCCCTGAGACGTTTTCTGACAGTTTGTGCAGAAATTCTTTGGTTATGCAAACCGATTGTTGCTGCAGCGTCCGGGTGGCTGGTCTCAGA
>JBBPCX010000002.1:17194372-17219974 GCA_037974365.1 Hydrocynus forskahlii | reverse complement strand
TGCAGTTGGCATGCTGACTGCAGGAATGTCTACCAGAGCTGTTGCCCGTGAAATGAATGTTCATTTCTCTACCATAACCACAACACCTTGATATGCCACACCTGTGAGGTGGGATGGATTACCTTGGCAAAGGAGAAGTGCTCACTGACACAGACTTAGACAGATTTGTGAACAATATTTGAGAGTAATGGATCTTTTGTGTATGTAGAAAATGTTTCATATCTTTGAGTTCAGCTCATGAAAAATGGGAGCAAAAACAAAAGTGTTGCGTTTATATTTTTGTTCAGTGTATATAAAATATAACAAAAAGTTTTCCCAGACGTTTTTCATGCCGATCTTGAAGTAAAGTACATTTTTTTACTTTGTTCATTTACTCAAACAAATGAGCTGCATAGATTACATGAGTAAAACAGTATCACTTACTTAACTAGTCTCAGCAGAACAGCATCAGCTCTTCACACAAATTGTAGCACACAGACAAATCCCAAGCGGACATTTTTTAAAAGATGGCAATAAAACAATACCCTTCACCCATGGTTGGATGGTTTAAGTCACCTAGGCATAGCTAAACCAGCACAACATATCTTTGGGACGTGCAGGAATTAAGTTGCTGTTTCTGGTATAAATAAAATAGTTATCTTGAATGTTAGGATTTTTTTTTGTTTGATGAAATTCACCCAGTGAAAATATTTTTTTAAATAAAAAATCAAACAAAAAAAAGGCAAATGTAAAAGGAATTATATTAAGCAGTGATATAAAGGAATGGCAAGGAATGGAACTGTATTGTGATCAAATAACTTCATAATGTATCATTTATACAAAATGTACCTTAAAACAGGGACATTCTCAGCTTGAGAGTGATCATGTCATTGGACAGAGGCAGCAAATGTAGTGCTTATGCTGAGTTCCATCAATAGTCCTTTTGTCAAGGATCTCAGCAGTGTGTCTGACCAAGCCACAGTTGAGTGTCAGCTATAGCTCACAGTCAGAACCCCTGCTGGGCAAGGCAGTTCATAATGCCATCTCCAGAGACCCTCTGTAAGAGACAACACAAAAGGTCCTAAACCAGGCCCTCTTTGTACTGAAGTTGAAGTAATGACACAGTCTTGAGTTCCTGCACTAGCTGCATCATGCCACTCCTTCCCTCGTTTCCTAGACACTGTGCTCTGAGGACTAACAGCAGCGAACACTTGAGAGGGGAGGAGGACAAAGAGCGGGCCTTGGCCACGCCATATGTCACCGCCGCAAAGTCCTCATCATCCCTCTGAGCCGTGCCAAGTGGATTTTCTGCAGCACTGACACGCAGACCTCAGCGCTGTGAGCTTTTTGAACATCATCCACTGACCCCTCTGACTGCCCCCTCTGGGGAAGGCCACACAATGACTCAGTCACAGAAGCAAACTAAAAACCCAGGGTTTTTGTGGAGCTAACCACAGAGGAAGTGAAGGAGTACAGGACTGTTATGTCATGGACTGCATGAGATCTGTTAGAGCCCCAACCAATCTGAGTATTAGGCCCTACAAATCTGAACATGTGACAGATACAAAGATTAAGTGGATTAACAAAAACCTGATCAGTAATAATAATCACACAATAAAGTACTTCTTTAGCTTTAGTTGACAGAGCTTTATTGACTGATATAATTTGTGTAATATGTTAACCTCAACAAAGAGGTTAAGTTTGAGTGTAATTTACATGTTTGTTGTCTTAATCATGATTGTTATATTGTAACAGAGCTCTCTTGTATCTGAGCAATATAGGCTGTGCAGAAAACACACACTCATTGCTTTATTGATGGACAACACTAATTGCTGTTTTGATGGAGATTTTAGCCAATACTGATAGGTTTCAACAATACAGGATATCAAGCAACCAATTTAATGGTGGAGCCCTTCTTGTTATCTGCAGAGAGTGATCCGAATGACTCTATGCATTTGAGAGAATCTCAATGTTTAGATGACGATTTAATTATCTCTCCAGCTGGTATTATTTTTTGTTTACAGAAATTATATCCACCAAAGCAGAATAGAGAGATATGTTAATACTATCCAGAAGGGCCACAAAAACACTCTAGAGCTCTAAATGCTGCATTACATCAGCTAAAGATCAAGGGCTTCCTGAGGTGAATAGGTTGTGTAGAACCAGATGGAATGCTAAAGCATGTCATGCTGTGGTCCCCCGGGACGAGGTTTAAAGTAGGAGTGAAATAGATGTTGAGTTTGTACTGCAACACGCGGTATTTTTGTGTGGAAAGCTGCAGAAAGTAGGCACACAGCACCACGTAAAAGATGCCAATTCTGACATTGAGCATTTATTCCACGTTATTGGTTTTCTGTTGTGGTAACCTACAAAAGGCTTTGCGGAGAGAAAGCTCACAGTGTGAATAATTGAATAATTGAAGATCCGCGTATCTGTAATCACAGAAGCTTGCCTTTAATGGTAGTCACAAAGAGAAAAGCATCCTCTTTCGCCTTCAACGTTTTCAGAGTGACAGCTCAGAATGTTAGTCATAAAATGAAACTCCCCTACAATGGATAATTATCTCCCAGTGGAGCTGTTTTGGAAAATAAACTTCCAATTGTAGTAATGGAAGAATTTCAGCAGACACCATATCAAAAAGTAGAGTTCTCAGTGAAACACAATACACAATACAGACCAGATCCAGACGTCACTGACTTGCCTCTTTATTAGGTACACCTGCCCTGCATCTTCACTCATTGCCCTTTTAAACAGCTCCACTAATCATGAAAGTACACTTCACATTTTACAGACTGTGGCCCCTCTGTTTCTCTATCATTTGTTAGCCCCATTTACTCTGTTCATTCTTGTACACAATACCCATGCACTGGTGTAAGGGTGCTATTTGGGTGGTGGATCATCCTAAGGACAGCAGTGACATTGACACGGTATTGGGGTGTGTATGTGTGTGTGTGTTGCACACAGAGAATCAGACCACTGCTGCTTGATTCTTTGAACAGTTCAGGGTCACTGCTGGACTATATTCCACCAACCAAAACTATCCAGCCCAGAAACTGACCACTCATTAAAGACCAGAGGATAACAAATGATGAAGATTTGAATGATAAAAATACTAATTAATATGGTATGTTTTCACCCCCATTATAGTCCATGCAGCATTTACAAGCTTCAAGGGGCCTCTATCTGTGGTCACCATATGGTGAACTGAATGTGCACGTTGACTGCTTTTAGGCATGGCCGATATTTTACTATATGTTGAACAATAAAACAGCAAGCTGCATTTCCCCGACTTTTTTTCAGGCTTAGAATTTTGGTCCAATCTTCCACGACACCAACAACAAGGTGCAGCTTCAGAAGAACGGTCATTAATAACTTTACATTTAAGGCGGGCCAACAGGTTAGTAAAGTAAGGGGAGACAGTGCAGCACTGTTGTGTCTGTGTGTGCTGCATAGTCGATCACACACACACACACTATTACCATGTCAGTGTCACTGGAAATGATCCATCACCCAAATTATACCTGCAGTCTAGTGGGTGTCGGGACCAGATGGACTGCAGTCTGTAAATGTAAACTACAAAGTGCTCCTAAGCGGCCCATGGAAACAATAAGTATAGAAACAAGGCTAGTATATGTACAATACTTTATATTACTCCGGGCAAGCATATCTTGTACACAATCACTGATACTGACACAATGGATGGATTATTTTTTTCAGAATATTCCTAAAATTCAGGCATTTAAAATAGCGTGATGTGAAATGCTTAATTCTAGAAGAAAACATTTTTGACTCTAAACTGTTCGTTCACAATAGTGTAGATAACCAGACTTAAAATCTATGTCACAAAGTTACGATATTTTGGATTTATTCACTGATGGATTTGCAATACAGTGGATTTGCAATAATGTTTTGGGCAGTTATCCAGCAGGGATGGGGTCATTAGTATTTTACCGATAAAGATATCAATACTGATTCTGCTCTTCAATACCGATATTTCTTGATACTCTTGATTGTACTCTCCATAATTTGCTGCAAAAATAAACACTCAACAGTTAATTACTTTTTGGATAAATAAGCCAAATTGTCTCATGAGCTTCCTGTATATATAATAAGAATGGGCCAATTGCTACAAATAGCCAACACATATCTGGTGGTGAGGTGCAGAGCATCGCTCTCGTCCATCCTACTGGTACAATCCAACATCGACCATTTGAAAATGCCAGCTAATACAGACAGCAGCGCCATATCTTCAGGAACTTATCCATATCTTAGTATTGACCAGTCAGAGACCGACCTATTTAGTACTCATACCTAATAGATTCATCCCCAAATAGATTTTGTTCAGATCACTATTTTCCATTATCAACATTACATATAATGTGTAGATTTCATAATGTGCAGTTTAGATAAAATTAAATAAAAAGGATATACTCTGCAGTGTAAGGAGGGTGGTTTCTATTACCACAGCTGTAAAGAAATCTGAGTCATCAAATTTCTCTACAGTGAACCATTTCACATCAAACCACTCAGAATAACTGTTTACATCTCAGCAGCAGAATTACATAAATTTTGAAAACCCTTTGAAATTACTCTGTAAGCGTCAGGGCTGGTGATGATTACCAGCTGCTGAGCTCTAAGCAGGTATGGAGGGACACTGGAGGTTTGAAACAGAGGCTGTGGGGTTAGAGCAGAGAAGCTGAAGGGTATCTCAGAGACAGCAACAGCTGCTTTGATCCTCGTCACTTCTTTCACTGAGATGAGACTCCACAACCCTGTTTTCCTCTCATCTCTTGCACTCCTAATACTTTCCCATTCCATTCCTCTCTAGCTCACGCTCACACTTTCTAATCTCCGCTTCTCCCATTTTTGGGGTTCCTCTTCATTGTTATGATCTATCTATGACTTGACTTTTAGCCTCTTTCCACCCCACTTTTTATTCCATCATGGCAGGTCCGAAATGCACTCCAGCCACATTACACAGTTTCTGCCAGCATGCTCCTGTAGTTCAGACACAATGCAAATATGTATACAGTGAAGTTAAATATGACAGGTGGTTAGGAAAAAAATGCAGTGAGTCTGTGTGTGTGTGTGTGTGTGTGTGTGTGTGTGTGTGTGTGGAGAGGGTCTGCACAGTGAGCGGTAAGGAGAGCTCAGAGACTTGCTAGCTTCATTAAAATGCTTCAGTCGAGCAAAAAAAGGCATAAAGGGCCCCTTGTGCTGCACCCTTGCCACAAAAGCGAGACAGGCAGCTGTGAAGTCATTCCTTCGTCAAGATAATTCAACATTAATAGGATTACCTTCTTTAAATCTTTCTGCCAGGTCTGAATGTTTGAAATACCAGTGCCACATAGCCACAGCCACCTGAGCATGACTGAGTGGTGGTGGCTGCAGTCCCACTGTTCTGCAATGTGCTTCTATTGTTTCCAGGCGACAGGCGGCCCTTCATCTCTGCTGCCATTTGCTCTGGAGCAGCTGACCTCTCATATCCCAGCTGTCTGAGGCCAGATCATATCTAAAGGCACTACATGCTGCAATTAGAGCAGTCCTATCGGAACCACGCAAGTGCTCTGACAGAACAGTATGGAAAGAGAAATGTAGAAACAGAGAGAGTTCTTCAAAGCCATTAAACACTGCAAACTTCAGCTCAATCCTCATGTGGGAGGTAGCCCTCCTCCAGTGTGCCATAAAAGAGGATGAGCACGTGTGTGTGTGCCTGAATGAGAAGAAAGAAGATCCAGAGTGCAGCAGACAGTGATCAATCCGATAAGGCTCTATCTCACAGCTTCAGATCACAGATGTTAGAAAAGTGAATGACTTAAAGCAGCACAGCCTTTAAGGCGTAAAGTGCCATCCAAAACGAAACACAGATAAGGTATCTCTCTGGCCCAGAGCAAGCCCAAGCTGTTCCTCGAGGGAAAAGTCCAGCAGGCCCTGCAGCTGGAGCATAGCAGTGCATGGCTGCAGAAGGCATAGCCCTGCTCTCCACCTGGAACTTGTAACGCTTTCACAAACCCACTTCATTTACTCCATGACTTCACTAACAGCCTGCCTAACGCAAGTCCTGCTTCCTCTAAACTCCAGACAGCTCAATCATGCTTCTCTCCCATGCTAATAACATGCAACTTTTCACATTTATCATGAAATATCAGAGGGCAATACATTAGTTATCTAAAAACTGGGAAAATGTAGTTAGTATTATCATCATGATACTGGGATTGCTGATAAGTGACTCTGGAATTCTGCTTAGGTTGGTCTAATATATTACGTTTTTCCCATTTTTGTGAGCTTGAGCCTTCTGAGGTCTGAAATAGTTGTTTTACGCAGCAGTGAGTTGCCCTGTGAGCCCTTGTGTGCTGCCACATAAGAAAAACATCAGAAAATAGTATTTTTAAATGTTTATTTATTGTTAGGCCAAACAAAATTGATTTTTTGGGGGGAAAAAGTCAGATTTTTCAGTTTGCTTTTTAATCAACCACCAGTGTGATGAGGAAAAAACCTTAATTAATCCAGTATAAATGGCACTAACATTTTTCTTTTAGACAGTGGGACTCTGACACAGATGCTGGGTATTTGTTATCCGATTACACAGCAGTTCATTTTGACAGGCCAATCTGATTGGCAGAGAAACAGGGTTGGGCTGTTATTTGTTACAGCTGTTAAACAAGTATAATACTTTTCACAATAACTATCAATCCGTTAAGCACTAGCTACAAAGTGGCTGCTTTACACTGTAGCTGACATTTCTAAAAAGTCCATTACCAACTCAAGGGAACTGAAATTCGACAAAGCCGATGTATGTGCGCGCATGTGTGTAGTGGGTTTTGAGGCTCTACTTCAGCTCGGAGCAAAGGGTATTAAAACGACAATCACAAGGAACTCGAACAATGAGTCATCATGAGTGCTGAGGGGCAAGATAGCTTCATTGCCTTTTGTTTTGATGTACATTTTGTAAATGTACTTGGGCTTAAATATAACCATCACCACCTCTGGTGCAAAAGGGAACTGTTGTAGATACACTAAATTTGCTCATGAAAAATACCTTTGGTTTTAGAAAATGGAAAAATAAAATCAATATTATCCATTTGTCTCAGTAAATAGATAAAAAATAAATAAATAAAAATTTCCTTCCCAGTCCTGCTAAAATGCTCATGTTTAATAATATATACATACAATAATTGTGTAATGCAGTGCTGTTATGACTTTGTAAAATAATAATTTTTCCTTCATTGTTTTAACGCTCAGTGCACCTCATTTATAGATATCATGTATGGATCAGTTATTGTATAGGTATTACACAACAGGATATCGGTGAATCCCTTCTGAGTATCATTCAATCATAAGGCGAGAGAGGTTTACATCATTTTTTGTAGTAATGTTTGCTTTAGGCTTTCCAAAAAGCACAACTATGCCTGCAGTTAGAAACGGGTGTGCTATATAATCTATCATCAGCACAGAAACAGAGGGACAAAAAGCTATAAAGAAATGCATTCTCTCAGACACATGAAAAGAAAAAGATTTGATTGCAAGGCATTCCCTAAGTCCTTAGAGAACAGACATGGAATAAAAGATTTATCATGAAGATCACTGCAATGCCATTAATGCATTTTAATGTAGTCAGAGTCGAATGCACCATGTAGTATATCAAGTTAGCGTCGATAGGTGTTCTACCCTAATTTAAAACTGACTAATGGAGAGGAAAGAGGCAAAGAGAAATAAAGAACAGGAGGAAGGAACAGAGAAAGGAAACTATTTAATGCCAAGGCAAACGGACAATATGATCTTAATTTAAATTGAACGAATCAGCCTGAAACTAGCACTTTTAATTCAATACACAATCAGGCAGCACGCAGTGTGCGTGTGTTCACATGTCTGCCTGAGCACATCAGCGGATGCATGAGTGTTCATGTGTCTGCCTGTACAAGCTGGTCAGTGAGACAGAACGTGTGTGTGTGTGTGTGTGTGTGTGTGTGTGTGTGTGTGTGTGTGTGTGTGTGACCGAGACAGACAGACAAGCAGATGAACGCTGCTTCATTAAAATGACAGTTGGCCGTGGAGGAGACAGCTGACCCATGGGGTCAGTGTGGCATGCTAAGTGAGAGAGTATCATGAAGCTGTCTCATAGCTGAGCATCTGGACACGTCAAAGTCAGAGCCTGTCATTTCGGCCCGAGCCCTGCACATGCATGCGGACACACAGTGTCTTAGTTTTCAATCCATCAACTGGCTGGGAGCTCTGCAGCAGACTAATCATTTTCCTCCATGATTAGGCACAGCAGTACAGGGTGACAGTTTCAAATGGTGTTCGAGCTTTCCCACGAGTTCAGATATTTGGCCAGCAGAACTTGGCAAAAGCCGACCTTGTACCAAGAACAAGGACAGTGGCACTGATAGGGAGGATATGTCAGTTCAGTTCCCAGATCAAGCCATCACATTAACATCAAGCTGTCTTTCACGCACGTCTGCCAAAAAGAGAGAGGATCGGATCACACACTGGTGACACTAATAAATTGAATGGCATTTGAAATATTTGTTATCTAATTTGAATGATTGTCAAGGTGCTTCAGAACACAGGGACATGAGAGAGAAGGCTGCCCATGCATTTTTCCCTTTCATTTGCATACATCAGGCAGGCCTTTCACAGCTTTTTCTAAAAGATGGGAAGACTATAACGGCTCCAGCGTTCAAGGACATGGTAAAATCAAACAGATTTATTAGCAATTTTGTTCATGATTTCAAGAACTACAGGCTGCTCGTGCAGAAGCATTAAAGTTTTTCGTCTACTCTTCTAGGAGCTCTACTGAGGGGTAATCACTTGATAATACAGTTCTAAGGGTATGATAATTGAATCAGAGCAATTAAGGTCAAACCTTTGCAAGGTCCTTTTCAGTAGAAGAAGAATTGGAGTGGTACTTTACGGGAATCATGCATACTATTTTTCAAATGACAGCCAATTTGCAGACTTCTAGCTCCCTTTTAAGTCACTGAAAAACACATTTTAGGTTCCCCTGGGGATGCTGAGTACACTAAAAGGATGCAGGGGAGATTTTTAATATTTCAGATCAATTTAACCCAGTTTAAATGGGTAAATTTTAAAAACCTCTGTAAATTAAAGCCTGTCTCACACTAATCTTCTCTAATCTGCAATTACTCTTAAAAGAACATTAGGCTTTAACTTATGCCATCTAAAGCTTTATTAAATATGAAACAATTCGGGTGGGAATCACTACATACATTTGCAGTAAATTGCAATTTCCTGCAGACTGGTACGAGTCTCAGATTTTTGGCGCTTTTTTCTCCTTTTCTGTATTTGCTTTTATTAAAACACAAGCTGTCACTAGCTCTATGAACACTCATACAAACATACATAAGCACACACCCACACACACATAGGCATGGTGTGTGGCCAGATTCACAAGTCCTGATTTGAGTTCCCCAAAAGGACTAAAGAAAACCGGTATTAATCGCAATTAATCGCATGATTTTCTGCAATTAATCGCATTGTTATACGCAAAATACAATAATGAATTCAAAAGTAGTGTGTTGTGCACTTCTATTTTAAATGTACTGCTATATAAACAAAAGTGCAATAACATTTGGTTGTAAACACTTTAAACAAATAAGGAGCTTTTAAACAGCAGTGTTCCCTTTAACACAGTTACACAGTTACAATTCAAATATTTCTGTAAATCTCAACTTAAACATTAATGTAATCAAATCAAATATAAAACCCAAGCTATTTGCCACTGCAGGGCATTCTAGTTTTATCTAGTTTGTTATAGGAAAAACAAGGTACCCTCAGAGATGTAGCTTTATAACCGTTATAATTCGTGATCATTTTTTTATTTTCTCAGGAAGTAGCAGAAACAGTCAATATGTTCAGCAGCGAGTGTCCCTGTGAGGAAGTGAGTAATAAAATAATTGTCAGCGTTAATTAAATAATGCGTTAACGCAATAACGTGTTAACGTGCCCAGCACTAATTTTGTGTTTGTCTTTTTCCTTCCTGAAAACAAAACAAGAAAATCTTAAAAGCTGAGCGATTTTAAATCATTAGTAGTGACTTAAAGCAATGTACTTAATTAATATTAGTTGTAGGCCAAAAGTATGCTGAAAAACTGCCAACTAAACAATTTATGTAAAATACAGACTTTAAATGTTGAAAACAGTTAGCTAGTGACTGTTGAACATAGATAGTTAGTTAGTTAGCTAAATTAGCTAAATCATTTCCACAAAACTAAGAGCGAAGTTAAAGTAGCAGTTGATCAACTGGACTTCTTTGGAAGCTATAGAAATAAAGTCAACTTTTAGCCAACTTCCATCCATCTTAATTTACTCATGTACCTTATCTTATATTATTTATACCCAGCTGGTTTGTATTTGGATTTGTGTGTCTTTGTAGTCATTACACAAGCAGTTTCCTCCAGGATCAATAATGATTTTGATTCTGCAAAACCAGACTATATACACCACATAGTAGCAACATCAAACTAGCCGAAATTATTTCATTTAATTTCAGAAATTATGAAAGAAGCAGCAGTGAGTGTCACAAAGACAAACAACAGCAAGATACAAACATAGCTGCAGAGAGAATATGTAATTTTTAGTTTTATTTGTTAGAAACATCTACATTTCTAAGAAATGAACATATACTCCCCCTTCATGATGACAGGGCAAAAAACAATTCTCTTTTTTATATATGCACACACACACACACACTTTCTACACTACCAAATCACCCTGATGCAATACAAAAGATTACCTATTAAAATGAACCTCTTCTCGGGGCAGCTGGTAACCTAGTGGTTAGGGCGTTTGCTCTGCAATCAGGAAGTCCTGGGTTTGAATCCCAAGACTTCTAAGCACCACGGAGATTCCCTTGAGCAAGGTACCGTCCCCACACACTGCTCCCCGGGCGCTGGGTTCCTAGCTGCCTGCTGCTTCACTTGGTGAATGGGTTTAAATACAGAGGAAGAATTTCATGCAGTTCACGCTGTGGTGTGTTCACATATGACAGAATGGTCACTTTCACTTGGTTCTTTTAGATTCTCATCTAGATACATTCTAAGCGACATGCCCAAGATATTGAATTCAGAACAAGCATCTGGCAATAAAATTCACTTATAACAGTGTACTATGTTGTTTTACACTGAGGCTGCTACCATGTTATTTATCTACATTTCACAGTTTAAGCATTTATGATTAAACTCTGTATCTGTAACAGACAAGGGAGGCTTCTGTTCCATTTGCATTTATTTACAGGGAGAGTTTAATAATTCTGAAGAAAATGTGAGAATTAAAAATTTCCACCTGTGTTTGGTCCATTCCAAAAAAGGATATTTCCAAACATAAAGCAGTCAAAAGAATCAGGACAATGACTCAGAAATAAAGTTAACTGTACTAGCACTAAGAACTAATACTTATATAAGCACACCACACATCTCTTTTCAGTGTTAGGTCTGGTTAATTGTAACAGGCTATGAGGTGAGTTGCAGCAGTTCTATAAAAAGTAAATCAATCAGTACAAACATTCAACATGTTCTATTGCTTTTTCACATTGATTCCACCAAAAGAGCTTCCAAGCTAAAAATACAGAAAGTATGCATTAAAAATTATGAAATTAAAAAAGCGGCTGTAACAAACAAGGGCAAATTTGTTTTTCACCACACAGCAGAGCTGACAATATCAGCACAAAAACATTTACATTAAACATGAAATGAAAAAAATACTTTGGCCTGGTTAACTCTCACTATGAGACCAGGCAAAAATGCTTCTGGAAGGTTCTACATTACACACTAAATGGATGAATGAAATAAAATAGGTGTGAATGTGACTACACACAACTCAGTAATCTAATAACACTCACAAAAGCTCTTTCCATGGTTCAAAGACAAACTCCATAATGAACTATCCCATATTATGTTGCTATGGGAATACGAAGACAGATCAACACCATATCCTACTTAAAGCTGTTTAACTAGAAAAAGCTGTCTTATATTTTACCCTGCATTATTCTGTGCCTGCACTCCCCTACTGCACCTCGGTCTACTGAAAACACATCCCATTTTTAGTATGGAATGTGTAGTCATAATTTCTTTAGGTATGAATTTTATAATTCATTATTTGGACTTTTGAATGATGCCTTAATAACAGTCTTCGTCAGCAAACAGTCCTACTCTGAGCACGAGAAGAAATGTTTTACTCTATTATTCTTTAACCATAGATGATGCTAAACCAAGATCTAAGACGCTGCTCCACTAGAGCAGCTGTCTGACCCTCATCTACTGTATCTCTCAGTAGTAAAAAGGTATCAGTCTGGGAAACAGAGTGTAAATCTCTGTGGATTATAAGAGCAGCAGGTCAGAGAATAAAGGTGGGGGGAGTGGGGGTGACGTTGTTTGGTCTGTGTTGACAGCAGAGGACGCAGCGGCTCTGAATGCAGATCTAGACCTTAGTGGAACTGCCCTCCATGGAGGACGTTATACATCGTTACACATCTACAAGCCTTTGAAAGCATAATGGTCTGAAACCAAAGCGGTCATTTTGTTGTTTCTTGATTGAAAATCACCAGTAAAAATCCATATCATTATTTCAAACCCAAATAGCCTAAGCACTATAAAACTGTAAATTTCTGTATACAAAGGCAAGCCTAGTCCCATGGATAGATAGGAGAGTATTCCATATTCTAGATATTAGAGCAGCTACCACATTTGTTATTGTCATAAGATATCTTTTCTAAGCATATTATGAAGAACACTGAATAACTGCATAATTCGTTACAGATCATAATTCAACCTGCTTAATTGGATTCAGTGCAGTACAGGGTGAAATATTAAGTAAAAATTATTTAACTTAGTATTGATCGTAAATGTGGCACTTTTGGCTATTTGTCTCTACCAGCTTATCAAACCTCAGAAAAAACTAAAGCACTGTAAACTAGAGCACTGTTTCTTCAAATAAACAGAATTCCAGTTTTCTCCTTACCACAAATACAGTCAATCAGCCAAGATGTCTGAAATTTCCTTCTTTAACTTTGCACTAAATACTGATAATAGTCTAGTTGATTGTATACCAACCCTGGTCCTGGATGCTCACTGCCCTGCACATTTTAATGTTTTTCCACTGCTCCCAACAGACCTGCCCCCACTAATCAGCTCATTAACAACCCCTTATTGATTCCAAGTAGGTGTGTGGAAAAACACAAAAAATGTCCAGGGCAGTGGTCCCAAAGGACCAGGGCTGGGACAAACTGAATATTAGGATCTAGACCAATGAGTGACGCAAGCGAGGAGAACTGAGAAAAAAACAGGCAACATATATCGATACTGGCACGAAACAATGTATCTCCAAATGATAACTTGACAAGAGCAGGAAAAAACTGATGTTAACGTAAAAAGACTATTTGAACAAGGCAAACAGCAGCTGATATTTTCAAATAATGTTAAAAAAAAAAATCTTGTTTGAACCACATTTGAATGATTTGTTCTTATTAACGTCCCTGCTCAGTGGGTATCCAGGGTATGCTGGCATGGTGGTTGAGTAATAAATGATTGGACAACAGATGGATGGACGGACGGTCAGATGACAGGTAGAGAGATGAGCTAGCTTGCTAGCTATCAATGCTCATTTAAGCTTGTTAGTTTTTGTTCGAACATGGAGAGATGAAAAGAACCCATTTTAACGCGAAGCTCATCAGCTGTATTACTGGTGAAAGGACAGTGATGCAGGTCTGACCCAAGATTAGCACCATTTAATTTACAGTAGAAGAATTGACAAACTTCACCCCATCTGATTTAGTGCAAGGTTAACTTATTCATAAAGAAACACATTTAAATTCCATCAGGCTTTAATCATTTCATAAAGACTAGGTGATGCATTCATTTTATGTCTCATTTATGTTCCAGCATAAAAGATACACTACAACTCAACTACGATGCTGATTTTCACCCCTTTTGTCTGGAAACGGGATGTCTTCACAACATAAAAGTTTTATACAATTGTGTGTACCTTTGAGGCTCTTAAGGTAAGCCCACGAGACAAGTCAATGTTATTTCCTTCAACTGCAAATGGAGGAAATGATGACTTTAACAACAGCAGTTGTCATGAAATGATGACAAATAACTGCGGCAAGGAACCGCATCCTCTTTATGGTTTAAAGCTATTCCTTTCCCCAGTTTTATTGAAAATCATTTATAATGCTGGCAGCTTTACTGAATCATATGCTAATTCCAAATGTAATATTCAAACAGTGAAGTTCTTGCACTGGAGCAATGTTCAGTGTAAGGTCAGTCAGTGTGGAATATGGTGATTTACAAGTGAATCGCTAGAAAGATTTACATTTTTATATTGAATCATTTGAGATTTCAAATTGAATTGCTTTAAAGAAATTCAATGAGGTTAAATGATTTAATCTAGTTTTTCTTTTCACACAGACCCACAAAACACATTTTAACAGACCTCATGGGGAAAAAAAGATAGCAAGCAGCTTTAACAATGTAATGCTATGTTTAATGATATTGATCTGCTACATCAACATTCCTGTGTGCGGCACAATGCATACGTGCGGCGGACAGGTAATCACACAGTCGGTCTGAAGGTTTATTGATGCTACAGAAAGCCTACAATATGCTTTATGGCCATTATATCTCTAATAGTGAAGATATTACTGTCTGGGGAATACAAACAGCAGAGGTAACTCTGACAATAATACTCACCACTAAAAGAAGCAAGTGACTATCCAACAGTTTTCAAGCTGATAAGGCTAGTGTTTTCAGCTGAGGGAAGGTCAATATGTTGCTTCTTGGTTTGATCCACCCCATCTGTAAGTAGTGAGGAAGCGCACGTTGCATAATCTGCCTGACTATGACAATACTCAAACATAAATACAGAGATCATTTTCATTGTGAACTCACTGTGTATTATTAAAAATATAAAATAAGGGAGGCACAAAACAAAGACTGCATAAAAACACTCAGACTCCCTTGTCTCAGTCCTTGTTTAACTCCCTACATTACCGTTGGGGATGACAGGCTTGTGCAACTCAGACAGATGCACTTCTGCCATTTATTTTCACAAGGTGAATCATTAGAGTAAATTGCTTTTGACAGAGCCTATTAAAATAATGCTGTTATTTTCTCCGCATGTGAGGCAAAAGCTCTGTCTCTTTTCTCATGTCCTCCTGTGGGACTCAGCTTTGCCTCTTCGCGGGTGCTCTGTGGCTCCGAGTTAAAACGCACTGCCTTGAACCTCACGGAGGCACAAATAAAACGGCAGTAGATCCTTCATGCAATGTGACAGTGCAGAGAAGCTGAGGTGAGCAGTCCAAAGTAGAGCTAGATTGCAAACAAATAGGCGATTTTACTGACATTACACCATAAATGTACCTGCTGGAAGCACAGTTAACAGCTGCTCTAAGACAGATCTGGGATGTATTTAATGTCAACACTAAAACAGACTAAGCCATGCATTTGTAAGTTATGGTGCTACATGAAAATTATTATATAGCCAGGCAAGGACCAGAGAGAAACATACCAGTTAGAGTCACCATCACAGACTTCAGAATAAACACATTTATGCCTTTACATACATTTACAAGTTTCACCTGAAACAGTAGTAGAGGACTGATTAAGATGAGAAGCTCCCTGCTCCTTTTGCACACAGTATATGCAAACTAACTGGCCCCACCCAATTCCCTAGGGAAATAAATTTTGCAGAACTAATCACAAAAAGACTGACCAGAACCGTCTTACAACTTGTGGACCTTTCATTATAAATGGGTCAAAATTCCATCCAACCTATACACTGTAGACATATATAATATTATTCAAACTATATTCGATTAGATGTGTTCATAATTCACTGTAGTCTCATTTAAAATAGCATGAAATTAAAACGTGGACATGGTGTAAATGTCAGCCAGATGGAAAAGGGCTTTAAATTAGTCATTAGTTTTTCATAGTAGAGAGTAATTGCTTCAGATGGCTGAGACTACAGGAAATAGGCAGGAAAAACAGCAGATTAGGAATTTATGATAATCTGAGAACCATATCAGTAATGGAAGATCCAGAAGAGCAGAATGTTCGGACAGTACTGGGCTTTTGTGCTTGAAAAAGCATTTCATTTATTTTACTGCACTGTAAAACACTTTCTGTAACACTAATCCAGGAACATGTAGCCTCAAATTCTACAGTTTCGTGTTTAAAAAGCATAACGAATGTTGGCTATCGGCATCAGCCCACACTTCCCATACAGTTGCAGCCCCAATGCAGATAATATACTAAAAGCTATTATGTTAGTCAACATATATCACACTGATATGCAAACTATTATCATTACAGTACAGCACAGCTCAGAACACTGTCATAGCAAAAATCTCATACTTATGCTCATCATAGATATGTGAAAGTCATACAAATGAAAATAATGAAGATAGCAGTGACTAAGGTACCCATACATGGTACAAATAATCTAGAGGTTTTGCAAAGATTAATGGACTCTTTCAGTAATCCACTCATTTTCTGTAGCATAGAAAGCTGGTTTTAGAGAAGGAAACAGCTGTTAGGAGGGGAAGAGACTCTGTGAGAGCAAGAGAAAAATATCCAAAGGAGTAGCTGAAATAAAAAAATGTGACATTCCATACACTAAAAAGGGGATATAGCAAAATACCTACAAATGTAGCAATGCCATATAGTTTAATGCTGAAAGCAGTGTTTTCTAGACTGGGTGGAAAGAGTCGGGTTAATCCCAGACAAGCAGGCAAAATGCACCAGCCTCAGATTTACATGCATGTCACTGCAATCCACTGCGAAGGCAAAGTCTGCTGTCTCTCATGGAGCTTATTATTTCACACTCTCCAGGGGAAATGGAACGATTTCCCTCAGCCAGGGGGAAAAAAAAGGTTGGAAGAAAAGAACAGGACAGGGAATAGTGGGTGTTGGACCCATCACCTACATCACCTCCAGACAATAGAGCAGGAACAGGCTCAATGGGAGCTGTTCTTTTCAACAGATCTCATTTGTAACACCACACCCGGTCCCTTTGTTACTGTTGATTCATGTCAATTGTTGTTCCAAGGCAAGCGCACTCAAAACATGAGCCAAAGGCCATAATACAATAAGAAATTTTAACTCTCCAAAAACATTATTTTTTTGAATCACCATGCTGGCAAATTATTCACAATTTCTATAGATTAATTAAACATCCAAGACAGATATTTTAACTACACTTTCATCATTGTACAGGTATTCACCATTATAATCCAGTCATACGTTTTGGATTTTTAACCAGTGGAGGAACTGGTTAAACAAAACATTTCCTTTGGATTAATCAAAAATGGTTCCACAAAAAGTCTTAATGTCGGCTGACATGGGGGAACGTACAGCAGACTAAATGCGGGAAATAAGGGAATAAAATTGTTTGATTTTGAGCTGCCTGTGAGACATTAAAGCTTCTCCCAAGGGAAATCAGCTGATGCTGAAGATGGTTTTGAGACCACTTAAACACTCACTGGAACCAGGAGATCAGTAAAGAGCGACTCAGTGTCTACTGAACTCATTTTCACATCCCTGATGTGTAACAGAGGACTGAAAATGTTGGTCTTTTTTTATGTTCACTGCATGGTTTATGAGCGATTCAGTTCATGGACAATAAAGTGGAAAAAATTAACTGGTATCTTCTTTTGTACTAAAATCACTGCATTTATAGGTTGCTGTTGTTCTTAAGATACTCATTTGGACTTTGCCTGTACACAAAAACCCCCACAAATGTCCAGGTGATCTACAAAGTACAAAGCTTTAAATGGTGCCATGTATGGCCATTTTGAAACCAAAAATCTAACAATAAAGCAATGCCGTAAACCTGTAAGAACGCACACACAAAAACCGCTGAGTAAAATGTTTCCACAATGTGAAATGTGAAGCTTGAGCTGTTGTATTCACTTTGAAGTGTGATAATGTTATCTATTACCTATTATATATACTATCAAAGCCTAGACTGGAAATAAATGCAAAACTCGTGTAAAACGAAATTGATCACTTCACAAGACTGGCTCACATCTCACAAAATTATGCAAAAATGAAGACTAATCTGGGTGGCATTTCCCAAAAGACTTCCAGAGTTATGATTATTAAGTATTCAAAGGGATCATCACTGTAACATATTAAGATGGCCTTTGTTCTAGGATGCTTTTAGGAAATCAGGGTCTGACAAATAGGAAAAGAAAGAGAGAGAGAGTGAAAGTGGGCTTTGACAAGTAATATTCCAATTTGTATTCCTTTTGGAAATTGAAAGCCTTGCATAGAGAGTGTTTGGCTGCGGAGGCTTGTATATTACAGCACAGAACAGAAGTCTGTAATCACCTACCTGCCAGCTATCACCTGTCAGCATCCAAAGAAAAGCACGGTCGAACTAATCAAATGTAGAACTAAGAGAGACAAAACTGAGAGCCATACACTGAAAATTTAAAAACAGCACACCTGGAATTCACTGACATGGACTTAGTGACTATATGATGATTTAACTGTATAATTTGCATATCCATCTTGCTGTCGTGCACCGCACAAAACTGAATCAGAGACAGCTAATGAGCCTTACACATAGCTCTCTCTCTGGCTCATCAAATACTGTCTGCAGGGTTTATGGCCAAGAAAGAGACTAACATTGAGGACCAGTTTAAAGAATCTTCAATGCCAATACTCCTTTGACACTGAGATGAAATCCAAGATTAGACTTAATCTGTGTCAAGGAAACCAGAACACAGATTCCTTCAGGCCACGAAAAGTCTATGCTCTGTCTGAATCTAGCTTCCGGTTTTTTAAGCTAAAAATCCTTCCTGGTTTGTGCAGTGCTGTGGTTAGGCAAAAGAATACAGTTCTGACACATACTAACAAATAGAAGTGTGCAATAACAACATATCACAAACACAATATGCTTTTCCTAGCATATAACTACGTGTGAAACTGTACATAAAAATTAAAATAAACTGGTTCTGCTATAATTTCCATAGGGTTACTAACGCAGTACAGGCAAGAAAATGGAAATAATAGTACTGATCCTCTCGGAGTGCATTACACTCTCCACTGCCACTTTACATGACTCAGAGGAAGCATATGCTAGCCCTCCCAGTGTTGGCACAATGTGGTGGGGGAATCCTATCTAGTGGATGCTGCTGGAGACTACATTGGGAAGAAAAATCAGGGTGGGAAATAATCCAATGGAACAATTATCATCACTAAAAATAAAAAACCTTAAACTCTTTGAGATCTGGGTATTGCAAAATTGTCTTTAAAAAACAACACAACCCCTACTATAAACCACAAAGGCAAAACAGCAGGAATGAGCATTTATTTTTGTGCATCAGTCCAAATTACCCCACTACAGTGAGCTAGGCGGATTGTACTCATTCAAATTCTATGTGAAGTACAAACATTCTGCATTAATGATATGAGATTTGAAAAATTCACACTCACTCGCATACATAAATATTCCTGAGGTCACAATCTGAACATTATTCACAAACAGAACATTAAATTCGGGTCACCAGAATTGTATGCCTTGGACATCCTCATATTAGGAGGGTAACACTAGGATCTAATACCCTTTGAGCAAAAAATAAGAAACAGAGATGAGGGTCAAAATAAAAATAAAGATCAACAGGGTAAGACAGAAAATTATAGTAAAATAGGAGCTGGGGAACCTTCCCTGGCCCGCTTCAGATCCCTGTGAGTTATTGCCTTTATTCTAAGAGCACTCTGGCTCTCACCGCTAATAAATTGCAGTGCTCAATATCAGAGCAGGGAAGTGTCAGTTATGAAGACTGAACCTGGCACACAATTTGTTTTCCATCTCTTAAGCAGGCTGCCTCCTGCATCTCCGAGAACATTGATTGTGCCTTCCCCCCCGTGACGAGATACTGGAGCACTGGAAACAACCAATAAGTGAATAAAATAAAACCAGAGCTCTAGAGCCAGGCAACACTCTGCATGGATCACTTTTAGGGTCATTTCATTTGAATTCCTCCTGCTAGTGCATGCGGGGTTTTTGTGTGTGTGTGTGTGTGTGTGTGTGTGTGTGTGTGTGTGTGTGTGCGTGCGCGCGCTAGCTCGTGAGAGCAGCACAGCGCTACAATGCTATTCTGAGCAACCCTTAATCAATGACAATAAAATGGCTCTATTGTTTTGACTGTATTTATAGTGACTGGCTAGAAGCAACCATAAAGCTGAATGTGGTCCATTGATTTGTTGACCACAGCAGCAGATAAAACCATATAAAACCATCTTTTCAAATAATAAGGCACTATATAGTTAATAATTGTGTGTGAAAGATGCACCTGTCAGAAAAGTCTATTTAGTTTATACTGATAACAATAGAAATCAGGCTATTAACAATTTATGAACAAGCACTTCATTTACTTTGATTTCTACACCATTAACTCATGCATTTATTTCACCCATAGTGCACCGGAGAAGAATCTCATTTGAAGATAATTCTCAGGTCTGTAAAGAGCAATGAATTGGGACTTGTCTGGTAATTTGAGAAACCACTCAGACAAATCGGCACCAAGCATTTCTTCAGTAATGCTGATACAACTATCTGTACAATAGTGACCAAAACATGAAAATGTCAGAAAGAACCATGCATGTGATATTAAAAGCATTTAAAAGCTGAATGTGGTCCATTGATTTGTTGACCACAGCAGCAGATAAAACCATATTAATGCCATTCAAATCAATTCCAGTTAACACAGAAACACAGCTTTTTGAGGTAATGCGAGATTGAGCAGCTAATTATGAATTTAAGGGTATGCCAGCTTTAAAACATCACAGTCTTTGAGGAATCGTTTAGGACAGGGGTGTCCAAACCTGTCTGCTGTGGGTGCAGGTTTTCGTTCCAACCAAAAAGAAGCCACACCTGAGTAACTGAAAAATAAGCCCAACTGATTACAGAGGTGGAATCAGGTGTGCTTCCTGCTTGGTTGGAACGAAAACCTGTACCCACAGCGGCCCTTTCTGGACAGGTTTGGACACCCCTGGTTTTAGGAGAAGTGCATGGTATGTTTCTGGATTTGTGTTGCAGCAGCTGCTATAGCAACTCTGCATTTAACCGTCCATCTCCATCTTGCATAGAATTTACAATAATGCTGGATGAGCGCGATTTCTCTAACCCTTGGCTGTTCTTCATTCATTCTGAACCACCACTGCCTATTTACATCTTTCAACGAGTGTCACCTTCAATCCACTCAACAGCAAAGTCAATGGATTCTAGGATCCTGTTCCAAAATCCACAAAAGTTACAAGGACGTTATATAAGGTAACGCATGTTCACAAGTGAGTGAAAGAACACGGGGAAAGGAGAGAATACAAGCCCATGCTTGAGCACACGGAATATATTACTTGGATTTCGAAGGTGATGATTGAAGACCATCCAATGCTTATGTATTAGATTATGTCAACACTAGTTTCATTTAGCAAGTCTTAGCGGTTTCCTTGATGAAAATGAGAATAGTAAATAATGTGACTGTGGGTTGGTTGAATAAAAAATGAACACATTTGCCACTTTCTGCACACTCTAAAGTGAAACTCTCCAACCCTAGCAAGAGCCTAGTTAGAGAGAGATTGTTCATAGATGTTTTAAAATTTGTATGGACTGGTTTTCTTGGGTGTTCATTTTCACATTTATTTACCTGATATGTTTCAACTTTAACTGCAAAATGACGTAAGGATGCCCATTTGACAATAAACTACAGAAAAACCAAGTAATGCACTAATATGGGCAGTGTGCGCCAATGTAGATAACGAATATTTAAGAACTAAATCCTCCTGGATTTCCATTCCAGGGGAATAGAACATTTCTGCAAGGTCACCAAGGCAGTAAAGCAAAGGGGGACATTTTAGCACAGCAGCACAGCTTTGCTTAAGCACTGTTCTGTAATATGTTGTCAAACACTGGTTTGGAAATATCGCCCATTCTCTAATACACAACCATCAAATATCAGCTGAAACAGGCTCCCAAGTGGTGCCACTGTCTAAGCCTTGGCCCCCATCATCAGGAGATGAGTTTCAGCATCAGGAGATGTGCTGCAGCCATTCATGGCCAGGAGTCGAAGAAGGCACAACTGGTTAGTTGCACTAAAGCATAACTCATTTTGTAAATACAGTTTTCATCACCAGACTGGCTAGTTATACTGTTAACCCAAGTAACTGATGCTGCAGCCTAAACAGCCATAACATTTATCTACATTTATCTTTGTCATTTTGGTTGTTCTACATTTTATTGGAACAAAGCAACCAAACATTTTTTGATACATCTTGACATTTACAGGCCACATCAAGGCCAACTTCTTGAATGCTGATTTGAGCAAGGTACTGTCCCCACACACAGCTCCCCAGGCAATGTGTTCCTGGCTGCCCACTACTTCACTTGGTGAATGGGTTTAACACAGAGGAAGAATTTCATGCTGTTCACACTGTGTGCTCATGTATGACAGAATGGTCACTTTCACATCTCACATTTTTTTGCAACTCTACAATACATTTCCAGTCTTCGTCAAGTCTAAATATCAGCCCAATGCCCATCATGTTTTAAGCATTAACCTACAGATACCAATTTTAATATCATGCATCTGTTAATCCATGTGCAGTAAATGAGTTGCAATGGTGCGTTCTTAAGTGCTACTCCCTGAGGTACTTTCACAGCACTAAGGTATACAGAGTCTTCTTAAATGTTCACATTTTCAGGGCTGGACTAGTGTTACACACCCAAAGTATGCTAGTTTCTTTTAAACAAATCACTATGCATAACATATAAGGAGCAAGCCCATTTTTACCCTAGACAACTGGTTTTCTAATATGTTTTATAGTAAGGTTAACTCATCAAGGTTTACAGAACACAGTATATTTAACTGGACATCTGAATGCTGCTCTTACTCATTCCACACACACACACACACACTTAAACACCTAACAAAATCACACTGTACAGAGAAACATCACAAAACGGGCATAGGAGGTTAACCAATACCCCAGGAGCCCTGTACACCTGCTGGAGATGGAATAACACAATTTGATCATTTGTGATTACAATATAATAACTACAGATAATACTGTTACGATGGGACTGGGAAATCAGCCATTCAACACTGATTAACTTTTATTTGTTTTGAACACGATTTTAACATAAAATACAGAGGACACTTCAAAGGCAACATGCCAGAACATTTTTCAGCCATTCATGTCAGTTTAAGAACAAATAAGTCACTTGTCACATTTAGTGTGTTGAGTCACTAAATCACTGACAGCGGAAAGCCTTTTGTGTGCTGGGCTGCCTCCACCTGCAGCAATACGGTGCTGGAATATCACTTTTGATCAGAAGGAGAATTACTCCCCTCCTGCCATGCTGCACTACAGTGACACAGTGCGCTGTCTGGCAGTGCCGCAGTGGCCTACTCTTTGTTCTAGCCTCTCCGAGGGACGTTTTTTAAACAAACTTCCTAACCTCTTCTCTCCTTTCTCCTCACCAGAGGCGGAAAAAAAAAAAAAAAAAAGAGTGGATTGGATGCCATACTCTTACGATATTTTACAGCACACCCACATGGACATGCAGGATGCACATTTCAGCTTGACACTGTTGAGACTGCAGCTCAGTAGGCCTCTTCTCGGAGGATTCGTCTCACTGACTACAATGTAGGGATATTCGCTGTATGGTCTGACATGGTCGGTTGCGTTTGGGTGCTTCCAAGACACACACATGCAGCTCCAGCAGCAGGTAATATGACAGGCAGATAGGAGGCAAACTCTGACTGAGTTGATGGCAAGAAGGGAGGAGAGAAAAACAGCAGCCAAGCTTATGAAAGGCAACTGTATGAGAATTTAAAACGATGGTGCCTCAGACAGTGAGGAGTGGGCAATGTGACAAAATTTTATCATTGTGATAAACACCACAATAACTGTGGCCAGTGCGGAAAAGATAATGGCACAATGCAAGACACTGTCACTATATGAGATAAGCATCACAATATTTCACATTTCTGTGGATTGTTACAATAGAGAAAGAGCAGTAGAGCAACGTTAAGAAACAGCAAGAAAAACTACGAATGATTTTATTAGGCCAGTGATAAATACTTTTTCTGCCAATGCTGATTCTAAATAAAATGTAGAAACAGGGACTACTGCCTGGTTTCGCATTACTGAGAAATATAACATCAATTTCTGTAGGTTTAAAAATGCAGTAAAATGAATAAAATGCAGACACTGTAGCACAGTATCCTAAGGTCTTCTAAACATTCTACCAATGAAAATATAAATATCCTGGCAATCACGGTCAAACCGATATGATTACAACATTCTCATACATCTCTAATCTTTATGCTACATTTTACGCACTGAACAGAAGTAAATGTAACTGAACAGGACTGATTGTTATGTTTGCAATGAAACATACATTTGATGAGTGTTCTACTGTCAACACATCAGTGGAAGCTCGTCATTGACTAATTTATTTCAGGGTGTCTTTGATCCAAAACTAAAGACACCTCAGTCTCTTTCGATTACTCCATGGCACAGTTTTCTCTTGAAGAGACTGGAGTTTTTGCCATTTGATTCACCTGCTTGACAACCACGTTATACCCATACATGGTTTAGTGATCAAGCTTTAGTAATTGAGTAGCAACTCAAAAGACTGCAGTGTAATGTTTCAAGTAGATGATTCTCAATAATATGAAGCACAGAGCTGTCTGCTGTGTAATGCTGTGTAATAGTCGTAAAAAAAAAAAAAAAACACCATTAATATTACTGAATATGTTCTGTAATCCCCTAAGATGCCTGCACATGTCTCATACATTCCCACCATGCGCTGCACAAGATGATAAAGACACAACATAACTGACCTCAGCTGAACCCTACTGAAAACTGGATGATGACTATGCTCAGTTTCCATATGCTGTCAATGGGTAAAGCACAGAATGTGAAACATTAAATACAAAACTTGTATTTCATTTTTGTGTGATAAAACTAGTGCATGAAAATGTAATAAGGAACACAAACATAGCACTGCAGATTTTATCACTAAAAAGAGTACAGTTTAATTGCATATGGTACTAATGGTGAGGGGGATTAAATATGAGTGTAACATTAATTCCAGAGACAGGAGTTCAGTTCTACCACGAAAAAGCTTACACTTGACTCTGCAATTCTGATGAATTTTGTTTTCCAGGTTACAATTCAGAGGAACACTAATCGAGCCCTTATCCAAGAAATTCATCTTGACTTGCTGCAATATTACTCAGACCACCTGATGGTGCATCCGATGGCACCCAGCACTCTTGTTTAGGTGGCACTCAGCAAGACCTGAGCGCATGGGGTTACTGGTTCAAATCCTAACTGTGAAATTTTATTGATGTGCCCTTCAGCGAGCCAGGCACTTAATCTGAATTGCTTCACTGAATATCCATTTACATAAATGGGCAAAATGTAATCCTTTGCCTTGGATAAGAGCTTTACTTAGTGAACGCAGAGGAAAAAAAGACAAAAAAAGAAAAAAAGCCACACACACACACACATCACAATCACATGTTTGGTACAGTAGCATGCAGTCGAGCTGGTGAGAACTAGAGTAGCTTAGAGCAGTTGAATTGGC
>JBBPCX010000002.1:17168386-17194272 GCA_037974365.1 Hydrocynus forskahlii | reverse complement strand
TCACAATCACATGTTTGGTACAGTAGCATGCAGTCGAGCTGGTGAGAACTAGAGTAGCTTAGAGCAGTTGAATTGGCAAGATGCAATTACACCAGCCACCATTCTCTGATTCACTTGACCAGGAACCACACAACACACAAATTTCACAATGGCCATGCCAGTGGGCTCAGACAACCAGCAAAGCCTCCCAATAACACCCAATTATAAGCCTCACCCCAGAAAATATGCTTTAAATACACCTCACCCAGCCTGAAGGAGAACAGAAAAGAGCACTCAGGGGCTTTATGAAACTTGCTGGAGCCCCCAAATGACTCCCTCATGTTCTAAAATAAACAAACAATATTGTCTTCAAATCCAAACTTATTACTTGTCCTTTTCCAAGAAATGAAGTTCAATATCCCAAAACCTCTTTGAAAGGCAGCAATATTCACCCAATGCAAAGTTGCAAGAAAACGAAAAAAAAAAAAGAAGTACACACACACACACACACACACACACACACACACTTGAAGTACAAAGTTTGAGCAGTTGCATCCATGGTGCCCTTTGTTCTATTTGCACATCATTAGGACCAAGTTTTAGAAGTCAGAACGATGATCATTATCTCCCGCCCTTTGTTTAACACGCTCACTTACTGCTGCACAAGTTCCCCCATGAGAATACCTTTTAGAAAAGGAGACAGTAATATCCTTCAGGACTGCCTAACACCGCTCAAATTAAAGACGGCTGGAAACCTAACAGTAATGAGCAGATTTAACCCAGTGGTGAAATAGTTCGAAACCCAAGAGCTCGTAACAAGGACAAAGTGGCCCAAGTGTTCGACTGTGAAGTATAATGTCCTAAAAGTAGCCACATCAATACTCTGCTGCTCTGACACATACATTTGAAATGTTAGGACATGAGAGTGACTGCTCTATCTTGCTCATAGAGAACTGGTGAACAAAAGCAGCAGCAGCTTCACTTGGCAGCATGGCAACATCAACAACTGAAAATCATTCCTTGCTCATGCTCGGAATTAATTTCACACGTCAATATTGCCAGCATGCTCTTATTGGCCTCATGGTGTGGTGTAATGTCGCTGCATGTCAATGCAGAAGAATCAATTAGCCCTGGCTTTTATTGAAGCTTTTCCAAGATCCAATCAATACATCAATGTCAAGAAGCCAGGCTCAGAACAGTAATTAAAGGGTGAGGGCCATCCCCTCCCACCTGTATGTGTGTGGGTGCCAGTTATTGCACGTCTGAGTATCTAGTAAGAACAGACCATGGCTAAAAGGATTACATTTAGGGATGCACAGTCATATCACATTAGTGTCAACATTAACAATGATTTATAGGCAAAGGCAATTAAAAATGAAGGAAATAAAATAAGACAAAATAAGCAGTTAAATAGAATAATGCACTCTAGAAGAGAAGGTGGATTAGGTCTATTGTGGTCCAATCCCGTTGTATTCCAAGTTATATAACATTTTATAAATATTTATGTATCAGCACAGTTATGAAAAAACAATTTATTAGGACAGAATTATCAATAATTAGTAATTTTTTCTCAAAACCAGATATATGTTTTGTAGATATATACGCAGATCAGCCATAACATTAATATTATCTATTACCACCTGCCCAATATTATGGAAGGCCCCCATGTTCCAGCAAAACAGTTCAGACCTATCAAAATCTCTGAAGGGGTGCTGTGGTATCTGGCACCAAGACGCTACAGCAGATACCAGCACGTTCCACAGATGATTGATCGGATTGAGATCTGGAGAATTTGGAGGCCAAGTCAACAATCTAAACTCGATCATGTTCCTGTCCATTCCTTAAATTTTGTTTAGGGCACATTAACCAGCTGAAACAGAGCGCTGCAATTAGAGAACACTGTAGCCATGAAGGGGTCTGCAACAATGGTTTGGTCAGTGGTGCATTCCAAAGTAACCTCTACAAGAATGCCAGGACCCAACGTTTCCCAGCAGAACTACGGCAGGCCTTTTCAGCTTTCCATCTCTTTCCCAGGTCTCTCACACTCACACACACACACACACACACACACACACACACACACACACACACACCTTCCATTTCTCCGGTTCTGATACTCACATGCCCATAGTAAGTGCTTTCAGCATTGGACACTGATCTCTTTCAGCAATTTGTGCTACAGTAGCTCTTCTAAGGATCAGACCACACATGCAGCAGAATACAGAACACTCATGCATACACAATGCAAAACGAAAAATGTACTTAAGTAATCATAATCATATTATCATATGCACTTATCATAAATGCAGTCACAGCCCAAGATATGGCCAAAATCAGATCAGGGTTGAGAGGATAACTACAAGGTATAAATATTGTATAAAAACGGTATTGTATAAAAAAATTGTATCATATATCTACCCATTAACAGTTATCCACATAATTGGGCCCAGCCCTAATGAAGATATTTCATTTTTCTGAGATCTGATGAACTGGAACAGGCAAAATAGAACCAGTAGTGCCACATAAAAAACTGTCAGATCCAAATAAACAGGATTATTATCCACAGAAGACTCTGAAAGGCATATTATGACGTGACACGGTGTACTGTTATGTCTAATATTGTCGTACTGCCCACCTTTGGCATCAGCACATATATTCTCGAGACGTCAAATACCTTATTACATTTCATACAAAATGAAGATGCCAACATACCAATGACCATAATGTGTGCGCATATTACTAGAGAATAAGATATGAACCCTTTAAAAGTATGTTTTTCAGGGGTCCATTTATGTTTGTGTGGACTTTGTGTGCACCGAAAGCAATCATAAATCATAAAACAGGTTGTTAACAGGCTTTTAAGACTGATATGTTAATGAATTCGGTATTGCCTAGGTATGCAGTACTGTGCCTCATTCAAAAAGCACTTCAGGGTGAAACTCTTCTTATAACTTAATCGTGAATGGGTGGGGCTAAATTGCTGTAGGCTGAAATGGCAGATGTAAGTAAATGTATTTTTTTGCAACATTACGAAAATAATGAATTCAAAAAAGGCATCTTTGCATCTTAAATTCAGCACTTGGCCTGTGTGAACTGCAAAGCGAACATGTGTTTTGAAACTTGGTATGGTTTACACAATACATCAAACATTTTCTTTAAACAGCGAGGACATTTAGGTCTTCCAGGATATGGGCCCTCTAAAACAAACTCCTTGAAGGACAAAAAAAATCTGCTAAACATTAACACTGCAATCTAGGATACCCAAGTGCTACAGAACTCTTGGGGTCTAACAGAAAAGACTCAAAAATCCTCTAGTCTTACAAAACACATCTTGAAAATGACAAGCATGTCTTCACCAAGAAAATGCATTTCAGCCACCTAGGTCACAAAAGTGAATTGCAATGCATCAGCACAATCTGTATTGGATTTCACATAATCTCTTGCAAAAAGTGAAGAGCGAGCAAGACCACACTCTTCACAGCAACACAAAAGACTCCTTTTGCTGTGTGATTTGTTTGGGACAAGGGGGGAGAGAGAAAAAAAAACACCATCTCGAATGCAGTCTGTCTCAACCACTTAACACTTCCCTCCGACACCAGCACAAGATGCCTGTAGGATAATTTAGCAGAGGAGGCGAGAGGAGACACACTGCCTCGCCTCTGTCCTCACTGTCCCTCCATGACCAGAGCTCAGATACGTGATGCAGTGAAAGGAGCTGGGGGGGGGATGAGCGACAGCAGCTGCTGCCCAGCTGAAAGTGTAATTGAAACCAACATGTGGCAGGATCAGGGAGAGGTGGATTAGCATTTTTTTCTTCCCGGATAATGACCTGCAATGTTTTCTGCAGAGCGCGAGAGAGAGAAAAATACTATCCTGGCATAATGTGTCCAAAACCCATAACTGCACTGATAAAACTGTAAATTACATGAGATTTCCTTACAAATACTATTTATACCAAACTGTTCCAAATAATGTCAAGTGCATTGATCCCTGCTCTGCTTCAGCACTGTCTGACCACCTTTGCTTAATGGCTGAGTCTGAATCTGACAGATCAATGGGGCTAAATGTTGGTTAAATGTCAACAATACACACTACAACACACAAAGCCACGTTTAGGGGAAAAAATCAATACCATCGATTTTCCCAAAAACATTTTAAAAAACAAATTAACGGGCTTTTAAAGGGGGTTATCAAAAGTGTCTGCAGCAGAAGACCTAAAGGACAAATGCTCATCTGGTTCACTCCAGATAATTCAAAGAAGCTGTTTAATGACTTTTAAATAGCTAAATATACGCACGTCTGCAGAACCATAGAACATGTTACTGATAAGGGAGAAAGAAAAGAGGGAAAAAACTTCTTTCTGCAGGTGAAAGTCCTTGACCGTCCGTGGTGCGGAGAGAAAGGGCCCAGAGTGTGAAATGGGCTGCAGCTGTATCTCAGACTGATGGAGCGACAGTGGATAGAGGCGAGACGCGGCGGAACATCTTCACAGACTCATTCTCGGAGCCCCCCGGTACAATATCATGCATGAGCGACCCCGCGGCTTCACTTCACACCGACCCACCCGGACAGAAAATAGCTCTGCTTACCTGCAGTCCCGCCACAGAGGGCAGGAGGCACGAGGACGGCGTGGCGTTTGGGCAGCGTGAGGTTCAGACCTGTCCCAGTTGGAGTTTAATTATAGGGCTCGAGCTGCGTTCACTCACAAGCATAGCCAAGCGCGCGCAAAACGCAGACAGGTAGAACGGAGAACGCGTAAAGGTGAGAGGAGAGAATGTACAGTCCGAGCCCAATTAGTCCGAAGTCCAACGAGCACACACATACACACACGCTCTCCATAAGTGTGAACCGCTTAAGCCCGTCAAGTCCTGAAAGCACGTGAGGAGAAACACAGCGCGTTCATTTCTCACACATACAGACGCACGACAATTTCATCACTCAGTAAAATACGCTGTCACACGCAGTTGGTGTTAAAACAGGAGAGAGAGAGATTCCTTTCCGCACGCGCGCGTGCCCAAGCTTATCCTTCAGGGGCAGTGCAACCACTCTCCAGTGTTTATATCCGTGCCACACACACAGAGTTCTGCCCACTAAAGCGAGAGAATTTCTCTTACCAGACAGTCCTGCATCCCCACATCCCCCGACTGCCCAGCCGCTCCGCTCTGTTGACGCGCACGTCGCGGAGTGAGTGTGTGTGTGTTTGCGTTCAGCATGTCGGCTTGAAGCACAACAGTCAGCGCGAGGAATCCTGATAGCGCGCTCTAAGCCAATCAGAATCCCCTCTTACCCCATTACAGCCAATCAGGTGCAGCAGAACATGGCTACTTTGCATAGCATGGTAGATTGACGTCGTGAAGTAATTCGCCAAAACTTACACGAGCCGATTTACCACCTGAGTGCAGAGACTTTATGTTGGATGAAGACGTGTCAGATGGGTGTAACATGGAAAAAAAACTTGAAAAGGACTCTAAACGTCTATAATAAAACATACAGTTGTGTTTAATTGTTGTGCCAGTCAGAAACTGTGAGAACTCCGATTAATTCATTCATTCGTTCATTCATTTTATCCCAGTGTGCCTGGCTGGACCCCATACTCAGTCCAGAATGTTAACATCACACTAATTAATTAAAAAAAGTAGGCAAACCAGTGTGCGTGGTCTGTTAGCAGAGTTAATTCAACAAATACTCCAAAGAGCAAAGTGGGAGGGCAAATGGAAGCAGACTATAATCATCTACTCACAGCCCAGATTAATATAAAACAGGACAGAGGACATTTCAAGGTTTTCTGAAAGAATGTGTAAGCCGTCTGATTGTGCTTAGGTGGTTGGAGCTCATCCACCTGGGAGTGGAATTAACACTCTTAGTCACCCTCTTTATTCATCCAAAGTAGATGGGACAAGTGGATTATAAGAGTGCTGCCTTAGAGGAATACACCTAAGTATCTTTCTGTGATCATTTTTGCACAGCTGTACGCAGCTATTTGAAGTTCTATCAATTTTAATGAGAGTTTTTTGAAGCTTTAACCTGACTCTCCGATTCTTTCTTATTACTAATGGTTTGATTGATGAAACCAAATTCCATTTTGCTTAAAGTAGGGAGCCCAGCTCTGGTCCTGGAGGGTCATTGCCCAGCACTGTTTGGTGATTTCACTCCTCAAACACATCTGGTTCAACGCACTTGTTAATTGGCAGGTTTTGTAAGGATGTTTGAGGTGGGGAACTAAAAAACTATGCGAGAATCTCCCTCCAGGATTGGAACTGGTTGCTACTGTCATGAAGAAATCTGACAAAGGCGTGTTTCATAAGTTCCCAGTCTGTAGTTTTGGGGCTATAAAGAGCGATCCACCCTCATCAAGATGGGTTTTGGCTCAGAGATGCTCTTGGAGAGCATATGAAAGAATAAAGACACTTCATATTTTCCTGAAATAGAAGATTATTGAACATGCACTGCATTCAGAGAGAAACCAATGAATTGTAATGGGGGAGGCAGTATTGGTGAGACTGAATCAGAAATGGGCTGGGTGCTCTCACACTTGCCCTTTATCTCCTGAATCTGTAAGATTAACTCAGTCCCCAAGGAAGCACAGACCCAAAGGACTGCAGCCTATAGCATTAGATTAAATCCAAATGATGCAAGAGCTAATGAAAGAGCGATTAATGCAGGCTTAAGAAGTGAAATACATCTAACTGAGATAAATGATGCAGAGATAAAACTTGGCACACAGCTGACTTTAGTAGTAAGCGAAAATGCGGAGGACGGAAACCTAGCGGACCACCTGCAGAGAAATGTGCATCTTAGATAGCCTTTGGCAACAAGAGTTAGTTTTGATTGATGCTATTATCTGTAACTCAGTGATTACTTATTTTAGAATTACACTTATATTACTTTATAGGCCCTGGAGTCATGCTGAGTGATTAAATGTTTTCTTTTTCTCATAAAAATGTGAGTTGATGTAATGCAGCACCCATTTTGTACAATACAACATGATAATATTTCAGGTTATTCTATGGTCATGTCAAGTAAACGTACTAGCAGAGACTTGTACCATTTTGTTTTTCTTTTTAGAAACAGTCATTTTGAATTTTATTTAATGGGTTGGAGGTGGACGAAACCACTCATTTTCAGTGTGATATTGATATTAATACTTTAAAAATACTGACAAAAAATACTGACAAATACTTTTAAAAGTATTTCCTCTGTACATAAAAAGAGGAATTATTCAAAAGTCTTTGTATTAATATTAAATTAACTGATTGTTTAGTAAAATAACTCCAAACAATGTGCCATTATGAAGCATTCACTCTGTACACGACCTGTCCAAAGTTTGGACACATCTTCTCATTCAATGTTTTTTCTTTGTTTTTATTATTTTCTACATTGTACATTAATATTAAAAACAAACAAAATGATGAAGGAAAACATGGAATTATGCAGTAAACAAAAAAAAGTTACAGAAACCAGAATATTTTTTGTAATAAGACAATGATGGACTGTTGTTTTTTACTTAGTTGGTTCTTGCCATAATGTGGAGTAGAACCGTAGTGGAACAGGATCACTAACTGTGTACCAACCCGACCATCATAACTGATGATCCCGGACACATTAAGAAGGCAAGAAATTCCACTAATGAACTCTTGATGAAGCTCACCTGTTAATTAAATACCATTCCAGGTCGATACTTCATGAATCTGATAGAAAAAATGCCAAGAGTGTGTAAAGTCTTCAGAGCAATAGGTGATGTTTTCAATATTAATCTACAACATAGCCAATAATAAAAACAAAGGAAATTGTTGAATGAGAAGGTGTGTCCAAACTTTCGACTGGTAATGTAGGTGGGTGTGTGCGTGTAGCAGAGGAAAAGTCCAGCTATTCCTTTTATTTGCTTTTTTCACTTTTCATCTGACATTTTTCACTGTCATGTTAATAAAATTATTTTAAACTCATTGTTTAAAGAAATTAATTAGTTAATCATTATTTCATGTGATGATTGATTTTTAAACAAATGTCAAGATTAGATATAGAGATAATTCAGCATCCATTCACCCTCCCCTGGTATGATGCCTGCGCCTGGATGGCCAGATTCCTGCAATTTGGTGATTATCCTTCTCAAACAAAACCTGATTCAACTCATCAGCTTATTGCCAAATTTAGTCTGGGAATTGGAGCACAGAAATCACCAAACAGTTCTGGACTCCAGCCCTCAGTTCCGCTCCCCTAGTCTAAATCCCTGTTCAACACTTTTAATATATCAGTTCAAGGGCCAAGCTGTTGTTCTGGAATTTCTCATGATTTCAGTTATAGCCCTGAACTGAACTGAATCATTGACTCTTTTTTTTGCTACGTTATCTTCAGTAGTGCTTTGTATGTGTCCAGAAAGTCTTTAATGTGATTAACCTTTATGCCTTTTAACCCCTTTTTAATATCTGTATAGGATCAGCATAAGATCTAAATTGTCCTCACGAGGCTTGGAGTCTCTACCACAACACTGAAGTTTACTTGAGGGATATGTGAATTGATTGCTGAAGGGATTCATTCACAGTTTCAAAAGGGATTCTGGTATTCAATATCTCATGCCCTATCCAACGACCCACTGGTTCCCAAAGGCTAGTCTGTTGAAAGAGGTATTGATTCAAACCAATGTTAGCTGCCTCCTAAAGCACTTCAACCTCTTTGAGTAACAAAATCTTGGACTAACACTGAGTGAAACATCTACAGTACAAAAAATGAACTGAAATTGCAAATGCAAAAATCGAATGTGTTGGAAATGCAAAAAGACATTTGTGCTAACATTCCCTCTTTCATCTTATCCAAGTATCACCAGCAATGAATGTAAAATGCACATTTTTATACAAGCCATTTAGCAGTAAAAGTCTGTCAAACCAGACATGATCATACATATAATGAAACCTAAAATGGTAGTGACATGGGCTTTTATATTCAAATAAAGCAAAGAAAAATGATTTTAAATGTGATCAGCTTTGAGAACTTACCTAACTAAGACTATTCAGAATGCTGCATAGTTTGTCTCTTTCTGTTAGAGTGAGATTGGATTCTCACATTTCTATTTCACTGTTATATTTCAAGTCCACCTGAGTCTTCAGGAGCTCTTAAGCAGTCATCCATGACTTTCTGATTCACTAGGTTGTAAATCTGTGGTGACACACAGCCCAAAGTCCTTTAGTGCAGTGGTTCTCATATGGGTTCTTAGGGAGCCCTGGCTGGTCCACAGTTTTTGCTTGATGCAGTTCATAACACATAGAGCCTAACTTTGAGGACTGGTTTGAAAAACCACTGCCTTAGTCATTTGTCAGCATGACAAAGTTTAGAGAATGCACAAATGAAATAAGACAAAAGATTTTCCAAGGATCACAGAGGGAGATTTGCAGAAGACGGTATCATTTTATGGCCAGCAAGTCTCCAAAGTTTTTTAAAATGCCAGCTACCTGCCAGCAAACTATTTGGAAGACAGTCCAGAAGAAAGGCTTATATATAATTAACAACAAATGTGCCTGGAGTTTGCTAGACATTACTGGTACTTAAACTGTCAGTTGTCAGTTGAGACAAACAGAGCTTTCTGGTAGATTTGTTATAAAAAAAAAGAAGTATGTTGATGCAGAAAAATCTCATCTTTACTGAAGTGTAGGAGAGGACTCATTGTTATACTGGCAAGGGACACTTGCACAAAGTATTAAATGCAGAGATTCCAGTAATTACGAGCCATAGTTTGTTGGGAAAAATAAATAACTAAAGAAAGATTAGATTTTCTGTCATATTTTCAGTGTGAGATTAGGCTAATTAACCACAAACCTTTTTTCCTGACCTTTTTTATCCAGCTTTAACAAGGGTGACAATAATTATGGAGCTGACTATAAAAACAGCTACAAAAGAATCTACTGTGTGCTCAGACTCCTTTACCAAAGTGTGAATAGTCGTGGTGTTAAATTATATAAATAGAAAATTACCCTCTGAGCCAAACTTCTTTTGACGTCAGTATTATTGAACAATTTATTGACTGAATGGGAACCTCACATCCTCACAACCCTACTGTCCTCAGAATGAATACAACAGACACTGAACGTAAGAGTTGTTTATTGCCAATCAATAAATTAGCAAGACATAATTGAACCAGCCTCACCTGATAAAATGTTTAGGAACTCTATTGTACAAATCATAGAAGACTACTCTAAAAATACAATGTCCATTGCACAATATTTTCTGTTGAGAACAGGACACAAATGCCCCAAACAAAGTTCATACCAATTAGAAATGAAATATACATATGATAAAAGAATGTGCTCAGTTTAATCCTTCAGTTTAATCCCTCCACTGCACTCCAGGTGCTTGCAAAGGCAAAAGTAAAAATGATAGGCAGAAGGATCCAGGACAAAATATCATATACAGAATACAAAAATATATGAAGACAAATCTGAAATGTTTGCTTAAATTAATCTTTCTGTTGTGCTCTCTCTCCATGAACACTGAAATATAAAGATGCAGTGTAGAAATGACTTTTTACTAAAAAAAAATAGTTTTTTTTACTTTAGGGGAAAAATTGTCAAAATGAGCCCAACAGGGACGTGTAAATATGGCACCTTGTTATCAAATGTAATTTTCCGCTACCCTTCACCTGATCAAGCAAATCATTTTAATTTTAATCTTTGGAAAATTTGCTTGCAATTCCAACCTAATAGTGTGCATTCCAGATTAAGATATTATCACCTGCTTGTTGTCTCCATCCTACATGGTTTTTCATGATCTCACCCTGTCTTATCTCCTTGCTACATTTCATTTTCTCTGCAACACAGTCACTCAAGACACAAACCTTCTGCACCTGCTTTACCATCTGTCTTTTTCCATAATACTCAACCATATTTTCCACTTTCCTTTCATGTACATACATGTCAGTTGTCCTTCTCTTATTACTACCCAGAATCTTCACTTTGCAGCACAATTAATCATCACTGTTTCTTTTCAACAATATTATCATTGTTTCAAGAACTCTGCATTTTCTCATGTCAGCTTCACCTGCAGATTTTCACATACATTGAATCTTCAAAAGTGTGTGGACTAATCCAACATATTTTTCAAAAATCAAAGGTGTTAATGGAGTTGCCATTAAAACCTTTGCTCCTCTAGGAAGGCTTTACAACACGTGTTAAAACATTGCTTTGAGGATTTGATTGTACAGCGTAGTAGGTGAGAGGTAACTGCTGCTCCAGAGCATTCTATTGGCAATGCTTTTCTATGGAGATTACATGAGCTGTGGAACTGACCACCAGTGTCAGCAATGGATGCACCCTAAAGTGCCTGAGTTCACCAATTACAAAAGTTGTCTGGATACTTTTGGACATATAGTGTATGTAGTGTCCCAAGCACCCTGGGGGCTTTATTATCTTATTGATAAAGTGTTGTCCTCTGAGATACTTTCCGTCTTTGGTGCTTTGGAGACTTTGAAGATTCATTCTTGGGAGGCCAAACTGGTTTTGCTATTTGTATATCCTGGTCCATGGTAAAGGGCTTCCTTGGTGATTCAGCTTGAGGGGGCCACACAAAAGAGACTTTATTAAGGGTTTTGAGCGTTTGATCAGTTTTTTCGTTCAATTTAGATGCTTCTTTTTCAAACATATCTGACAGAGAACTGACACTGCTTTGTGAAAGAGAGTATCTCCAGTCAAGTCTTTCAGTGTTCCTTTGATTCCTAGTGTTCGGTAATTCCTTCCGAGATCCTTGACCAAATCCTTCACTGAAGTTTCCTTTCGATTTAAAGAGCTGTTTATAATGGGTTGAGCAGTAAAAGTGTCCATGGAGAGAGATATAGTTGCCGAGGCTGTTGGAAAAATAGCTTGATTATTTAAAGACACTGTATTTTCAAATTTCATCTCGTCTCATGTCTTCAAGTCATTTGCATTAAAGCTATTGCAGTATCTATTGCAAAATATCTATGCAGCACCTCACAGTAATTACAGCAGCAGGATTGCTGATAACAGCACATTTGTAAGCAACAATTTGGTGAAGTGTTACAACACATTTGTAATGTATCTGAATTGTTAATGTGTGAAGGCATGGTAGCATATTGAGACTAGATATTAATTAATAGGATAGAAATATAATTGTTTTACATTCTACACTGTAAACATGACATACCTTAATTTGTTGCTGCAGTGTTCGCAGAAGAAACATGATTTATGGAACTTCTTTTTGTCTGCTACCAGGCCCTCCATGGGGTACACTCTCTTCCGACACACTGTGCACATCTCCGACTTTGGAACTTGGATCTGACAAGAGATTCTGATTTGTGATACTATACTCAAAGCAACATTGCAACTTTACAAAGCCTCAAGCTTCCAACTTGAATTATAAATAACATGCACATGTAGCAATGTTAAGCCATATTACAACATAATATTACACTTAATTAAGTAGTTGGCGCTTGTGTACTGACAGAAACCATCTTACAGTATTTAGATGACACGAGACGAGTTACTGAAACTGATATAACGAGAACATTCGTAAACTTTTTAAATGTTTATTTCCATCCTTCAATTAAATAACAAGACATGTGGTTTAACAATGCAACAAAAACATGTGCAGCCTACATGCTCTACTGCATACAGGGCTGACATAGGACTGGTTCAGAGTCAGGGATTTACATGAAGTGGACCAGCCCCCATCCAAATCTAGCTGTATTTTCCCCTGCCTCTGTTGCTTTAGCATTACACTCCTGACACTATTCCATTGTTGCAGTAGCAAAAAATAATAAAACAGAACAACAGCTTCCAAAATAAAGATACATACTGGATAAAGTAGACATATGTCATGCACATACAAAAGGGCAGCACATTAGGTTCCATACATGCCCAGGCCTCTCAGTGAGTAAAAAAAACAACATACACATATAAGCACATGCACACACACGATTTTGTGCTCTAAAGCAAAGAAAGAAAAAAGCAATCTGATCGATTTTTTCGAAAACAGCCGACACATATTGCTGAAAGCTAACTTGACAGAGAAAGGTATTAACTAGGTAATTACTGTCTTCAGATTAGGTCAGCTAACAACTTCGCTCTAAAATCTAGTCAATTTCATCTTCAATACTGCTTCCTTAATTGCCATAGTGAGATAACCAAGCTGGCCAGGTAGTAATCAAATAAAAACTGAACAGATCTTTAGTGTCAAATGAGGCACAATCGTTAGAGGTAATATGCTGCAAATGAATTCAGACAAATGAGTTTGTGACATGTCACATATTTTGCAGTAACCACCTGCTTTGAATTTCTGTCCCTCAACACTTTTTTGCTGCTGCTGTGATTGCTGCTTCCACGCTCATTTGGGAAGTTGGCTTTGTTGTCCAGCACTGCTAAAGAACACACCCTGTTGTGTCAATCAGCCCCAGGTTCAAAACACAGGGCAGGCGCTCTCTTCAAACAGGCCAAGCCTCTCTATGACAGACATGAACTAACTAATGGAGCTTTACCATTTGAGGAAAAGGTTGCCAACTTACCTCCTGAAATAACTACAAACGTTTTGACTTGTTTTTGGCATTTGCACTTTGCTGGATCTATTCTTATGTTTACATTGCAGAGAAAATGTGAGTGAGCCTCAATGATAGTAGCCAGCCCACCAGGAATTCTCCAGATCCTCCCAATTACCCACATCAGCGTGTAAACCGGGAATCATTTCATATGTTCAAAAACACTGAAAAGTAGTCGTTGTTAGCTGTTTTTCCCCCTCAGTCTGAGTGTACTCCTTCCAGAATATCAGGCAGAGATGAAGCAGGTCGTGAAATATAAATATAAATATATATAAGTATTTAATATAAATACTTGCAAATGAAATGCAAATTTAATCGAGTTTCTCCACACTTACAAATTGCCACATGATTTTAGTCTCTGTCAGTATGCCTTTAAGTGAGAACATAAAACAAACTCCATGCATTACATTTCATTTAGACACGCAAGAATATGCTTTGAAACGTTTGTTTAATAGCAATCATGAATATACACAATATACACAAATATACACAAATGGGGGGCATTCAGACATACACACACACACACACACAATACTGGGTTAGCGAGTGTTTCAGCATATAGAAAGCATTCCTCTGCCTTGGTTTGGAGTTAGTACCCAATTCCATCACACAGTGTCTGTTTATCAGCCAAAGCAGTTTCCTTTCGGTTTAACAGCTTCTCTTACCTTCTACGCTGTAGCCTAAGCTTTTGAACACATTCTCACTTTCAGTCCATGTCTTGTGGAAATTCTTCAGCAGTTCTTCAGCAGAGGCCTCAGGTGATACTCTCGCCTCTGCGGCCTTTTTCTTCACAGCATCAGCATAAGAGAAAGGAACGCTCTGCGTGTAAACGTCCCCCGAATGCTTGGATATGGTCATGGAGCTTCTTGTTCCACTTACGTTTGCGCCAAATTCATCAACAGTGGAGAAATGCTCTGTGATGGTTTGCGTCTCAGAAAAGCTGGCTGGATCCACTGAGTCTAGTCTTGCTTCTTTGCACAGAGGCAGAGGAGAGGTCTGCTGGGAGCTTGGCTGAGTTGTGTGTTGAGGCTCACGCTTTGAACCTTCAGATGAAATTTCGCTCACTCTTGACACCTGCTCCTCCTGTTTATTTTTTTGTCCTTTGATACACATGCATTGCTCATCCATTTCAAAAACATTTTTAATAACCTTGATGCTGAAAGCCGTCGTTTCCTCTTGTTGACTTGCTTTTTTCTCTGCGTCTGGCTCTGAGTCTACACTTTGACTGCCAAGCCTTTCTGGGGTGTTGATAAGCTCTTTCGCAGCGTAGACCTTTTTCTCCAGTGTCTCCAATTTACTGACCAGTCCAGACAAGTCAACCTTGGGCAGATTCTCTTTTTTGTTCTCTGACACTTCAGTCACAGCTTCCTCAGAGGCTGGTCCTAAATCGGAAGGCTCTTTTTGTACAAACGTTTTATTTACCTCTGCTTGTTGAGACTCCTCAAAGAGGTTTCTCTTGTCTCTATGTGATGATGTCATCCTTTCCGACATAGCTACTTCTGAAGATTCTTTGTCTTTACACTCCCCTAGAACCTTTGAGTCTTCAGCAGGTTTAGAATCAATTTTGATCTGCCGATGAAATGTGGCTGGAGTTTCCAGTATCTCTGACTTCTTACCTGTAACAGGTGCAAGATGAGGCATAGGATCAGGTGAGGCTCCACGTGAGAGTTTAGCCGTCACTTCTCTGAGCCTTGTCAGACTGTCAGCTCTGGCCAGAGTGGGTGATGGAGAGGCTCTGCTTAAACGTGATGTGGGGGTTTCAGATCTGCGTGGTGGAGGAGTCGGCGGCATTGGCGGAGGGGATGGTGCTACTCTCTGTGGTGAGTCTGTTCTTCTTGTGGATTCAATAGTGATGAATGTGGGTGAGGGTGAGCGCATTCTTAACAAAGGTGATGGTTCTCTCGGGTCAGGAGGTTTCATGCTTTTCTCTTGCTGTTTTCGGCTTCTGTGAGTAACTTTTTTCTCTTCTATTACTTTCTTTTTCATTTCAACCTTTTTGGAGCCAATGGTGATTTTTGAAATCCTTTGTGCGGCACTGCCTGAAACCAGTTTTTCAGATGTAGCCTCACATTCATGCTTTTCAATAGCTGCAGCATTTTCTTCTAAGTGCATTAGTTGTGCTTGAATGAGATTTTGCACATGAGCAACAAATTCTTGGAGTTTCTGCATGTTATGCTCATCTACTGCTTCCTCCAGATCATTCTTTTCCTCTGGCTCAACAAGCCACTCTGGGATTTCGTTGAACAATGTCTTCACAAACTTGGAGTCCATTTTTTCTTCAGCCTCCAGCGAATCTGTAATACGAGACAGCAACTTCTGAGCTTCTGCACATCTTTGTGATGTCTCTGTGCTCTCTGCTGAGGTCTTGGCAGTCTCTTTTTGTGCTGGTTTCTCTGACACATTTATTGGAACATTTCTGCTTTCGTCTTTTGATTCCTCAAGACTCTGCTGGTTGCCCACTTCCTCTTTCTTTTTAGGAGGAGCCTTGACCTGCTTTTGAGATTTTGGAGTGGCACCCTGTTGCTGCAAACTCTGCTGGACTTTACTCTCGGTGATGACCTCTTTGTGGACCTCAGTGTGTTCCCCTTGAATTGTTTTGTGTGTCTGCACCACAGCGATTGCCTCTTTTTTCTGATTAGATGTTGAAACTGGATGATTTGCCTCATAGGGGGAGGCAAGAGCAGCGGCAGTGGTATTGTTTTGTGTTTGTGTCTGAGTTTGATGAATCACTTCTTTATCTTTTTTGGATTTAGCCCTCCTCTTCTTCTTTGGTGTGGCAGGGGCCTCCTCAGCCTGCTTTTGCTTGGTCTGTTTTTCCACCTTAATCTCAGTCTCACTGCATTTTCTTTCTGTATTTTCTCTCAGCTGTACATTATCCTGTTTAACTTTCACATCTTGAGCTTGATCCTCTGGCTTTTTGTCTGTGCTGTCATCTCTGCTTTTCTTGCTGGCTTTCTTTTTGTCAGATTTCAGATTTTTTGCCTCAGATTCCTTAATTTTGATGTCTTTGTTCACCTTTGCTGATTTAGCCTGATCGGCTGATTTAGCCTGATCGGCAAAACTTTTTCCTTTGCCTTTGGTTGTTGGAGTATCATTTTTCTCACTTTCCTCCGTCTTGGTTTTTTCAGTAATTTGAATATTTGTGATGGGTTTATTGATGGCCGCTTTCTCCAGTTCATTGCTTACAGATGCAGTTTGCTGATCTTTTGCTCCTACAGTGGCAGACACCTGTGATGTACTACTACTGACAACCATCTGTGTAACAGAGCTAGAGGTCACCTGTTGAATGCTGGTTGTCATGGACCGGTATTTTTTCTTCTTTTTAGACGAGGTGGATGTGGTCTGCTGCTGAACAGAAGTGGCTTGGGATGTCTGATTAGAGATAATGTGCTGTTTAGCTGGGGAAATAATGGCAGATTCAGGAGGAGATTTCTCATTTGTGGTGCAGATCAAAGACTTGCTTGGGGGAACATCTGAGAGAGTGGCATGCTTGGATGAATCACATGATTTTGTGTCTGATTTGGCTTTGGTCACAGCTTCAGCTTTCTCTTGAGTGAAATCAAATGATATGCTCGGCTCAGATTGTGCTGTGCTCTTGCCTTCTGAGGAAAGCATTTCAAGTGCTGAGCTGACTGACTCATGCATGTGAATTTCAAAGGCTAGGGAGCTTGGTGGTGTGGAGCTCTCCACTATTTTCTGCCTGTATTTTTTCTCTGCTTTTATTAATGGAGTAGTGAATTTACTTACTGGGGATTTGCTTGGGGGTGGTGGTGACGCTGGTGGGGTCAAACTTATGGGAACAAAAATCTTTTTAGGAGGACGCGGAGACTCAGGTGGCTGCATTGAAATGGCTGACTGGATCTCAGATGAGATCACAGTGGATGAAAATGATGAAACAGTATTTTGTGCCTGTACCTTGCTAATTTTGTCCTCAGTCTCACTGCTCATAGTCACTTGATTCGTTTTTTGGGCCTGCATATCCATTTTGGTAAACTGCATGGCTGGCTCCAGTTTTGGCACTTTACACAGAGCTGGGGCCTTGACTGGTTTCACTATTAGTTTGGTAGGTTTAGCTGGTACTGTGTTGGGAATGAGGTCTAGCTCCTGCTGAGAGGGAGGAGGTGGAAGAAACTCTTGTTCTGCGTCAGAGGCAGGAGGAGGAGTAGGCGGGGGAGGTAAATGATCCAGATCTGACTTCACTTGGTCACTGAAAGGTGGAGGAGGAGGAGTGGGTGGAGGAGGGAGGTCATTATCACTCCTGATTAGAGGAGGAGGGGTAGGGAAGGAAAGACTGTCATAGTCTGGTGGAGGAGAGGGAGGGAGAGGGAAGTCAGACTCTGGTAATGGAGGAGTGGTTGGTGGGGGTGGTACACAAATCTTATGCTCTCTGACTTTGGTTTTATCTAATCTGATTATACCTTTGCTCTTTGATTTGAGGTTGCGGAATTCAGTTTTTAAAGTTTTAACCCCATGAGTCTGAACGATTGTTTTGTGTTCTAGCACGGTGGTCTCTGACACTGGCGTGTCTGTTGAAGTTTGCACTACAGGCATGTTTTGCTCTTGTCCACTTTGCATTGATTTGGCGGTTACAAGCTTTTGTACATTCCTCTGTGACTCGCTGCTTTTGGTGAGATTTTTCACTGCAGCAGCAGGTCTCTGTGTCTGAATCTCTTGCTGGGCGGGAGATGTAGTTTTACCTTTGGAGACCTTAACCTTTCTGATGGGTTCTCTCCTGGGGGTTTTTGGACTTGCTCGTTGTGCTGTTTCTAGCAAGCACTTTATTGTTCCTTTAACATCCCCTTTTATCACCTCCTCTTTCTCTGTCTGTACCTGTTCCTGTGTGTCATACAGGGTTTTTATTGACAGCTTCACATCACCTTCTGTGCTGGCCCTGCGTTGCATTCTGGGAGATGCAGCAGGTTCCAGTAAGAGCTGAATTGTTCCTTTGACATCTCCCTGGACTTCGATTTCTGGCTGGTAAACCTTTCTCTCATTAGAGGCCTCTTGCAGACTCTGCAAAGTGGTATGAATATTGCCCTTCACAATCTCTTCTTTCTCCACTTCTCTCACTACTTGCGTGGCTTCCTCCAGAGATTTCAATGCACCTTTGATGTCACCTGGAACTAAATCTTCAGTAACAATTTCAACTTTGGTGGTAGTTGAGTCTTTCAGAGATTTCAGTGCCCCTTTGATGTCACCAGGGATGATTTCAGGTTTTTCCACCTCCTTAGGCAGTTTTTGGGCTTCCTCAAGAGATTTAAGGGCAGTGGGGATGTCACCTTTTACAACCTCCTCTTTCTCTAGAATGACCGCCTGATTGATGGACTGTGTCAATGAGTTTAGAGTGGCTCTCAAATCACCACCCCGTATTTCCTCTTTCTGAAGATGCTCAATTGAGACATGGGGCTCTGTCATGAAAACCTTGACTGCATTATGAACATCACCAGGAACAATGTCTTCCCTGTCCACCAGGCGACAGATCTGAGCTTGATTACGGGTGAGGCTTAGTTTTGTTTCTTTAATATCACCACAAACAATTTCCTCTTTTTGTAGTTTACTTGTATCATTGTCATCAGGCTCTACCTGTATTTGTTTAAGGTAGTCCAGAGCTCCTGACTCAATACAGGTTGAATAAAAGTTCACATTTCCTTTTTCTGTGTCATCCACCTGGATTTTGACAAGCTCTTCTGCATCTGGATTACATAGTTTTTGCAGACAACCTTGTACATTGCCTTTGATGACATTCTCTTTTTCGACGCTAGTGTTTTCATCTTTATTGAAAAGGGAGTATATAGTCATGCGAATATCTCCTTTCTCATCCTCCTGAATAAGAATACCATGCTTGCCCGTGCTCTGCTCCTTCAGCAGATTGTTTATGGCTTCTTGAATGTCACCACGAATGATGTCCTCTTTCTCCACGTTGGTGCTAGTCTGCTGGTTGAACAACTGTTGAACTGTACCACTGATGTTGCCTCTCTCTTGTGATTCTATAATAATCCCTTTCTCTTTTGTCTCTCGACTATTAAGGAGGTTCATCATGATGTTCTGTAAGTCTCCTTTGATGATTTCTTCTTTCTGAATCTCTGGAGCCTTTTTATTCATCAGATTGTACTTAGCCATGCGCACATCCCCAATCTCATCAGTTTCTATAATAATGCCTTTGGATTCCACCATTCTCTGACTATATAACTCATCTAAGGTTTCTTTTATACTTTTACCAAATATTTCAGTTTTCTCAACATTGCTCTCATTGAATTCAGGTAATGGAGTTGTTTCGAATAGCCAAGTTGTTGTTTTCACATCTGCTTTTGGTATTTCTTCACGGACAACCTCCTTACTCTTCCCATACTCCTGGATGCAATCCAGTGGATTTTTCTCAAATAACCACACAGACTGTTTTACATCTCCCTTCACCTGTTCTTGCATGACAACCGTCTTCATCTCGTCTTCTGAGTTTTCATCATGAATCTGATCAATGGTGCAAGTCTCAAACATCCACTTAGCTGCCCTAACATCTCCTTTATGAATCTCACTCATGCTGACAGTGCGAACTAACTTCTGTGACAATGAGTCAGTTTCAAAACGCTGTTTGTTTGCCTTGACATCACCTCCTGTTATGTCTTTGACAATTTTAAAAGAGGCTTTGCTGCCATCATCAATCTTGTCAAGAGGTTGGGTTTCAAATTTCCACCTAGCAGAAGTGACATCACCTTTCTGAATGTCCTCCTCTGTAACTGCTTTAATAAGGTAGACTTCATCAGTATCTCTAATGGAATCAAGAGGCTTGGTTTCAAACAACCAGCGTGCACCCACCACATCCCCTTTGAGTATCTCTTCTTTAGTAAGTGTCGTTACTTCATGGTAATGTCCCTCCTTGTCCTGGATGGCATAAAGCGGCTGAGTTTCAAACAGCATGGCATATTTTTGAACGTCTCCTTTCTCCTCTTCCTCACGGATGATTTTCTGCAGTTTTTTCATATCTGACACAGATGAGACCTCCTGAATTTTATCTAATGAGCAGGTCTCGAAAATGAAACGGCCTTTGTCAACATTGCCTCCCTGAACATCCGTCACTGTACGTGAACTTAGTTCATTTGTGTTCTCATGGATCGCATCTATGGGCTGGTTTTCAAAGAGCCATTTGCAGTTTTCAACATTCCCTTTCTGAATGTCCTCAGCCTGAGCAGTCTTCAGCTGGTGCATGAATTCTTCTGAAGTGGAGGTCATGACGTCAGAGGACTGGGTCTCAAATATGTATTTCATTCGAGATACATCTCCAGACAGGATGTCTATCTCTGTCACTCGCTTGACAACATGTTCTTCCTCCCCACTGATATTGTCCAGGTTCTCTGTCTCGAAGAGGAAGCGAGTCATGCGCACATCTTTTCCCTGAATGTCTTCTTGTTTTACAGTGGATGCTTTTAGTACAGTCTCTGACTGATCTCTGATGGTATCGAGGGCCTGAGTTTCAAAAAGCCAGGTGCAAGTTTTCACATCACCTTTATGAATCTCTTCAGTTTCATTTTCGTTCTTAAGAGCAACCTTTTCATAGAGTATATCCATTGGCTTGGTCTCAAACAGCCACTTACAGGTCTTAACATCACCCTTCACTATTTCAGTCTCGTTAGTAACACACTCCTCATCTTCAATATTGCTGAAGTATTTGATGGCATCAAGAGGCTGGGTCTCAAAAAGCCATTTTGCTGTTTTGACATCACCTGATTCAACCTCTTGCTGTGTGATGCCCTTAATGACTTGGAATTTATTTAAACTTTCATCAAACTGGTCAATAGGGCGAGTTTCAAACATCCACATACAGCTTTTGACATCCCCTTTCACAATCTCCTCACGGCGTACAGTTTTCACTTCATGATAGTGACCTGAGCTATCTCGCATGGCATACAGTGGTTTGGCTTCAAAAAGATCTTTGTTTGATTTAACTGAGCCCTTGGTTACCCCTTCAACTCTAATCCTTTGACTTTCATCATATCTGCTTAGATCACAAGTTTCAAAGATTTGTTTGTAATTTGTTACATCCACTTTTTCAACATCCTCTAAATTCACTGTTCTCATTATTTTCTTTTCCTCATCCCTGATTTGTTCTAGAGGCTGGCTCTCAAACACCCACTTCTGGTGTCGAACATCTCCCTTCTCCTCCTCAGCTGTCACCCTTCTTTTTAGCTTCCCCACCTCTGCAAGTTCCTTCAACTCATCTTTTGGAGCAGCTTCAAAAAAGTGTCTGGCAGTCTGAACATCTCCTCCAATAATTTCCTCTGTGTTGACAGGTCTGGCATTTGAATCATCCTTTAATGTGTCCATGGGCTGGCTCTCAAAAACCCAGCAATTCCTGCGCACATCACCTTTGTATTTCTCTTCATCTACTTGTTCGATATTGACCATTTTAATAATTTCTTTCTTTTCCTCTTGGATATCTTCAAGTTTCTGGTTCTCAAATAGCCACTTTTGGTGCCTAACATCCCCTTTCTCCTGTTCTGAAGTCACTGTTTTCCTCAGCTTGGCCATTTCACCATCCCCATTTTGGATGTTCCCCAGAGGCTGCTTCTCAAACACCCACCTCTGGTGTCTTACATCCCCCCTCTCCTCCTCTGATGCCACCTTTCTTTTCAACTTTCCCACCTCGGGCAGTTCTTTCACTTCATCTAACGGTGCTGTTTCAAACAGATGTCTTACAGATTGTACATCACCGCCGATGATCTCCTCAGTGGTAATTGGCCTGGAGTTTGAATCATCTTTCAGTGTGTCCATGGGCTGGGTCTCAAACACCATACAGTGTTTGCGGACATCAGCTCCAATAATCTCCTCTTTTTGTTGAGTATGTATTCTTTGCCACTGCTCATTTATAGAGTCTAGTCTTTTCGTCTCAAACAACCATCTTCCCCTTTTCACATCACCTTGGTTATTGTCTTCCATGGAAATACTAGAGATTAGTCGGACCTGAGAAAGGTCTTTGTTAATTATGTCAAGGGGCTGTGTCTCAAAAAGCCACCGTGATGTTTTGACGTCACCTTTCTCTGTCTCTTCTCGGCGGACAGAAGTAATTTCTACCACTTCACCCGAGTGCTCCCTCAATACACACATACATTGAGTTTCAAACATCCAGATGATTATCTTCACATCAGCTTTGATCTCCTCCATGACAGACTTCAGACTCAGAAGGTGCTTTTCATCCATGGTTTCAGTGTCACCCAGAGAATCCATTTCCTGGTTTTCAAACATGTACCGCATCGATTTCACATTACACCTGGTGGCCTCTTGTGTGAACACAACTTCTTTGGTTTGGTCATCACCACCGTGTAACTTATTCAGAGAGTCTATTGGATTTGTTTCAAACAACCAAGCTGCCATGCGAACATCTTTTTTGCCTACATCATTATAAGAAAGCTTTTTTGTGGCACAACTAGTCTCTGTACCTAACACATCCATGGGTTGAGTCTCAAACATCAAAGCAGTGTTCTTCACATCACCTCCAGCTATGATTTCCTGTTGAACTATCTTTCTGCTGTCCTCATCATCATCTGAAGTATCCTTAATACAATCAAGAGGTTTGTTTTCAAACATCCACCGCATGGATTGCACTTCCCCTCTCAGGATTTCATCCCATTCCAGATATTCTCTTTCCGGGCTCCTGTTTGGGCTGCTTTCGCCATGCTCAAAATGGTACGCGGCCTCTTGCACATCTCCAACCACCTCCTCATCCTCATCTATCTCATTAGCCTCATTGTAGAAATCTCGCTCCAAGTCCTTCCTGACATCAGGGTGAATGTGCTTGCACAGACGCTTTAGTTCCAGTAGTTCTCTCTGTTTAAAATATTGTTCTTTGTTCATGGTGTGCTTTATTGGGTGTGTTGTTTCTCGGAAGCCTGCATCCTCAGAAGGCTCCTCCAACAGGTCTGGCGGTGGAGGAGGCAGATAATCCAAGTCCTCATCATCAGTAGCATTCATGAATCTTGAGGATTCTGTCTCAGCTCCTGCAGCTCCTACTGTAACTTTTGATGTGACATGTATCTCACCCTTGAAGCCTTGGTGGGATACATTTATATCTGAAGCTGACTCTGAACAGTTGATGTCACGTTCAATCTTTTTGGGGGAGAGAAAATTCGCTTGTTTCATTCAGCAGAGCTCTTTGGGAAAACTTTTATCTCTTTTAACTTTTAACTAAAGTGTACGATAAAATATAACAAGCAGCTTTGAAAAGGACATCGCTTTTTCAGCACTAGTGTTTATAAAGTTTTCAGACCAAATACTTGACATTCATAGTTGATATATTGAGGGGATTTACATAAAGAAAAATGAAATGTTAGATAATGGAGCTAAAAAAAGCCTATCGGGGCTATGAAGGTTGGTAACAAGTATACTGTGCAGTACCATTACTAATATCACACTTGTGGCCCTGAAAGTAGCTGCTATACAGTAGAGTATCTAAGCATATTTCATGCCTGGACCTGCCTGGACTGTATAATTACGCAATATTCTAAAAGCACAGTGAAGTGAGTGAAACACCTCCAAGGATCATTACCTTAATTTTCTTACTTGGAGCAGCTTCCTCAATTGTTTTCTCAAAGTGCCGCGCCAGCTCCCTGGTTGAAAGTTTTGGGTAGTACTCTTCTTCTTCTGCAATTTAAATTACAAAATTTAAAGCCTTTATACTTCTTACACATAGTGGCAAAACTAACAGCAAGGACAGGAAAAGTATCTAAATCATAGATTTGATTATCTCACCATCATGATTCTCAGTACTTGAGGCCACTCCATAGTGCACACTCAGATCATGTGGAAGCTGTGAAAAATACACACATTATTATATACTAACAGTTAAAACACAAAATCAAATATAAATCCCAGGAAAAAGGCCTCTTTTTACCCATGAACTGTCCATCCACTAGAAGCTTTTAAGTTAGAATATAAAATAGGTTTTGATTTTGCTTGTTAAAGCTGTAAAATGTACTTTCCTCAACTTGTAGTGTCACTTTCATTACAAATGGCTTGATTACTTCATTAAGGTGGTAAAATGTGTTCTGGCAAATCACTAAATCTACATGCAATGTGGTTTAAAATGAAGAGAACCATTTAAAACTAGCAAAGAGGATTTAGGAACCACTCATTCTAAATCTAAAAAGTGTCCCTTAGTCTTACAGATTTACAGACTTACCATTTCAAATATTAGTTATCACTTTTGTGTGCGTGACAGCAGATGGGTAAATTAAAATACATTCTGGCCACTTGTAAATGTAAATTAAGTCCCTGTGATTGCCTGTGTCGCTTCATTGCGCAGGCTGTGTGACTTAGTCATTAGAAGAGTTGACTAAGGGCATCTGTACCTTTTCATCCTGTTGGCCCTCTCTTCTCCACACTGACATCTCAGAGGAGTTTGACATGCCCTGTGTGAAGGAAGGCATTTTGTCATCAGATACATGCAGTTGCATACATGTAAAAAAAACATCTACGCCTACAACCCTTCTCAAATATTCTTTAAAAATTGTTTAGCCAGGCTCACTTCACATAATACACATTCCTCTCAAAAAAGCATTATTCTCCTCCCTCACCAACACACCTACTTACACACACTCCTCTCTCTCTCTCTCTCTCCTTCTCTCTCTCTCTCTCTCTAAAACAGTCCACTCAACAAATACTTGCTGCGACTGCTACTCAATCATTTCAAGCAACATTAATTAATGCTCAAATATTGTGCGTCATCAAGAACAGTACAGAACACCCTTTAGTAATGAATCACACCGCAGTGAAATCATGCTAATGGGACGGAATTCACCAATCCCCGTGAGATCAGTCGGCACAGCTGTCTGCAGAATTGATATGAGGTATAATTTTGTTACTGTTATCTTCAAATTTGTCATCTGCAGAGCATTGCACCAACAAGATCACAATGTAAATTGAGAGCAAGACAAACACAAGGCAGAGATGTTTACACTTCAGGATGAAGTCCTACACACTTTAGCTCCTGTTGTTGGGTCTCTAAAATAATGGAAGTGAGAGCGGCTCTTCAGCCCACTTCTCTCGTTCAGTATTCAGCCTCATCTTTTCTTCATGGCTGCATTAGTCCCTGCAGGGGGAGCGAGGCATGCAGGCAGAGGCACTGGTATGGATGGATGGGCTGGATTGGATTTGGATTGGCAGGATAGGATTATACAGGCTTTGGCTCTGATGAATCTGCCTTACCATTCTTTCTCTCACTGCTAGTCATCTGGTATTTGTGCAGGTGCTGCATGCATGCAGTTAGCATTTGTGAACACTAAGATGCAGAAATCTGTGCAACCCTGTGATAGTGAGATAATGTAAACAGACTTTACTAAGAATTAATACTGTAGTTTAAATTACGGCTTGGGTTTTAATTGAGGTT
>JBBPCX010000002.1:17153288-17166895 GCA_037974365.1 Hydrocynus forskahlii | reverse complement strand
ACTCATATACCAATATGACAGACCTGGTCACACCATTCTAGTACCAGTGTGAATGTGTGAATACACTCACTGCCCTTTCCATTATCTTTCTTCTATCTTTGGGTAAGAGTATATTTGATTCTGAATTACTTACTGTCAAGGTGCTAATTCACACAGATGTAACAGTTGTCACAGTCTCCACCACACTAACACAGATACACCTACACAAGAACACAATACACCACCATGCAGCTCAGCTGTAAACTGACAGGCAGAAAGCATAAAGTGATCAGTGTGAAAAGTATCCTGTAGGGGGCAGAGGTGGCATGTAAAGCTGTTTATCAATGCTATTTTGAGTGACCCCACATAGGAGTGGAGGAGGGCGCTAGCAAGAGTGAGGGTGTCAGGTGGCCGCAGAGACGCTAAACTCACACTGGCCTGCTATCGTCACATTCCATTCCTAAACCATGATAAAGCCACCAGCCCCAACCCAAACAATCACATGACGGTTTACATTCACACTGCCCCTGTGTGTGGCCTAGGACTTCGGGGTTTAGAATAGTGCCCAAATCGTCCCTGGAATGTCATAGGCAAATCGTAACCTAGTGAAATGAAATTTCCCAAAAGGGGAAAACATTCTAAAGCACACAGTATGTCACCCAACAGTTACACATTTACAAGTTTGTTTGAGATTTAGGCCATGATGAGGGTGAAGGAACAAAGAAGTCCTTTATTTGTATAATGTAGTGCCTTCAGATCTCTCTCTCTTTCTCTTTCTCTCTCGCTCTCTCTCTCTTGCTGCAAAAGTGAAATAAGAAAACACTTCAGTTTCATTGTAGCTAGATTTGCAGAGGCATCAATTGCTGCTTAAATCAATGAGCTGGGAAGTGCACCTGAATCTGAGAAGACATGGAAGGAAATAATACCTTTTTAACACAGTGTAAATACAGAACATGAAAACAACCACACCTTAGTGACCATTTTTAGTTATCCTTTATAAAATAGCACATTCGTGACCAGACTGAAGAGGTTCTGCTGTTTGTGCATTTTTGTTGTGACACTGTATTATACACCATCAATGCCATAAATGTGCAGTAGTTTCCATTGGTTTTGCCCATAAAAGCCTTTATGAGCTCAATCTGGTGAAATAACTCTAAATTATTTCAATATTTTATCTGTATCCATGTGGGTGTGCTGGTCAAAAGTTTCTGTAGGTATTTTTACAGTGCTTTGTATTGTAGAAATACACCAAATAGGAGAATCATGCCCACATGCACAAAAATGTACCAATGTTCCATTTTCACGTTAAAGGTGACATATTGTACCTCTTTTTAAACAAGTTATAACAGGTCTATGGGCTATACAAAACATGTTCATGAAGTTCTTTGCACAAAATCACTCTCACATAAATAAGCTGTTGCTGGCCACGCCCCACCCATCCCATGCTTACGCTGTGCGTTTACCACAAGTGAAAATGGCAGAAAACTGAGGCACTATCCAGCCCTATATGTTCGGATTTGTGTTGTTCTTTGTAGCCAACAACACAACACTTCATGAGTGACTTGCCTTTGCCTGTTGCCATAGTGCTCGGCGTCTTATGCACGTGCTCGTAAAACAAGAAGACAAAAATGGCAGATCTTCAAATAATCTAGTGGGTGGGGGCTCGACAGGTGAGGGGTGGTTCTATGCAAATTTCCTCATCCTGACGTCAGAATAAGGGAGCCGTCCATATGGTTCATAGAAGCATATGATTCCTGACACCAAAATCTTTCAGTTGACTCACAGAAAACGGATGGTTTTTTTTTCGCACTTGGAGAGTTTATAGGAGCAGTAGAGACCCAAATGGAAATACAAAAGGATGCAAAAAGTGAGTTTAGCATAATATGTCCCCTTTAAAAATTATCTTTATAATCTTATTTTGTTGTTTTATAAACATAAATTTTATAAACTATTAAAAATGACAGACAAGTTTATATGGTTTGCAGCACAGAATCCTATCGCATATATTGTGAGTAAATATCAAGGGAGTCGCCATACACCTGTTTTTGGGCTCAATACAGTTTTGACTCTGATTCCTTTGACTTTGACTCCTGTCTTGATTCTACAGATATATATTAAATACTAATTTGTACACGACATAATTTACATAAAATATTATACCATTATCTAAGTTAAACCTGAACAATAGCAAATCCTAGAATGTATAAGCTCTTTAGAACTAAAAAGTTGCTACATTTGAGCATGGGTGCATGCTTGGCATAAGCTCTGACCCTCCTGCCCATTCCTTTCCCACATTACTCTGATAGGATGTGCCCAGATGCCTGGTTTTGATCATTGGCAATGGCTTCCATGAATCAAGTTAACAAAGGGCCTTTGGAAAGAGCAAGGTGTATATTTATTTACTTGATTTATTGAATAGTGTGTATATTTTATGTTTTAGTGTATTTGTGTATGAGTAAGATATCATACCCCGCTGGATGAGCCTGGTGCTTCCTGCTTGGAGACGGCAGCCTGGTACATGGCCATGCGTTCTTGTAGTGGGATAGGTTCAGAGTGAGGCCTGCTCCCCTGCCGCTCTGCCCCCTCACGATTACCAGGCCTGGAAACAACCACCACGCTGCCTGCAGCTGCAGATAATAATAAACAATGACACACATTAATAGAAATAAGCCACTCTGAGACAACAACCTATGTACACCAATGAAATTAAGACATTATACATTGTATTTATGAAATCTGAAGCCTGAAAGAGTTTTGCTTCCCAGCTTAGTGCATCGGTTTAATGGTAATGGAGTCATACTTCTAAATGATCGGTCTACTACAGAGCCCAGCCTTTTTCCATAATTTTCCACATTTTTAGCATAAAGAGACCGCAGCTGGTACATGAAACTAATAAAAAAAAAACTTGGTTATGATAATATCAAAACAACCATCAACTGGGCTCATTAAAAGTGTTATTTGTTTAAAAAACACCAGAATTGGAGGACTCATTTCTTAGCAAACCCCCCCGCCCCCCAAGTTTGCTAAAGACCCCACGATAGAATTACGTAACATCCTGCACTGCGCAAGCTGAAAAATTGCATAAGCACACATCAAAAAACAGAAGCCACTTTTTTTAAATATAGCTACAGACCATATAAGGAGCTCATTTTCTGAGAGACAAGGATGCTGGATGTTATCCTTATGCTACGCATTTATCAAAGGTCGCTATTGGGAGTGTAAGGCACATGCATGTTTACCTGGGCAATAGCCCAGTGATTTTTCCCCACAGGGTGCAGAGGCTAAAACTAGATCAGTCTTACAGGATTGCCTGCTGCTACCTCTGCACTGTTAGAGCATGCAGTCACTCTGTTACCCTATCTAGTCTATACATAGTCAACGAGGCATTCATACAGGATCTTGCCAGATTAAAAAAGAACTCCAATGAATCAAGACAGTCCCCTTATACTGGAGCATCATTCAAATCAATTATATACACGTCTCACTGGCAGCCCAATTAAACACGGTAGAATATGGATTTATGTTTCAACACCTATTGTAAAACATTGTTAAGATAATTAACTACTGGCAGGACACACACACACGCACACACACACTTACACACATACGCCACAGAGTATTCTCATTACCTGAAGAGCGAGAGCTGTGCATCTCAGCCCAGCCACTGTGTCTGTTTATGTTTGTTCATTAATATATGCCCAGTGCAAAAGAAAAGTACCTCATTCGTGCTAATGTGAGCAATATCACTTGCCAACTGCCCTGACTTATCGAGTAATTAAGGTGTCAATAAACATCATTTATTTGAGATCTGTCATGGCTCTATAACAGAGCACAGTTCTACAGTTGATGTAATTCTATTCTAATTGCTCAAAATAATGGCATCGTTTATTTATTTGTTTGTTTTCTTTTGTACAGAACCTGTGTGCATGGATTCTGTGTAAAGATGTTTCAGTCCTCAGACAATGTTTTTCCCCTCTGATAGCACTGGAAAACCTGAAAGGAATCAGCCATGCACTAAAATAGAAAAGTCAACTGCCATAACAAGAAATAATGACCCTAATTAAAATAAATCACTGTGGCATGGGCGTGAAAACAAATATTCTAATATTTTAGGCAGCACTGCCCTAAAAGAAAGGATAGGACAGCAGAGCTGACAACAGGGTATGTGCAAAAACCACTCAGTCTTTCTGTTATTGCAACTAAAAAAATGTTCGAATGACACTAACCCTTTATTACTGACTAAAAGCTATGTTAAAAAGCTATGCATGGATATGTTGCTCCCGTGTTGTTAATTACGTTGCCACAGGACTTTTGAGAATGAATGTAGCAGGCAAAAGCTTCAACAGCCTCATTATTATATTATAAAACATCATTCACAGTTATTCCCAGCAACAAATCAGAATTTGAATCCTTATAGAATAGTGTTCATGTACACAATAAAACAATTGAGGTCCACTTCAGAATTCTGAAATATTAGACTGTGATTGATTATAAATTCATTCACCATCTCCATCCATTAATGACAAACATAACAATACAAGCAAATGCTGCCACACGTGTTGGGCTTTCCCGCTGTGTGATATTGTTTTGGTATTCATATTTTCCTTTTTAAGATTACCGAAACCTAAGCAGCAATTGCAAATGGGTTACATCACTCTCTACATGACATAAATAAGGACTTTGAGAGTCTTTGAAAATAGCTGTCTTAAATACAGACTACGCAGAGACTGAATCACATGATGTGTGGTTGGGGGTCTCATTGGTAGAATATGGCCTCCCTGGGCCGAGACCAGTCTCTGACACTATTTTAACACCACTGGAATGGGGGGCATGTTCGTGTAAAACCAATCAAGCTGTCAAGAGGAATGAGCTCAGACCATAGCCTGAAAAAAGTGTGGTTACAGTTACTTGCATGCCTCGAAAGCCTTCAAATAGTACCGTGCGCCTTTGTGGGTGGTACTTTTGCTATATTCTTGAATAAAGAATGATATTGGAAGTTCGTTTTGCAGTGCACAGTGGTGCAAATGGTGGTCCAGAGTGAAGTTAAGAAGGGAGTGAAACAGTGTCAATGGTTCTGGGCTATCTTGTGACGAGTTATGTTCGGTGAGAGCTCGCATGACAGGAAAGTGAAGTAATCTAGGCGCCATGTACCTGCAAAAATAAATCCGCCTTATTTTAAACTAGTATGGCTAGAAGGGTCAGGTTTCTAATGGAGAAAAGCAGCAAGAGAGCCTGACAAAGGTTAGAACTGAAAGTCGGCTGAACTCTGGGTCATTCAGCCTTTAAATACCGCTAATTAAATACCACTTAAGTAAGCAGAAAGTGAAGGCACTGACATCACCACTAAGTGCTTCCAGGAGAAGGGTGCAAATTCCAGTACAAAAATGTTGCTCACTCAGCATGAGAAACAGGCGGCTGGTAGCTGTTCAAAATTTCAGCTGTAGCATCCACTCAGATACCAGCACGACCACCACGGCTATGATACAGAGCTCATAATCACACAAAGAACAGACTAGTGGTAACATAAACACAAATAGTAAATTAAAAGAATGTATTAGACATTCTAAGGCATGAATAATATAAAATATTCTCACCAGTGATTTGACTAATCACTTCAACAGAAGGCCCTTTCACACTACATGATCCACAAATTCCTATATTCACTTCTACCACACTGCACAACTCGCCATGGTATTCAAGAAATTCACTCTTTTCACATCGCCTGAAGTGATTTTATCTGACAACCCATTAATGTTAAAGAAGCAGTGGTTGGTAAAAACATGATGGGTTACATTCCCACACAGGGATTCAGACCTAGTTCTAGACTTAAAAGGCTGTTCAATGAAGAATCTCCTCTGACACTTTAATTTCATCCAAGAGAAGGCATATTGTGACCATCCTGAAAAGCATTAAGAGAAAGCGAGTTTTATTTTTTGAAAGCGCAGTATATATCAGATGCCGATGCAATGCCAGCAGCACAATCAACAAACCAAAAATTGCTAAATGGAATAAAATATAATACGGACAAAACTGTTTTTTCAACTACATGGTATAGTTTGGGACATGTTGGATTCAAAGTCCATTATCAGAGTGACAGAGATGCACCCTCTGCAGTCACGCCGCCCATTATCTACTGAAAGACTTTTACTTTTCCTCTCTCTAAGAGCTCTATGCAATGGAACAATGCATCAGATCCCACTAGACCTTCCAGACCACAGAAACAGGCTCCTCAGTCAATAAACCTTTTAAACAGTAAAACAAAACAGTTATTCCCATAATCGCCTATTATATTGCTGAAGACCTAACAAAAAGGGACCATTCACTGGAAGGAACCCAACTCACCAACTGTTTGTAGCTCTAGTTCTAATGGAGGAGAAAGAGATGTGATAGAACTCCACAGATTGGAACAGGCGTGCTCGGCCTGGCCTGCAGGTCCCCTGATGTGACAGTGGTCTCGTGGTGGTGGAGACCAGCTCCTCCAGCAGCCTCACTACGTTAACTGGAGAGCTGAGACACAGCAGGTTTTATTTCCAAACCCTCCTCTCCCCTGCCCTCCCAGCCCCACGTACTTCCACCAAGGCTTTTTTTAGAGACTTTCATGCCTTCCATGCTGAGTTCCAGAAACCCACTTCCCTGACCTTCCTAAAGCTGCAGAGGCCCTCCCGTTCTAAATCGCCATTCTTTATTCTGTCATTACAGATGGTGATATGGTGGTAGGAAGAAGAAACAACATGAGGACCTTTACCCTGCACTTCCAAAAACAAAAACGGGCAGAAGTTATGAATTATGAATACAGTCAAGAGGCTATATGTCAAGTTGGAAACATGCAGGAACGTTCGGTGATTTTCCTCTATCTAAAGCATTTCTCCCTGTAGTAGATAAAGGACAGTAGCAAGCTGTTGACCAGTGCTTTATCAGCCATGCCCTGACTCATTAACATAAATTGCATCCTTTATCTGCCTCTTCTGTTCTCTTCTCTTCATGCTTTCCTGGCTATAAATTACAGCTACAAGTATGGCTGGTTATTGCTTTGCTCATTTCATTAACACAGCAGAGACCAGCTAGATCTGAAGAGTTCTTTTATGTTTGCCTTCAGCACTATCTCTCTATTAAAACCCCAAACAAAGTATTGCCCAAAACATGTCTCAAAGAGTGTCCAGATGCTGGAATGCAGAGCATGGACTTGTACTCAATGGCTAGACTGAAGAGAGGGGTAGGTTTAGGGTCTTTATTTTGTGTCACTGCTGCAGTGGTGGGGCCTGGAGGGTGTCAAGTAGTACAGCATAGATCCCTGGCGCTTGGGGAGAGAGCAAGAGGCTCAGCTGGACATCAGACTATCTTCTTCAGCCCCCAAAGGAGAGGGATGAGGTTGCATGAGTTAGTAATGCAGTGGGATCTAGTAGTCTGGCATGGAGGTAAATGACACCACCTTGCTGTTTCCTAGGCCAGGCTGTCACCTGTGCTCAGAAATAAGCCAGCCGTCTTTCCACTCCACATCAACAGCAACGCCAGGCAAGCCTCAAAGCAAGACGATCCAAAAACTCACATCTACTGACACCTGCTACCTATGTACAACATCAGAGGAAGGGAGAGCGAGAGAGAGAGAGAGAGAGAGAGAGAGAGAGAGGGAGAGAGCAAGAGAGAGAGAGAGAGAGAGAGAGAGCGAGCATGAAAAACATGAATGCAGAAGATCAAGAAAAGGAGACACAGAAACTGAACATTACGGTATTAAAAAGCCAGTATGTATAGTTGGAAAATTACACATTTTTTTCTTTTTATAGTTATTGGGACAATGACTATATTGCTAAAGCCCAGAAGTTTTTTAATGTGCACATGTTGCAGTTTTTTTGCACACATGATACATTTTTAAACATAACATCTCCTACCAAACATAGTATTTATCACTGATTGTATGTCCTTTACACTTGTTTGTGTACTGAAACGGTTGAACTGGGGGTAAATAGATGCAGCATCTGTAATTCATGTATTCATTGCTTTGGCACTGTAGCACCCTGTTTTCCCCTTTGGGAACAGTAAAGTACCAAAAAATCTATAGTGTCAGTCTAATTTTAATGGAATTTAATGAAATGGTATTTATAGCCCCATTAGGCGGCAAAGAAGAATTACCCTTTAATACACACCATCCAATTTTACAGGCCCAACAAGAAATAATTAAATAAAAATATGTTTTGAACAAAATGGTTTCTTATTTGGTAGCAAATCATTTGTAATCAATGACGACCTGAAATCTGTGACTCCAACACTCTGCAATGTCCCCATAAGACTTCACAGAACTCTTTTCCACTGACACTTTAAGAAGTTGGCCTTATGTTCTTGAGGCTTATATACTGTGGTGAAATCTCAGAGGTCATATGTATCTTTCTCTTTATACACATCTATGCTTTGACACATCTATGCCTACATCCTGGGGAGTGATCTTGGTCAACAGTTGTTTTTTTCAAGATTGAAGGAATTCTTCAGTCTTCTACTATTGTCATGCATGGGCTGTGAAGGCACTTGCTGCTTTTGTTGTTGAATTAACTAATTAATTAATTGTCTGAATAATTATTGTGCTCTAAAATGGAATTTTATGCATTAAAATATCTGTATTCGTACATGGTTCACCCAGTGTAGATTCATAAGTACTTTGAATGAAAGCTTTAATTAACAGTCCATCTGAACTGGACCATGAAATTTATATGCAGTACTGCATAACATCATGTCTTTCGCAAAATAAGGCTTTATCCGGGTCATATTTAGGCCTGCACTTGTGGCAAACAGTATCACCATCCAGCATGCCATTCAGTCACCCTTAGCCACAGAACACAAGCTATATTTATAGAATCAAGCCATGGTTTATGCAACAAGAAGCAATTCTTAACACACTCTGCACTGTCATCTCCATATCATATTGTCCTCTTTTTCTCTGCCTGTGAGTGTCCTTTGATGGTTAACCATGAAGTGAAGCCATGCAGAGAGGCTCAGGAGCTAACTACCAGCTGAGCCTGTCAGCTTACCTTGTCTCTCTCTCTCTCTCTCTCTCTCTCTCTCTCTCTCTCTCCCTCCCTCCCTCCCTCCCTCCCTCCCTCCCTCCCTCGCTCTCTCTCTCCCTCGCTCTCTCTCTCCCTCGCTCTCTCTCTCCCTCGCTCTCTCTCTGTCTCCTTGCCTCCTCACAGCTGTCTCTCTTTAACCTGTGTGCTGTCTTCTTCCCTTCTGAATCCTCCTTTTTTCCCACCACCCTCTGTATTTCTCACTTTCTAACTGTCTCTCCTTCACAGGAGCTTAGCGTTGACTTCCATCACATTTCATACCAGCCATTACATATGATGGAAAGCATGCCAAGATCACCATGAAGGAGAAAGAGAAAGAGAGAAGAAAGCAAAACAGTCACCACACAGAGAATAATGAGCTACCTGTTCTTCAGAGCACCGCAGATGGCTTTTAAGAGCGTTTGGCAACTCATTTATCTCTGACAGGGTTATTCTGCGCACACACACACACACACACACACACACACATAACTAACTGTATACAATACAGCAGGTCAAGGTTGACACAACTTTTACAGCAGATGAACAGGTAGTGACAGGGGCTGGACTTGGCATCGTATTCCGTCACTTTAGCATCATCGAGCTCATAACTCACCTTCACAGCGCTCTGTAGTTGGTCGCATACGCTGCATACATGTTTGTGTTTAGTATTTCTGACCACTTGCCCTAGGCTACGCTCGGTGACTGACAAACACAGCAAGGAGTCACAAACAAAATCTCACAGCTTGTTTTCACAGGACCGTGATTTATACCTGTCATCATAAATATTCTGCGGCGGAACAAAACAAGTCGCAATGCAAAGGGCCTGGACGAGATGAATTTCAAGGCACACTTCAAATGCCCCACTCACAAGTAGCAGTGTGCTAGTAAAGGAGAAGTTACAAACTTGTTATACAGTCCTCTGTATCGGCTAAAATAACAAAGTCTTGACACAAAGGTATTGATTTGCTTACCTATAATACCTTCCTACCTATAATTAATACTTCAGTATGTAATACAAACAGCATTATGGGACCTGAAAAGTATAAATACAGAAACATCAATTTCCAGGTTACAAAATACTAACAGCTTTTCAGGATGAAATATTCACAGGTCCCTTGCAGACTTATTCCAAACATGAATGCCGCTCTAATGATACGCTACCCATTTTTCATCAGCCAGGTGAGCAAGGAAATAAAAGCACATCAAAACACCAGCTTCACCTTCTTCAAGAACAAAGTGCACAGAAATGTAATTTAAAATGCATTAAATCATTTTAGATGGTTTAGCCTTCATTTCCAAATAAAAGAGGGAAAAGGAATGAGGACAAATTAGGAACGCATTGGAAAGTGGATGAGACAGCATTTCCGTGCTTTTAATGACTTTGCTATGGCTGTGTAGCATAATTAGATTTGCACTAATAAAAACACATTTGTCAGCCTAATATATGTGAATAAATATTGTCGTTTTACTGCGAAAGCTAATTGTGTCCTGACATATTAAAATTGCCAACAAATGTTTTGTTTTACTACCCTGTAATTATTTCACTACAGAGTTTATCACTGTAAAATCATACAGATTGCCGAATTATTACTAATTCATAGCCCTGCCATCTGATGCACGGAGACGGGGCACTGACATTTCAGCACTAGCCAAGATTAAGGATTTACTGTTGCTTGTTTTTAGAGAAACTGAAGGTCTAATTCCAGTAGCACCTGACTTCTAATACATTTTTCCAAGGTAACATGGATTTTCCACAAAATATTCAAAAAGAAGGTCTAGCAATTGTATACAGACAAAATAGTGATTTTAGGAGAACACAGGTTTTTTACTGTATTTTCAGAGCAAAGGTTGTGTCTTGACTTGAGAATAGCAGGTTGGTGTTTGCTGCAAAGGGCTGTCAGGAGTCCTCCAGGGCATTTGGAGGTTGTTTGAATTTGGGTCTGACCTTTAAGACAGAACATGATGGATTTGGATATTAGACGCACCCCAGGGCCACTGCCTAAAAAGTAAAGTTCAACACATGCTACATAGTATGATGAGCTTCAAAGCTTTCAGGGACAGCTTTTGGGTGAAAGGAACAGTCAAGACAAAGGAAAGGAATGCATTAAGCTCAGGCTTGCACTAGACGTCAGGATTCAGTCCATCTTTAATCAGGACCATACATTAGATCTGGGCGGCGAACCGCTCAGCATGTGCCATGCTAATAAGCTGCGACAGCTGGCAGGTTTGGATTAAGGCCCCTATCAGCATTCCCCTTAGCTTTCCTGCTTCCTTTGGCTGTGCACTGGATTTTTCTTCTCCAGAGGACTTGGGTGTCCTTCCTTGGCTCCTCTCCCAGACAGAACTGTGCATTACAAGATCATATTTTATAGGCATGGCGACACTCTTGCTGGATTTCTCTTGATGCAGACACTAATAAAAAAAAAAAAGAAGTCTAGTGCTACCAATAGTGTTTCAACTCACTGGGCTACACGGAAAAATCAAGACACAGAAAGTGTTACAAAAAAAGATTCCATTAAATATGGAGCAATAAATTGCTATTTAAGGGCTGGACTCTCCCTCAGCCTCCACAAGCTTGCCTGAATCATTTAAAAGAGCAGAAGTAAAAAGGCATCAAGCTTTAGCACCACAGTAATGGAAATTCTGTAAAAGCTCAGAACATGGAAGTGGCTAAACCACTGCACAGTCATAGGTGAGTCTACAGCTGACCCATATACAGTTAGAGTTACAGTGGCACAGTGAAAGCCTGCCAAAGGGTGCTGGGCTCACGCAATCTGCTCTATTCTCTAATTCTGGCTTTATGTCAACTACCTCCTCTCTCCTCCACCCACTGAAATCTCAATCACAAAGCCATTACTGACAGCAACGTGCTCTAATGCTTCTTCACCCATCAATCACAGAGCACCAACAATACAATATAATAAAGCTGAATCAACGGGCTTTACAGAGACTCTGTCTGAGACTTGCTTTGGGACGTGGCAAGAGTTTAGGTTGAAGTGGAAGTCAGTGAACGTTTGTCATTTCTAAGTAAATTTAGACAATATACTACAGTGATGACTGATATAAAAAGTAGGACATCACTTTTATTTCTAGGCCTGAAGTTGAGTGCTCTAAAACCAATATTTTCATCATGAACATTCTAGGAGTCCGTTTAAAGTAGAGCTTCATTGACATGAACATTTCATGATAGTTACCAATATTGATTTTAAGAAATTACAAGGCCAAAATTCGGAATTCTTAAGTTAGGTCTTCAACTTAATATGGACATTGAAATCAGAGCTCAGAGCCCCAAATGATGTACTTTTCGACCTTCTTGTGTTCGAGCTACAGAGTGGAAAAAACATGAAGACCTAAATGAAAGCCAACATTGTAAGCAACAAGCTAGACAGAATGATTTATGAGTGTGATATGAGTGATAAAATTGACATCACAACGGCTTATCCTTAAACTTACAAGGGGGTGCTGGAGCCTAGCTTAGCAATATAAAAAGTTCTAAACATAATTACCTGTATTTATGAAGTTATATATTGGTGCAGGCAGTGTTAGAAGTCTTGCCCAGGGACTCCTATTGGTGTAGCATGGTGTGCTTACTCAGACATCGCAACCTTTTTAGCACACTACATTAAACCAACCTGTGTAAACCAACCTGAGATTTGATGAAATACACTGAACACTAACCTGACTTCAGAAGTATGAATTCCCAGCAAAGGTGGTATTTTCTTTGATAATTTTTTTAAATATAAGTCAGAAATTTAGTTATGAGCTCTAGTCAAACATGCAGACTCCAATAGCTAAGGAGTACCTTTCCTCTGCCAAGTCAGTCCTTAATTGTCCAATAACCTAAACTTACATAAACAATGAAAACAATTTTTTGTTGTGGTTACTTTTGAAGCAGTTCTATAAAACACCTAACACGTTTATGTCAAAAGAATATACAGACGACCCCCAAAATTCATAGGGGTTATGTTCCAAGAATTGTGGAAAAATGTGAATTTGTGATGTGGTTTTATAGTCTAAACCATAAATATGCCCCCAAATATGCTCCCAGTATGCTCCCACATTTAAAATTTATTTTAAACTCAGCTTAATACATGACCCTTAAAAAAATGGTAAACTTGAGGTAGCTCCACGCGGGAACCTGTTATGATGCGGGAATGCTAGACTGTATCTGCCAGAGATGCGTCATAGGGCAGCAGCCAATCAGCAGCAAGGAGAAATGAATAAAACTCTCGGATTGGCTACTTTCTAGCCTCCCGTCTCTGAGTACAGGGATAGTTCACCATCCCAGGATGCTTTTTTGTACACGGTTCCTTTGTGTTCTCTGGACAGTACTAAAAAATGTATACAGTTATATTGTATATGGACATTTAGATGAATTTACATAAATATTTCTGTTACAAAATTAGTAAATTATATTTTTTTTAGCACTAAAATGCATGAAAAATGATATATTGCCACGAAAAAACAAACAAAAAAAATGCGGAGGATATCTGCGGTTTCCACTAACAATTATTTGTTGATGTCTAAGAAAAAAGTCCACAAACGACTGAAACTCAAACGACCACCACTTTGCAGTGGTACACCCAATTAAATATA
>JBBPCX010000002.1:17121363-17153269 GCA_037974365.1 Hydrocynus forskahlii | reverse complement strand
TATATATATATGTATATAAATACATACATATATTACGTAGGTATTTTGTTCATTATATCAATATGTAGCAATAGATCAATATATCTAGTTTTAAGGACACACATCCTGGACTAACTTGCATTGCTACTGATGACACTGATCTAGTCTACAGAGTAGGCTTTCCTGTGCCTGTGAAGTATTATTACCACACATATTACCATGGCGCTGTGTATATAAGGGGCCATAAAGTCTGGCCTGGACACAAGTGTTGGTGCACTGTATCACACACAGACAGGAATGTGTCAGCATTCATCATTCCTGTACACCTTTCCCCCACACCCTGCTGAAAGGGCACACTGACATCACAGGAGGCAGCCAAAAATAAAATACACACATCCAAGGTAAGTGAGGGACAACCACAGAAGGAGAGTGTGTGGTTACTTCTAAGTGTATTTGTGTATGTGTGTGTATGCGAAAATACAGTTTCATATCAAAATATTTTGAAATACAAGAGAAAAATGACAAAAATGCCCCAATTCATCATGAAATCTTTGCTGCAATGAAATATTTACCTTGATATATTACATAAAAAATTTAAGCAGGGTTGAAAAGGGGACTATATTGTACAAGTATGTTTCATGTGGTGGAAACCACATGCATATTTATCATGAAACATCAATAAGGAAATCTGTCACCATTCATTTTTAATCAAAAACCCGCAGTGCCAAGGGTGCTGAGCTATCCTGACATACTTTCTGTGGAAGTTATCTCTGCATGGTAAAGGCTTATTTCCCCTGATTAGCTGAGAAACAAGTGTAAACAAGCATCCACAGACAACAAAAAGAAAGCTGACGCCAATGCACCAAGCAAAAACCCTAAAAGCAAATAAACCCAGCTCCCTCATCTGCAGCATCTCATCAAATAACATTTTAAATTAGCATTTACTATAAACAGGTTCTGGGAGTCAGAGCGTCATTATACACTGAAATCTGGGCAAAAATATTAAAGCTAATCAGTATGTTTTTAAATATGAATTAGACTGTGGCTATAAAAAAGAAATACAGTGCAGTCCTTAAGTATTTGGACAGTATTTTGCCCTAATTTTTCTACTGTTTTAGCTCTGTAGACTCGCACTTGGAATTTAAAAGGGAAACAAGGTCCATGCGCTTACAGCGTGGGCTGTCAGATTTAATTTAAAGAAGTTAAAGCTAACTGAGTCTTTAAGCTGCAGAAAAGCATACAGCAATCAAGCTCTCAAGCTCTCAAGTTCTAGTCAAACACAGCATATGCAGACACCAGTCGCTAAAGGAGAGCTTTAATGATGGATGCGGCTGTCATTTTCCAAGTATGAATGTCATTTCTTAATTGTCACATTTCCTAAACTCAGCTAAACAGTAAAACATCAATGCTATGGTCCTTCTGGAGGTGGAGCTTTGAAGGATTTGTTGTTAATTTGACCAACTGTTCTGATCACAGAAAAGTGTTATTCTCATGCCAAAGGTTAGGTAGATTTGGCTGCATTAGACATTTATTTATTTACTTGTTATGTTTACCCATATGGTGTTTTGGGTTCATTATAAGCCCAGCCAATATATCTTTTTAGCTTGGCCTTGGGTTTAAGGACATGCCATTGATGAGAGGACTAATCTAGGGTTCATCTTTACCAGTGCCTTAGAATTATCACACAGGATACACCAATCGGATAACATAGGGAGTCCCTAGTCACTAGTGACATCCCCTAATAAAAATTATGTGAGGACATTAATTACTAAAGTCTGGGAACACTATTCTAATGTGTAAGGGGTGGGAACAAGATAGCTGACGTGTGGCCATGACCTAGTAAGGCATAGGAATCACTTAATTACCTGATTCCCACAATATAACTCTCATAATTTAAACACCTTGTTTCCACTACACACTAAGTCAGACTTGTGATTTGACTCAGTTTTATTGTCCCAAGAATTGCTATATTGTGGCCATGCATTAAGATCCCTTCCGCGCATCTTAATAAGTTATTTCTTGTAGGAAGGATGTCACTAGCAGGGTTCTATGAGTAGTTTGAAAAAGTACTTTTGATCATATTAATTGCAATTAATCAACTGCATGGAAACCCAGTATGTTTTTTCAGTGACAAGGAAAAGAGTCTTACACTGCACTGCACTTTCTGAATACGTCTATATGCGTCTGCAAGAAATGCCCCAACTTCTTCCAAAGTCTCAGAATGAGGGATTGTTATGGGGTGATGTATAAATCCGGTATTTTATAACAATACAAGATGAAGTAGTTTATAGTCTTGTTTGCTAGAATAAAATCATTAGCCAATTTAAAGCAGAGAACAGAGAAAGAAAGTGGAAGTTGGCATGGGGAATACAGCTTGGGGCTGAGGCAGTGCGGTATGATGTGTTTTTGAGAGGTCAGGGCTATGATTAAAATATTGTTGATGGCAGTATTCCTTACTTTCCATTACAAATCTCCTGTCCTGTGAAGGAGCTGCTCCCACTATTTAGCAGGAATCTAGAAGAACTGGACTGGACTGTGGTTCTCCAGTAGAGGGTGAGTGTCTGGTGTACAGCTGTACTAGTTTTCCTATAAAAAGGAAAGAAAACAAGAGAGAGCAAGCATGAAGTATACAACACTTATTTGCACTTTTGAAAGTAAGTATGCTGTTTAAGGAACCCTTGTACACTTTCACTTTCCTTGTCTCAACATTATTGTTTGTGAATATTTGTTCTCTTTGTTTCCCTTGTCCCTCATATTTTACACAATTCTGGTTTCTTAAAAGCAGACAAGCACAAAATGAGGTTATCAGGGGGGAAAAACAACCCTGTTAGATTCACCAAGATGGCACTGGCTTTAATGTAGAGTAATAGCAGTAAACTCTGTCTTTCATCTGAAAACATCAAACCGCCGCCACATTTTTGATGGGTGCAGTCCCGCTGCTATGGCAACACTGAAAAGCCGCTTCATGCTTCACTAATAAAAAAAAGTACACGAATAGCCTATAAGTCTGCTTCCGTTTCTTTATCCTCAGGAAGCTAAAATGCTAAAAAGTCTTTTTCAAGCACACACTGTCGTCTCTAAGTGCTTATCGGGCCTTCAGGCTGTGAAAACTTGCTTTTGTCTCTAAAATCTATTTGCAAATCAAATGCTCCCCTGACGGTGCTTCCGCCAGAGCTTCTCTGAGGGACTGTGGGTAGATTGTGGCGGGAAGAGAAAACCCTCCTCTAATCACCGGCACAGACACAGACAGCGCTCTGCGGTGCTTTGTTTGCTGAAACACCGTGTCTAAGAAAATCCGCCATGACAAAAGCAGGAACAACACAAAACTCAAGGCGGCTCTTTTCAGGAATATCTCCCCCTGGATCAAATTATCGTCTTTCGCTGACGCTTATCCCTTCCTCTCCTTCTGTCTCACTGCGTGAAAAGTTCTCCTTGCACTTTTTAAACATCTCGAGAAGTCACTGTGAAGTTCAATACCTTCTGCTTCACCACAAATAGAATATCACAGGCTGCCCTCTGTTATTGCTTTTCATAATCATGTGGGAAGATTTGCTCTGTGGGAGAGAGATAGAGAGAATAGCATTACAGGAGCCATCATACATCTCTCTCTCTCTCTCTCTCTCTCTCTCTCTCTCTCTCTCTCTCTGAGCTGGAGTGGAGGTTCTGGCTGACTCTGAGCTGCCTGTCCATCCAGAAGAGTTGTAGAGCTGCTCCAGGCTTAAGGGGATAGCACAGCAGTGTCTATGTGGGATATATTTAGTATGGGGTTATTGAAAGGGGCTTTCCAGTACAGTGCTGAAAAAGGAATCGGGCTATGGACAGCGGACATATACCCAAAACAAAGCCAAATTTCTGACATGTTCTGGAGCTGCTTCAGATATGCTAGAGCAGGAAAAACACTCCAAAATATGTCTGGAACTACGGATTATACTCGTAGTCAAGTAATCTACCGCTTATTTTGACAATGAATCTAGTAATCATTATGTTTAACCCCCTAGACTCCAAAAGAATCCTAGAACACTCTTTGGGAATCCTGGCACTTTTCAACATAACACTTCCCTATAATTAACGTGACAGCTTACTAAGTTATACAAATCACAATAAGTCACCAAGCCATTGATATGGAATGAGATTTGTGATGGCTTGCTAAAGTAATTTCACTCATGGCTGAACAAGACCTTGGCCATGTGCTCAGTCATCCAGCTAAAATAACGATGAAAATACAAAGTTAAACAAAGATTTTAAAAGATATAGATTTAGAAATTAGCCCATGTCATCACCATTATCTAGGTGAGCAGAGATCCTCTCAGACACGTCTCCATATCTGATCTCAACAGAGAAGACTCGTGCAAATGGCTCTGCCTTAGGAAATGTTTAGACTCTAAAGCACACCTTTAAAATGACCTACGGATGTCATATTTATCATTAAATTCGTCAACTAATCACTGATCAATGATTTGGTTTTTTTTTAATCAAGTCACAAATCTAGACCAAAATATAACTAATATTTCACATTTTAATTGACTGTTTTTTTATGAATGAATCACTAATATGCAATATACGTATAGCCAGTATAATCTAAACACTCTCCTAATTCAAACAGCCATTTCACATGCACAAACATCTCGACACCCAGGTTTGCACACACTTCATCCACTCCACAGTCAAGCCAAAGTATAGACCCTAACAGAATCTGGAAAAATAAATTAGCACTTAGATATCTTTAAAAAAATAAAATAAAAGAGCTAAATGGGGAATTCCACTGACTTTCCAAATCCTGTGCATTATTCAATTATTAAAATGTAAGAAAAAAAAGGAAATTTACTGAGTCAGAATTATTTATACCGTTGGTGATAAGAACCAGACATCTGAAGTTTTTAATGTCCTTTAAACCTATTTACAGAACATATTTCACAAGATGGTTAATTTGTTTGATTGAATTATCATGAAATGCCTTTACTCTTTCACATTTTTTCACTCAGGCTCAAACGTAGCATTTCTTGAACAAGAGACATGGTGGCATGATATTTGACTGAATAAAGCACCAGGGTCTGCTCAGCCACGATTATGGGCATAAGCTGTGATTTGCCAGCTTAGATAAGGCAGATCAGGAAGAGAGATTGGATGTAAAGTGGACAGTGCTAGAACTGGACCGCACTGCCGTGGGAGACCAAGGGGATTTAGGAGCGGCGCTCTATCTCTTCCTCCCAGCTTTACTAGGGTGGCCCGTGGGAGAAAGCAAGAAAGAGAGAGAGAAGTAAAAAGGCACAAGCATAGGAGTGAGAGACAGAGAGAGAGAGAGAGAGAGTCTGAAAGAGCTGACGGGGGAGAAGTCACTCTTGTGTAAATCTTCATTTGGAGAAAATGTTGAATTTAAATGGCAGATCTTTTGTTGCTGACGCTCATCTTTTGGCACGCGCTGGTCTCTGGTGATTGGCTGTGGGAGTGAAGCTCTGTTTTGTTACTCTACTTTGAGGGAGACATGTTAAGCCGGTGTTAAAAAGCCGCATCCAGCAACAATCCACAGCTCCAACTCTATCTTCAGCAACAGCCAAGATCAGGAGTGGAAAGTTCTTAAACAAAAGATTGCAAGAACAGAAAGATGTTTATATAAATCTAAACTGAAAAAAAAAAAATCTGTACAGACGTACTTGTGCCTGTTCATGTAGCACTTGTGAATGTTTTATTTATTCATCACATGTGCACAGTCTGACATCTCTATAGTTTTTCACTCTCTCTTTCACTTTGTACTACTGGTCCATTTCATATTCTCAACCGTGCGTGAGCTGCAAGAATGCGTCTTCTCTTCAGCTCTCTGTTAGAGAGGACTACAGAAGATGTTCGAGTCATATCAGCTGATATGACTCCAGCAATGATTACCATCATATCAGCATCAGCAGGTAACTGCCTAAAAATGAGTGTTTCGACAGATGTTTCATTTTCATTGTTATTTCAATGAGAAATTTGATTATGTATTTTGTGAAATGTTGGCAATGCTGGGTTACTATGCATTTGTAACTGCACTGTAATATTTCTCTGTAGTCCTGATTAAGTTAGATTTAGTCCCAGTTTCTACATTTCATAAACATTCATGCATATGTACTGGCATCAAAGCTGTCTGATATGTACAAAAATATGTTAGATATTTGCATTGACCCACATTTCTATTACTGGTGCATATCGGTGCAATAATTCAGCTTAATAATAGCTAATATATAAAAATAATTATAGCACAAAAACAGCTTTACCATAGTTTTAACAGACACACGGGTGTAGTCAAGTGGTTGGCTTGTACATGTTCCTGCCCATTACAAGCTAGTGATGATCTTAAATGGCATTATAGAAAATATTTTTAACCTTGTTTCAGGGCACTCGTAGAGTCATCATGAAACGAGCCACATGCAGAACCTCCTTAACTGCAGTCACTGGTAACCAAACATTTTTTTCTATCATTATTGAATATCAACAGCACTTTCAGACTAAATAAAACATGTTTAGAGTAATCTACATTAATACTGGCTAACAGAGTAAAAAGGTCACTGCTGCAAACATTCAGTAGGCCATTAAAAAACATTTTATTCTCAATAACCTAGCAATAAAAAACAAGAGGAACGAAGGATAGAGTTGTTTACTTTAGCATCATTTGTTTTCAAAAATGATAATATAGTTAGACTATGATAATATTTATCAGCATTTTTCATACAAATTGATTTCAGGGTTTTTTTTTGTTTTGTTTGTTTCTGCTTTTTCCAACACAAAACAAAAACTTAATATAGCCTGGATCTCGACAGACTCTATTTGTCCAGGCTCACCTCTAAAGTTTGGCAGCAACACTAGTGATATGTAAGCAATCCCAGTCCTGAACAGCCATGAAAATAAAACTCTTCCTCTGTCCTAGTCAAGCTGCTGAAAAACAAACCTTTAAGGCATTCTAGAAGAGGCAGTCATAGGAGTATTAATCTAGAACAAATTACTGCTAGGAAAACATCTATGTTAAAAGAGGAGTTTTGCTGCTGCCTGTGGCAGAAAAGGTCAACAGCCCATTGATGTCCTCTATAAGTCCCGAAGTCTTCCACTCCACCACAGCAGTGAGAAGATCTCTGAGAAACATTTATATCTGTACACTTGGCCAGTTATGGTATATCCACTACTTCAGACCAGACCACGCCACGGGTTCTCTCTTTCTTCATTAAAAGATAATATGATGAGTCTGCCCCAAGCTGCAGACCTTCACCCGGAACTCTTCAGAACCTTTGATGCTCCGAGAACCATGGGAATACTGAGGATTTGATAGTGAGCAACCCACGCAGGAGCCGTGCTGCTATAGGCTCTCCAAATGGTACAGGTTGCTCCCAGGCTGTTTGGAGGAGACAGGGCTTTGTCTCTGATCTGACTGGAGAGAAGGTGAGAGGAGTAGAAGTAGTAGGCCGCAGGCAAAGAAATTCTCCCTCCCTTTTTCTCTCTCACTCTCTCTCTGTCTCACCCACTCTCACTTTTCCCTCTGGTGTCTCTCACTCCGCCATCCCCCCTGCTCTCTTCATGCCTCCAGGATGTTGTGGTGCAGTAATTAGCACCACGCTCAGGTCCGCTTGAGCGAGTGTTTGGTGAGTAAAATGTGTGTTGGTGTGTTTATTTTCTGATACTCAAAGAAAGTAGTTAAAGAGAATCCTGGGAGTCAGTCTGAGAGATGTACCAAGAGACTGCCTATACAAGGTCTTAAATACATCAAAGGTTTAGGGATGTTGGTGCGTGAGTGTTGACTTGGCTTTCTAAAAGGATGCAGAAATACGTTAACAGAAGTGCTGCTTCAGCAATCCTATACCAAACACACTGGCGGCACCCAAATACACAGGACAGGCACTGATAGTACACATGTGTACTGTCTAAAAAAATACAGAACACATAGGAGCCCTGAAAAAGTAATGGGCTGTACTTGATTCAACACGTGCATCGCTTCCGCATAACACACACATATAACATCAACCAGAGCCGGGCAGTACTGATAAAACATAGCTATATCTTCCAGGTTCTAAGATAATATTAATAAAATTCATAAATTAGCATTAATGAAGTTTCTCAAAGGATTCCATTTTTTTCCACATTTCTTCATAATTTAATCACTGAGGTTTAAACAAGGTTATTCAAAGTGGCTTAATGTGAAATGGTGCATTGAAGAGAAACTCTTTCTTTGCTGTGAGGGTGATAAGAACCCCTTACAGCACTCAAGATGAAGCTATATGCCACAAATGGAGGCATTTAGGCCAGAAAATTGTATCTAAAACAACATGTAGGGATCGCACAGAATATTTGAAATTGTTTCCCATAAACAGTTAGGGTTAGGGTAGCTTTGTCACCATTGTGAAACATTGTGACTCTTCACATCAAACCACTCTGAATGATGAATTCAGTACAAATCAGTGACGTTCAGTACAGTGACGCTCCTCATTAAAGAGCATTAATACAGTATTCAGTGCTGGTGTTCTAAACCCAAGGAATTTCTTACAAAATCAACACAGAGTATTGAAACTGGACAGGAATGTTTATGTACAGTTTAACATTAACCACACAGAAACATTCTCTTGGACACTGTGGGGAAATAAAACATACCATATAGATTTTAACAACTAAAACCAAACTGCTGAGCAATTGGGATACAATTACACATGACTTTTTTCAGTGCACACGCTTGTACACATACACATACACACATACACACACACGCACACACACACACACACTCACACTCACAGGTGCAATATCCAGGGCAGATACAGTAAACCTTAATTTCACATACAGCCTCAAAACACACTCTCTTTTGCAACCATCTCAGCTGAAACCTAATGAATGCAAATCTCTGCTCTGCTGCCTTCATCATCCTCCAGAAACTTTGCACCCTCCCATCGCTGAGCTGGAGCCCGTCCCGTTTCTCCCGTGCACGTGTGGGTTGGGCCGATCAACCATTTGGTGTTAAATCTGGCGTGGGTGAAGGCATCATTTCTGACGCCCACACGCTTGGTCTGGAGGTCAGAGATGGTTCAGTTTGTCTGTTGGAGGAGGGAGAGAGAGGCGCTAAGTGGCTGCGCTCGGTTATGATGTTGAAGGGAACGATAGAAAGACAAAAAAGAGAAAACCGAGAGAGGAGAAAGATAGAAAGAGAGAAGGGGGGGGGATGAGAGAAAGAGGGGTCTTAATTACGCCGCTCTCCTGTTAATGCTTTAGTCTGATGCACACTGCTGAAATGACCTTCACACTTCCCATTACAGCCACTTTCACTCTCTCTCTCTCTCTCACACACACACACACACGCACACACACACACTCGCAAACCACTCAAACTCATTCTCACACATACTCAGTGCCTCTCTCTCTCTCTCTCTCTCTCACACACACACACACACACACACAAACACACACACACATTCTCCCTCACTCTCTGTCTCTGCCTTTCACGTTTGCCTCTCGTTTCTCTTTGCCATGGCAACTGGACCCCATTTATGAAAAGTCCTTGCTTTTTATACTCGCTGCCTTTGTCAAGCACACTAATTTCTACACCTGATGTTTACCCAAGTAAGAAAATAAATGATGAGTGATATGAACGGGAAAAGCACGGATATACTTTGCATGCCCTAAGCATCATGGAAATAACTTCTAATTTAGTCTTTGTCAATGACACAGAGGCCAAGAATCCATGTAAGGTTTACGGCTGACACTGAAGGCACACTCTTTAGTACAGTGTGTCTGCCCTTGGCTCCGGGTACCTGTATTACACTGCCTGATGGACTGTGATGGATTTTTTTCTTTGCTATCTTCAGAATACAGCCAATGTCTCACTGCATCGTTAAAATACTGATTATTTTAAGAAAGGAAGAGTGCATTGTTTAGGCAGACTGTGTCAGACTGTGCCAGAGGATAGTGCCTTTGTGCTACATAATTGATGTAGTGGCAGAGAACATATTGCGCCCTCCGCACTCTCACGCTCACACACTCTCTCGCACACAACACACAGGATTCCTGGCTTCCCAACGACGTGCTAAATGAAAAATTCTCTCTGGACGTATACCAGCAGGCCAGACCATGACAACATGAGGGATGACCGATAAGAATTGGCAGAGACATTCTGAATAGGAGCAATGGGAATAATACATAAGCCTGATCTTTAATTTAAGATGGAGGAGCATGAGGATGGATGGTGCTGAAGGTGAAAGGCGGACGAGTTAACAAGTCTCCATCTCTCCCCGTCTCCCTGTCCTTCAGCTCGAACGAAGGTCTTGGAGAATACATATCATGCCAGAAAGATTTAAGGTGGGCAGAGGGCCCGGTGCTCCTTATCCCACTGCCTTAATTAGCTTTCTCACTGTTTCAGAGAAGGAATTTATAAATCAAAAATGAAAACAGGATGAACCTTTTTCCATTTCCCAGAAATGAAAAGAACAAGCAGTTGAAGCCATGCACAAATTCTCCAAATCTACCACATTCTGCATTAACTAGGAATGCATGATAGGAATCATTCAAGCTGCAAACACACAAACAGCAATCAGGCAATTTATTATTCTGATTTTGGCTGATCTGTGTTTCAGTGTTATGATGCAAATGACGTAAGGCAGGTGAGTGCATTTACCTGAATGCTGCCCTTACACCTGCACCAAAATGTTTGCAGTGTAATTAGTATAACTGTGTCAAATAGTAACCTAAATAGATAGCATTTCACTTTCAATGTTATTTAAATAGCCAAATGATTTTTCGTTAAATAATTTAAAACGCTAGTTTAGCCCACGAAAGATTACACAGTATTGTTTTTACTGCGACTTTGTCTAATAAATGTACTGGAAACGTGCTGGTGTGTTACATGTATTCCATTAACACCACACAGCGTAGGTTCTATGTTTTAAAAAAGTTTAGAAAATGGGCCAAAATAATTAGCCATCAGCCTATTTGGCTGTAAAGAAATTGGAATCGGCCATAAAAGAAGCATGACTGGAGCACCCCTAACAGTGACTTGTAGCCGAATATGCTTAATAGAGGAACAGTACGCCTGCTGAAGCAGGATGTAGCTGGCCTTAGGGACCACACGTTTTTCCAAAACATGCAGGGACATTTTAGGAAAACAGATAATACTTTTGTTTTTTCCTCCTAAGACAAGTTTTGATAAGTTACACCAGCATGTACTGCATTAAACCAATTGTCAAACACGTCTGCATCCTGAGAAGAACTGCCCCCACACAGATAACTCTTTTGCTGTCTCTCTATCTCTCTCTCTCTCTCTCTCAGACACATACACACACACACACACACACACACACACAAACACACACACACAGACTTAACCGTCTATCACCTGCACACAGGTCTCAGTAAAATAATGATCTGCCACCCTTCACATTTGAGCCCAGGAAATTCTCAGGATAAATCTTTTTCTGTTGGGTGCTGCTCCAGATACTTTAAAGGCGTAAAACTGAGGAAACCTTACATGAAGGTGTGAAGCAGAGGAAATAAACCCAGGAACTGTGCATACACAAAACAAATTGGTGTTGGAATCTTTTTGCCAGAACAGTCAAAAATTTCACAACTGTGGGTTGCAGCTAGCTCAGGGGAAACCACTCAAAAAAAAACTGCAAACAGGTGAAAGAGTGGAGCAACACAGCAAATCAGGAGTGTCTGTTACAGCAGACAGGCTTTGAGGGGCCCTGGATAAGTTAAGATGAGCATAACCCGACATTCATGGTAACAGCACATATATTTAGCCCCTGCTTGTCCTATGAGACAGTCGGCCCTGACACCCAATCTCAGCGCCCAAAAATTCAGAAAGAGAGGCTAAATATAACTGTCTCAAGTGACAAAAGAGAGGGGACCAGGACCGGGATGACCTACATTCGCCCCACATGAAGCCATGCGTACAGATGCTGGTTTGCATACAACTGCAACAGGATGGAAAAAATCTATACACATTTTGATCTGAAGCATATTGAGCAGAAAATACTCACATCACTGCATCCCAGTGTCTACATAAGGTGAGGCAGAGGCATTACAAACACCGCACACATGGGAGAGCTGAGAGCTGAGACAGTTCTTCATTTATCAAAGGCCTGAGATGACAGCCAGATGCAGAAATAGGACCTTTGATATTGCTCCCTGACAAAAGAGAATGTGTGGCTGTGTGTGACTGACATTTATCAAAGAAGAAGCATTCTTTTTTAAAACTCTTGAACCAAGCTTTGGCAGTTTACGTTTCAGGGTTTTCCTTTTTTGATATCTTTGGGGATCAGAAAAGCAAAACGTAAACAAAAATGATCAAGCATTGCATTTACAGACTAATCAGATATGGCATGAAGTCTTTTTTTGTTTACTCACTTTATTTCAAGCCAGTTGAAGTCTTGTACAGGAGCAAGGAACAGAGAGCATGCTGTGAGTCTTGAAAGGCCAGAGGTATTGCAGCAGAGATTTTTCTGACACTGTGATGCACCAAAACTGGTGGACATGAAGAACAGCTTCACTTCGTTTCACAAGTCCTCATAAACATCTTCAGTATTTCTCTGAGCACCACAGTTGTTCCAACATGCTTCAAAGCCACCACCATCAACCCTGTGCCAAAGAAGTTGTCAGTGTCCTGCCTCAATGACCATTGTCCCATCACACTCACGCCCATCATTATGAAGTGCTTCCACAAGGCTGCAGTGCTTCGACAAAGCTGCCCCCCTGACTGGACCCCCTGCAGTTTGCACATCATACCAACTATTCAACAGATAATGCCATCACCGCCATCCTTCACCTGGCCCTCACCGACCTTGACAAAAAACACACCTACATGAGAATGCTGTTCGTAGAATACAGTTCAGCCTTCAACACCATTTTTCTTCAGCTTCTGATAACAAATCTGAGGCTGCTCGGCCTGAACACCTCCCTTTGTAACTGGATCCTGGACTTAAACAGTCGGGATCAGAAGCAACATCTCCAGCACTACCACACTGAGCTAAGGGGCCTCCACGGCTGTGTGCTCAGCTCTCTTCAGCTGAGGGACTGCAGAGAGCATTCTCTGCAGCTGCATCATGGTTTGGTGTGGGAATTGTTGGACAGCTAAAATGATAATCAGGGTCTCTGTCCCCTCTATTGCTGATATTTACACCATACGCTGCATTCGCAAAGCCACCAGCATTGTGGGTGACCCCACACACCCCTAACCCAACCTCTTCTCCCTCCATCTGGCAAAAGGTTCAGTAGCATCCGGGCCTGCACTGCCAGAATGGGAAATGGTTTCTTCCCTCAATCAGAACTGAACCATATACACACACACACAAAGACACCCTGAACTTCCTCCTCCTCCTAAGACAATGCACATGCAAACTGCACTGTTCTGCCTAAAACAAAAACCTTACACCTGACCGCCACTGTAAGTACCCTTTGTTTATTATATACTGCACATCCACTGTCCAGCTACTGATTTTATTTTTTTGCATAATTACAATTATTTATTTATTGTTCTCTACCTCTGCATTTTAGCACACTTAATGACTGTTGGTGTCGTACTGTATTCACTCACACAACAACTGTAACCGCTCCTGTCAGATGGACTGTATGTTGTCTTGGCCTGTAATATAGCACTGTTGCTTTCGCTCGCGCTCACGCTCTCTCTCTCTCTCTCTTGCTCTTTGTGCTCTGCGCATTCCTGTCCTGCCTGCATTTAAGTAGTTATGTGGTGTTATGTTTTTTGTCCTTTGTGTTGGCCCGTTATCCTGGAGGCATGTTGTTTCATTTCACTGTGTACTGTGCATATGGCTGAAATGACAATAACCTTACTTGACTTGACTACACATCCATCTCATTACAATAACTGCTAATTTCTGGCAGATGGTTGTTCCTGACAGACCCCTCTCCTCTGGAGAATTGTAATACTCTATCCCTAATGACAGGCTGGCAATTACGTAAGAAAAGAAACTGCGAGCGGCCAGAAGTCTAAAAGACATCACACTGCCCCCCTGTGGCGAAAGACTGTCATTGCGCAAGTTTGCAAAGATTTCATCAGCAAGATGCCAAAGCCTCAACCAACAGTCCACACTTGTCCACATTGCTGCCATAAGGTTCGGCAAGACATATCCAAAGCCGTGAACTTACTTCTTATTAGGCACCAAATAATTTCAGAATTGCAGTACATCCTTCTCATTCGCAATTAGAGATTAATGAGCTGATTTGCTCCTCAGCAGGCTGCTGCTGAAAATGGCGTGTTTGTGATCATCTGGCAATCATTCCCATTCACTTACTAATACAGCATCTCTCTAATCTATCTTCTCTTTCGCACATTAGCCCGAGACTCAACATTTATCTTCATTAAAACACATTGTGTATGACTACATGTCGTTCTTTCTCTCTATGGAGCCCATCAATCTGATGCACGGGTCTATAACCAATCCCTCTGCCATGTCTCACAAATTGTAATTAATCTCGAATAATACCAGTGCGAGATGAGAAGGCAGATAATAAAGACTGATGAATTTCATTGTGACCCTGTAGCACACTGGTCTGAAATAACGACAACTCTGGATGTGCATCACAAAGTCATGTTGACACACTATCAATGTACAGAAGAAATTACAATGATCAAAGACTATTGAGTGTCTGGAAGTGACTTCTAAAGCCCTGCTAATACAATGTCATACATTTGTTCACTGTGCTAGCATTCGGTCCTTTATAATTACCATCAAGACTTGTCTATCCATTCATTCTCCCATGGTCTCCTTGCCGGAGCAGAGGCCACAGAAATCAATCCTGGAAGAAACACAAGAGAAGAAGGCAAAGCCCCACTCATGGGGACATGATCACACAGCGACTAAAGCCAAGAGAGGGAAGAATGGAGAAAAGAATGGCATGAAAGAAATGGCTCTCATTAAGATTCATTAATGAGCAAATGACCAGGCTTTGGGTCAGAGAACATACTGTTTAAGTTAAGCAAATTAGACATGAACCATGACTAAATGTAATAAATTCCTTCACGCTGACTTAAATCGCTTCTTGACAACTTACTCTGTGGGTGGGCTGGAACTACGCTCATTTCGAAGGATTTCCTGCGAAATCAGTGTGCGCCTCTTACACATCCCAGTCCTTGTGATTTCCAGTGATGTGAAGGTATCCTCACATGCAAGTCTTTCAAAAATGATGCAATGTGTTTGCACGTGTGTTTAAAGATTCATATGACGCTCTTTGGGGATGCACTTAATTCTGTTTGTTAGTCTGCATGTCGTTAGCATGCCTTTTTCCTGGCACGTTTGCCTGCACCACCGATCCTTTCATTCGATAAATGACCTTTGAGTTGACAGATATGGCTTTGGGGGCTTGGAAAACAGTTTACTTGTAATTAGGTTTGTGGTTAAGACCCCTGTAATCCGCCTCCATTCAAGGGTTCAGCACCATAAGAGCAGTGTAATCCTCTCCCAGACACATGCCCCTCACTGAACCAATCATTTAAGACTAGCAAAGCTGACCCCTACACTCCCTCCAACATAGGAAACCCACTAAGGTTCACAACTACAAGTATTTTAAACTGAGTGACACCAAGACAGGTCTTATCACGGTCTTTAAACGCTACCAGTCTGAAGCAGCTCTTAGACCACTCTTTGTTACTGCAGCAAAAGTACATTTCACGGAAACAAAAATTCAAGCATGCTCTCCATTATGATAATCAGGACATATGTGACATAGTTCCTGTACAGGTATAAACTGGACTATATATATATATATCACAGAGACTTAGCATCACAGAGAAATGTAACATGTTTGTAGTTGGTTACAAATACAGAATAATGGTAAAAATAAAAATAAATACAGTAAAAAGCAGACTTTTTAAGCATCGCTGGTAAACTATGCTTTTCAGCTCTTTCAGAGTTGAAATCTTTTCCAAATGACAAATATAGCAATACTTAAAGCTAAGTACCTGTCCAATAATGATACTTCTTTTAAGCAATTATCCACCAATACAGATGATGTCATTATAACGAATCCATATCCATTCCTAATATTACCTCCCTCATTTTAGCGGATGAAGGTAATTAAGATCAGTGCAATCCTCTACTTTGTGAGTACTGTTGGTTTTGAAGCCCAGTAAACTGTGAATCTGTAGAAGGGAGTTTGTCTTACTAGATACTAGGCCATCTGAGCACAAACAACAGACCACATCTTGCGCGCTAAACTGAATTTTGTTAACTGATGTTTTGTTAAGATTAATGGTTGATGGGAAAAAGATGAGCTAAATCTGAGGCTAAATGTAGTTTCAGCGAATTGCTGATGCATTTTTTTAAAAGACACGTCAATGCATGCACCTGCACTCTTATTGTCTAAGAGGGGATTGTTGATTGTATCGACGAGAAAAGAAGAGCATAAAGAAGTTGTTAAACTCCATCATGAACGATTTGCTGTGCTGGGTAGTGAGCACTGCTGAGTTATGTTTCATAATGGCTCGTTTCATACCTCCGCTAATAGGATTTCGCCTCACTAACCGTCATGCCTTACAAGATGGAAAGCTTGCAAACAACTCTCTGATGGCTTCCGCAAAAGAGAAGGCATGTAGCTTCCAAGAAGCCCTGACAGCCTCAGAAAAACAGCCTTCCAAATGCTAGGAAATGCATCATGATGAATGTCATTCTTTGACACACCTCTAACATTCCATTACAATTCCCATAACAACAAAAGTAATAAGATGTCTGCAGTGTCATTTTACATTTGCGCAAAAAATTATTCTCACACCTGAGTAGCTCTCAGATATAAAATATGCAGCATTTTTGTAACTACACCAGTGAGCTGAATACCTCATTCTTCAGAACAGCTAAGACTTCTCTTTTCCCCCTTATACCCACCGTTCTCCTCTCGGAATTCTCATTTGAATGAGCAGCATGAATTAAAGAAACTCTATTCTCAACTCTGACACCTCATCAGAACTGATCTGAGTCACACTGGCAGCATTACGCTGGAACGCGTCTGGTGCTAACTTTAATGCAATATTCATGCCCTTTCAGTGTATCTTTAATTAAAGCTTCTTCTGTTCTCTTGCCATGAGTTATGATGATAACACTATTAGAATTAGAGCCCCATTTAATACATAGCCCAGGTCATAGCCCTGCAGTACTGCACGCGCATACCTCAGGACACTGAGTAATCATAGCAGGTCACCTGGTTGGTTTCCATTCAAAATGAATAGATAAAAAATATGCTGAAGTGGTGCGCATGCAGACAACAGAGCATTGCAGGGGGCTGCACCCTCTGCATATAAACTCAGCATTTACATAAACGTTTATAGTGTTTCGCTAAGCTGCACTGATATTAAAACAATATCTCCCCACCCTCCACTGCCCTGTGCCTCACCAGTGCATTTCAATTAAACCTGCCAGGAGAGGACATAAGCTCTGCACACCTTCAGCATACTTACATGCTGGTTTTGTATTCGGAACACAACTGGGTGTGTTGTTAAAGATTTTATCAATAAGGCTTTTCCTCTCCCCTTGTCAAGTTCAAATTCCAGCTGCTCTACGTGCTCTCCACAGCTAGAGCTCCTCTCACTGGGATGGATATGACAACACAATCCTCACTGAACGGTTATCAGTGAATGCATCAGTTTATTTAGCGTCTACTCATCACCAAATCATACCACTTAAGATTCACTTTCCATATGGGAAAATGGCTTAAACAGTGACCAAAAACTATTCAAACAAATGAACATGTTAGAAAGCTATTTTCTGAAGATGGTCAAAATTAAACAGAAGTAAAAAAAAAAAAGTGTTCATTGAAAGAAGACATGTAATATGGAGATGTAAGACATGTCATATTGGCTCATTTAATTGGATAAATCAATGGCAACGTATAATATCTTGTCTCTTGTGCTGAATTACACATATTCATGCAGAAATATAGAACATTCTTAAGGGTTACAAACCTTTTAAGCTCCACAGTAGATGAAAATGCAGAAACAACACGAGTACTGTTTCAGACCTGCAGGATAATTATATAGTATCTAAGCATGTGTATTTTGGAAATAAAATGTGTATTTAAATGTAAAACCAGATAGGATTTGTTCAGTAATAGAATCTCAGGTCATAAAAAATCCTGATTGTTTGAGTGCGTGCGTTTTACAGCTCGGTTCTTCATGTTCATATGTGTTTCAGCTACAAATGACTTTGACAGCAAGTCAGACTTGCTAGCAAGTCACATACCAGATGTGCTGCATTTGATCTTTTTTCACAGGTTTAATCGGTAATGCTGTCTTCCACACTGTTTAATTTACATCCTACATGTGTTCTCTTGTGTCTTTGGTTTAGGAAATAGGTCAAATTTCACTCTTCAAACTTCTATTTTAGAGGTCATATTTATACATTTCCCACACTGAACTGTGGCTCGAGCACTGAAGTAGTACCTGTGTGTGCCTAGTCACAGTTCAACTGGGCGAATGGTCTTTATAGGTGGGTTTTAGGGAAGAATGGGACGCGGCTGGGGCAGCATGGGGAATGGCTGATACGTTTTCTTAGTCAATCAGTGCACTTACAGAAGAGCTCAGAGAGAGCTTGGGAAAATTACTTACTCTGTAATTAAGCTCATCAAAAGTGAGAATAATTCTGTACATTGTGCAACCCCTGATCAAGTGCCTCTCAAGGCAATTGCATAGTTCATAATCAAAAGCAGCCCTCAAGGACACGCCAGCCCTACCAATAGCCTGGACCTACTCACGCCCCTGGATATGGCTTCTTTCACTTCTTCCTCATGTTTAAACAGATCTGTAATTCCAAAAACTCACCACTCCCTGTAAGTATAACTGAGCACAACTTAGCCTGCAAAGCCATATTCACTGCTGCATTTAATTAGGAAACAAAGCATATCAATATTTAAATATATATCAATTAACACACAATTAAAACCATGATAAAAATAACTAAACAATTAATCTAATTTATTACATCCCTACCATCTACATAGCTCATACAGCTGTTATATTAATACTTCAATACTGTTTTAAGGGTGATTTGAGTATTTGAGTAATTGTTTTAAAGAACCAGCAATATTCAAAGCCAGTGCTGTTCTGGGAGACTCTACAGGACCACATTTCACACATCTCTCATATTCCCAGTCCTGGGGAACCCCTGTATCACACGTGTGGCTGTTTTACATGCTCTAACAAACCTCAACTAATCAGCTAATTAACAAGCTCTATTAACTTATGAATGAACATCTTCACATTAATATAGCTACTCCTGGATCAGGATTGGGAACCACTGTTTATTCCTAGACTTACACTCAGACATTGCAATCATAAATTCCATCCCATCAGCAAATATACTCACCAACTCTGTGTTGGTGCTCCCCAGGCATTAAGCAACTTCTCCACTCTGGAGTAGGTAAGTCCTTTCCATTGAGGCAGTGAAAAAGAGAGAGGGAGAGAAAGAGGGAGAGATAAAGAGAGAGAGAGAGAGAGAGAGAGAGAGAGAGAGAGAGAGAGAGAGAGAGAGACAGATAGAGAGGAAGGGAGGGAGAGAGAGAGAGACATGGGGATTTCGGCCTATCATAGCTCCTCCATTTCCTGATTGAATTTCCATTGTTAAAGAAACTGAACCGCTGTCTCACGGGCCACTGGACACATGTTATGAGGATGATGGTAAAACATCATGGAGAGAGAAAGGTGGGGCAAAAGAAGGGAAGGGGAAACAGAAAGGAAAAAAACATTCTGATTTCACCCAATTCAACAGCATAACAGACTACTCACCATGAATTATGAGAGGGAGGAAAAAAAAACTTGAATGATTTCTTCCTCATGTACAGTGCTGAGTGAGGAACGTAAGATAGCCTGGGTCTATCTGACATCTATGCATAATTCAGGATCACCTGCGTAATGTGAGAATGTAAACCAGGTCTTCCAATAGGCTCGTTTTACTCAGGTGCATTGAGGAAATGTGGCTGCCTCTCCACTGGCTAACTGACTACTTAAAAGACTAAACAATGCCACTTTTTTCAGGCTCAGCTGACGAAGGTAAAAGTGAGAGGAGCCCTGTTTTTGCAGTTTGCAGCTGTTGCCAGTACGTCATTGTTGTGAGTGGACTTGTCATACATAATGCATTGGACACAGACATTATGAAATGCAAATTGGGGTCCATTTCACTGCTTCAAGAAAAGCTAGAATCAATCACTGCTATTATGACACGCTACATCCTCCATGCAAAGGCACAACTGACAGAGCAAGGACCAGCAAGGTCATTCGTATAATTCAGTGACTGGTCATATAAAATAGTTTCGGGGGTCAGCAGGCACTATGTGGCAGAAATAATACAACCACTTATATAATCGATAAATAAGTAAATAAATAAACGTAGAAAAGTGGTCATTAGCATTTTATTGATCCCCCAACGAGAATTTTGTTTTTGTCCTTGCTAATTATAATTATAAAAATACATGTGACCGTACAAAATTCCTACTAAAAAGTATAAACACACAGAAATGAAAATATCATGCACACACCCCCACACCCTTCCACATGAACAAATCTGTCTCTCCAAATCATCGGCCTCACAGGTAAATACCTTTAATGCATGCCATTTTAAACCATTAATCCAAATTGCTGTACACATGTGGTTCTAAAAAGCTGCCTCTTTAAAACACAAGCCCCCTTATCCTGGGAGACACACGCAGATTTGTCATAATCATATAAAGTTTTAATGCGCTCAGGGCTCTAGCGATAGTGCGCATTTCCATTACCATAACCTTCAATGTATGCAAATAAACCAGTGGAAATAAAAACAGTCACGGCTCCACACAGGACTGAGGAGGAATACAAGCAGCAGAACCCACCCAGGAGAGCTCATTTGAGTTAATAAATGCTGTTTAAGTTGAACAGAGGTCACCCATCTCATTTACAGAGTGTGAGGTACAGCTGTGCATGATTAGTGCAGGCCGTTCAACGTATGAATGGAGACAGTGATAAGCATCTTCAGATCAGTAGACAATCGATTTGTCATCTACAAAACACATAATACATGTGGATGAGGATGAATGGGTGTTTTTTTTTCTGCCTACGCTTTCTACAGTATAAGCCTGAGAGACCCAAAAACGTTTTTCACACATTCCCCTAACCCCATACACACACACACGCAAAAGCCTATGGTTCTTTACAAAATCCACACTACAGCTGATGGAGGTTTCAACAAAAGGTATTTTGCTGCAGAGAGCCTATAGTGGATAAATTCTGCTCTGAGGGTTTGCACAGGCTTGTTGCACAGAAGAACCAGAAGCCAGGAATTGTTGCTAGGCATGGTCATGATTATAGCTACATACACACAGGTGCAGCTATGTTTCACAGGCATTATTTTTAGCTTCTGTGGTATCAAAGGAAAGACAGTTACTTACGCACAAGTGCCCTGGTAAATTAAGTATGCCAGCTGAATGTCAATGCTAAACAAATGCATTGGGAAAATAGCACACTATGCTGTAGTTATTATAAGCATAGTCATTATAGGCATAGCTGTTCTAAGACAGGTGTATGAAATTATTACAATGGTGGTAAATGTGAGCACTGTAATCATGAGATGTCATGCGCGGCAGGGACTTCTATTCTGATTAGTTGTAAATTGCTACTGGAGCTGCAGTTGTATCATTGGTTAAAGCTATGTGACAGATTTTTTTCAGTATATTGAGGATATATACCGGAGTTAAAATTAAAATTAAGTAGAATGGTTTTTAAAAAAAACCCTACTTAGTGCATAGTTCCATCATAATAACCACTTCATAATTTTCATCTGTGTGACTTCAGTAAAACACACTTGGAAGAAAGGTTTTAATGATCCCCAATTTGTCATAATAATTTTACCACAGATCGTGGATGAGATGAAGGTACAATGGTATTCACATTCTAATTCTTTATTGTCTCGGAATCATCAAATCTTAATGATTCAGTTTGCAGCTGAAATTGTATCATTTCTGTGATTTGTCATTTTATTCATGTTTCTTAGAATTACAACCAATTTGGTCCAAACGAATCATTCAAAGCCTTAAATAAGAGACACCACCTTGCACAGTTGTCTAATTTTAACAGCTCTTTCATCAGCACAGCATCAATGCAGAAGGCAACGATTAAAGCCATGTTTTAATGAAGCACATGAAAAGCGCTTATCTTGACTTGTACCAAGGCTGTCCTCATCAAACAGGTCTCTGCCACACCCTGCCAGGATGGCATTTAGAGAGGAACAGAGCTTCAGGTCTGGTTGTAAACTGTAACTGTAGTGGGAGCAGGTCATTAATTTGTGCTGTAAATATTCACTTTTCCCTTTCAGGGTTTTATATATGGAAAAAATGACTGCAGAACCCTGTCAGTCATGTATGAGATATAGTTATGACATGTTAAAAGTTCAATATGCCAGATTTTATCTGCAAGGATAAGTCTCAAAGGAGTGCCTTGAAAAAAGATGTCATAAACCAAACTATGGTGTTACTGCCACCCAGTGTCGAGTTTTAAATGTTCGCCTTGAGGCTTCAGTAGTCATGTGCCTGAGGTTTTTTGGTCTCCTCAGGTGGGCGAGTGAGTGAGCATGTGGGTGAGAGTCGCAAGAGGGTCAGAGGCACATGAGGTAACTCCACTGTGGTAGAACTGGAAAGTGTAAGCTTCAGAGTTCACTTGACTCATTCAAGTGTCGATTATTAACAACAAAGTTTTAATACATTTTAGGTAGGGAAATTTATGATATTGCCACCATACTTGCAAACTACTAGTAGAAGAGTTAAAAGCAACCACATGTCAGTTTATGTTATGTTGATGGCTAAAGCCTCAAGAGTGAGCAATTTAAATCACTCTCACAATAATGGTCAGAAAAATCACAATTCGTTATTCCTCTTTTAGCGAGTAGTGGCGCACTGGTCCACTGTGTAGTGCAATTCCACAAGCCCCATCAACATGGAAAGGTCAGAGGACCTTAACTATGATCTTACACACTGTGATGCTACACAATACTTCGATAAAGCTGCGGCATTTTGTAGTCAATTGCTTTGGTAATTGGACCTCTTTGGTTGCAATCACCAAAGGTGTGTTTGAAGAAAAAAGGATAAGCATTCCCACTTTAAGAACAACTTGCCAACTGAGGGGCACGCTATGCTTTGGGGTTGTGTAGCAGCCACAGGGAAAGGATTATAGGAACATATCAAATAATCTACTAAATTTATGCCAAAAACTTCTGGAAGCTAATCTCCTTCAGAATGGGCTTGAATGAAGAAGCTGGAAATGACATTTTAAGACAATGATCCAAAACATACACCAAAATCAACCTTGAAGATTAAGGCTTTTAAACGGCCTTCACCGTCCCTAGAGTTATTGTATTATCTATTATTGAAAATCTGACTAGACCTTAAAGATATTGTTTATGCTAGATGTCCTAAATCAGAAAGGAAAGTAAAAATTAAAAAAAAAGTCTAAATCAAGAGGAGAAAGACTTTTATCAGGCTAATTAGAAATGTACAAATATGCAACAGACTTTTTAATAAACTATGTTTCGAAAATAAATTATATTTGTGCATTAAAATGCACAGAAATGTGCCGTAGGTTTATTTCATGTAGAGATCATTCTAATTTTTTTCAGTTAGAATATCAAAATCAGGTTTGATCACAGGATGCCCAAAATTTCACATAGAGTTCTCTTTTTTGGTTGTATTCTCAAAGCAGAATCAGTACAAATGTTTTGCACAGCAAGTGTGTCTCTGTCTAGACTAGACTGCTGTCACTCCTATGTTTGGCGCATGGAGACAGAGTGTGGACTTTTGAATACCACAGTTAGTTCCAGCCCCGTTTCATATTTATATTCATGAAGAAGAAAATGTTTTGTGAAACATTAACAATATGTAGTTAAAGAAAAATCTTTGGTTGAAAGATGGCAACAATATGCTGATTAAAAATACCTTCATGTATCAATTATTAATGAATATGACTAATTTTGGTGTATCTAGTGTTCTGTATGGTGCCTACTGTATTAAAGCATATCAACCAGAAGTCAGTTCAGTCTCACCAGGGTCTTGTGACCTTTATTGCGATTGTCTCAGCTAAAAATGCACAACACAAATGATGTAATGAAACCACAAATGTGCATCATATTTCCACAGTCGAAAATTCAGAAAAGATAAGTCGAATAAAGTAGTATTAAAGTCCTTGTGTTGGTGTTTGCTCTTATTGTCATATGTGGGTTTGGAAACTATCCAGCTTTTGGCAATAAAAGATAACAATATGCACAATATATTTATCACCATTTTATTTATAACATGAAAAATTATGCTGAGAGGAAGAGTGGAGAGCCCAATAATTGAACATAAAACATGCAAATTAATAGTTTTAACTTCCTCCAGCATGGATCAGTTAAGCAGATTCAAAAACATGAACTAACAGTCATGGATTTAGAGTGCGTATTAGTGTTATTGCCATTTAAGATTTGGCCACAAAAGCAGATGCACTGTCATCTCAAACAGTGACAAGTGTAATACACCATGTATGCCACCAGATGGCAGCATTTGATAATTAAGTGAAAAAATCTGTTCAGTCCACACCTGTTAGGTTTATAAATACAGTAAATATTAATTTTACATTATTTACTTTAACATTAATTAATCCACTTGTTTTATTTTGGGGATTTTTATAGGCTATAGCATTTTCATTGTGTATATAATAAACAGTCAGGCTGGAGTAAGCCAAAGATATAATGTAAGGTCTGCTGAGCAGTTCCTGGAAAGTCAAAAGACCAAAAAACAAACCGCTCCACAGGATGTGTGGTCCTGTGATGAACATGCATAAATGCTCCGCACAGCGTGTGTGAACAGCCAAATCAACTTACACAGAACTTGGGATCTTAGGACTCAGATTTCTTCTTCTTCATCCATCCACATAACTCACAAGACAACAAGGACAAGGTCACTCCAGAATATGTCTCCTGAAAGACAAGCCTTCTATGAGACACTTTTCCTTGAGAAACCCTACTACTATAAGACAAGGCCAGTGCACAGTGTCTCTACTGCTACAAGAAGACATGCTCACTACAAAGCACACACATTTCTGCAAGAAAAAATTCCCACCAAAATACACTTTATGGACAAAGTATTCAGATGCACCTCTTATTAATTGAATTCAGGTGGGCTCTTACTTTCAGTGAAGGGCAATCGTAATGCTTCAGCATCCCAAGACATTTTGGACAACGCCATGCTTCCAACTTTGTGGACACAGTTTAGGGAAGAACGTTTTCTATTCCAGCATGACTGTGCAGGAGTACACAAAACAAGGGCCATAAAGACATGGTTAGATTAGTTCGGTGTGGAAGAACTTTACTGGCCACACAGAGTCCTGGATCTCAACCCCATCCAGCACCTTTGGGATGAACTGGAACGGAGATTGTGAGCCAGGCCTTCTCGTCCAGCCAGACCTCATAAATGCTCTGCAGAATGTATGGGTACAAATTCCCACAGAACCTCCAAAATCTTGTGGAAAGCCTCCCAAGAAGAGTGGAAGCTGTTATAGTGGCAAAGGGGGACCAACTCCAGTGTCATTAAAGTGCTTGCTAGTGTCATTTTCAGATGTCGCCCTATAGTGTATGTTTCTAATTTCCCTGTAGTTTGTAATCTCTTGTGTACTTTGCATAATTACAAAAAGTTTACTACTACCAAAGTCCACTGCAAAATTAATACTTGATAAATAGGAAAAATATAAAACAAAGAAAATAAAATAATAAATAATAATTACATTTCACTTGTTTGAAATAAATGCACTTTTTGAGATATGGACACCCAGTTGAAATATATATTCATTGCACAAGAAAGAGTATAGGACTGCTAACTTTGTTAGGTCTCTCTAGCATGTGATTTTGGCATTTTCAACCTTAAAATAGTTGCATCATTGCACTGTGGCTAAGTCTGTTCATCAGAACTGTATAATAATGATGAAAGTAAAGGTAAAAGCCATTAATTAGCCTGTGGAACCTGCAACACTGCTTGCGATGTCTTGTAGATGGAAAGTCTTGACAGAGCATTAAGATTGCCCTTCACTGGAAGTAAGGGGCCTAAAACAAACAAAACTCTGAAAAACAAATGCATAGCTTTGGTTTTATATTTCATTTGATTACATTAATGTTAAAGTTGAGATTTACAAGAAACATTTGACCTGCAGCTGTGTGACTGTGTTGAAGGGAACACTGCTGTTTAAAAGCTCCTTATTTGTTTTAAGTGTTTGCAAACCAAATGTTATTGCACTTTTGTTCATATAGCAGTACTTTAAAAATAAAAGTGTGCAACACACTACTTTTGAATACATTATTTAATTTTGTGTATAACAATGTGATTAATCACATTAATCACATTTAATATCACACACACACATATATATATGTATATGTATATATATGTGTGTGTGTATACATATTTATATGTATATAGTGCACACTAAGCTCCTTTGCACATCCATCTACCTCATACTGTACTTTTTCTTAACCTAACTCGGCATTTTTGTGTGGACAGCAAAGAAAGAATTTCATTGTGAGAAATGCAATTTCTTCTGTAGCTGTGACAATAAATGCTTTGAATCTTGAATCTTGAATCTTAAAAAAACACAGCATAACCAGTACATGATACAGGAGCCAATAATTTGTCACCTGAAAACTGGTTCCTTCAGTGGAGACTCATCATGTGATGCGTGGAAAATGACTCTGGTAAAGACAGATAACACTGAAATGTACTTCATGAATCCACAAGCGACTATAAACAGCTGCAGTGTTTCTAGTGGCATTATTTTAATTGTAGATTTTACAACTAACTTGAGAGTCAATTGCACACACTTCATTTAGTAGAGAGCAGGCCCCAGTAAATGCAGTCCACTAGTGATGTGTTGCTCATGAACTAAGTGTTCGTTTTGAACTAATCTTCTGCAGGACTCGTCTTAAGGAGTTATTCGTTCTCTGGGCCGCAAATGTGTACCACCCGTTTCGTGCCTCTGATTTGACAGTTTAGCATCAAGCTCGTTGACTTGAAGCATGAAAAGGGAACTTTCACTGTGTATGGACGACTGATTCGTCTACAGATTATTCACAAGTCATGTAACAGCAGTAACATGACTAATATTATTACTGGTGAGGACACCTAGCTAACGTTACCTGGTCAACCAAAATATTTCTGTAGCTAGCTGGGACTAAAATGTAGCTACCGAATAGATGTGAAGTCGCTTTTCCGTTATACACTATAGACAACAGTTAGGCTAATATGAAAAGCTGTCACTTTGTATTGATAGGTGCAGCTATGAAATCTATTGAGCTGTTTAACTGAAGTAATCAGTCATTTCAGCTTCAGAAAAGTGAACTAGTGTATTATACTTTACCAAGTTAAGCAAGCAATGTTGTCTGCAGACAGGTGTCTGTGGACCGTGCTCTTCATTTCCTCGCTTGGATGAGTAAAAATATCCAAACTTCCCATCACTAGCTAGCACCCAGTGTGTTAATTGAACTGTAGTGGGGCGTGGCCAGTAGGAGTGTCTTGTAGTGGGCGTCTTAGGCCGGTCCACACAGACGTCTGAATCATGCGTTTTTCGGGCATTTGTGGCGCCAGGTGAGCGCGGACTGAGCGCCGACCGTTTTTCTGCTCATTGGAGCAAATCACAGCGTCAACACGGATGTTCAGCACCGGCGCTCGGTCAGCTGCGCGTTCGTGTGGCGTCAAAAAAACGCTACATGCAACATTTTCTTGGCGTCTATTTCTGCCGAAATCCCGAAGAACGCGAAGAAAACGCCGGTACTGCGTTTACATGACGTTGGGGTGACATTCTGGAGGACTGAATATGTCCCATGATTCAATAGTTCTGAGAACTGCGACAAATAAAGTTTTGAAGGAAAATGTAAAACTACAAATCCCAACACGTAAACAATACACGAAACTACACATTGGGCTGCAGGCTGGCGTTAAACAGCGTCAGACGAACGACAGCAGAACGCCAATCAAGCGCAGATACAAAACGCTACAAAAACGTCTATGGCGTTCAGAGCGCGTTCATTTATCCAAGATTCAAACGTCCGTGTGGACGAGGCCTTATAGTGGGTATGTCTTACAGCGGAGCTTGTCCAGGAGGAATTTCTTGTAATTTGAATAGCTAATGGTAGTGCCTTGAAATGGGCATGTCCAATGGGTGTTTTGGGGGCGACATGTCCAGTGGGAGTGTCCCAGCGGTGGGTGTGTTTAGTGTTCAGTGAGGGTCTTGGAGGACACATCTGGGTGTGACATGTCCAGTGGGAGTGTGTTGTGGTGAGTGTGTCCAGTGGGAGTATCCTGTAGAGGAGTATTTTTTAGTGGGGGAATGATGGTGCAGTGTGGGTGTCTTGTAGTGGGGTGTGTCCAGTGGGAGTGTCTTGTTGTGGGTATGTATAATAGGAGTGTCTTGTAGTGAGTGAGTCCAGTGGGAGTGTCTTGGGGGAAATATCCAGAGGGTGTTTGGTAGTGGGCGTGCCCAGTGGGAGTGTCTTGTGGTGGGTGTTATCCAGTGACAGTGTCTTGGGGGAGGTATGTGTTTTAGAGATATCAGTTCCAGTAGACATGTCTTGTAGTTGCAGTGGTCGACTCTCAGGTAGTGGAAATGTCTTGAAGTGAAATCCCTGAAATGGACGTGTCACACAGTGGGCGTGTCTTGTTGAGGACGTGTCTATTGGGGGAGTGGGGGTGTTTTGTGTTGGGCGTGAACAGTGGGAGTGTCTTGTAGTGGGGGTGTCTTGGACAACATGCCCCGTGGGAGTGTCTTGTAGTGATGGTGTATCCAGTGGGAGTGTCTTGTAGTGGATGTATCCAGTGGGAGTGTCTTGGGGACATGTCCAGTGGGAGTGTTTTGTTGTGTCTTGTAGTGGGCGTAATTAGTGAGGGTGTCTTGCGGACATGTTCAGTGGGAGTATCGTGTTGTGGGCGTGTCCTATGGAGGGGGTGTCTTGTGGTGGGCATGTCCTGTGGGAGTGTCTTGCAGGGTTTGAGGGTCATAGCGGTTCAAGTAGAGGTTGAAGTGACATGCCTCGAGTGGACATGTCTCAAAGTGGGCGTGTCCGTAACTGGGCGTGTCTTGTCCAGTGCAGCGGCTCCAGTGTGATGCATGTCCACCGCTTCCTGCTAGGCTACTCCTGCCGTGTGATTGGTCAGACCGAGTCACGTGCGCGGTGCAGCTGTCCGCGCGCCGTGCTCCATTGTTTCCCATCGGCCGGAAGCGCTGCTGCCGCTCTCGAGCCGCTCCGCGCACCTCACACTTCATCTCACACACTATACCACACATCAGCCCTCACACAGCAGCGCCTGCACACACCCGTGCTGTCTGCATGGCATGCCATCCCCACAGAGTGCATGAGTGAGGGAGCACGCTGCTGCCAGGTTTCTGGAGGGTCGGAGCAGAATGAATGGTGAGTATGTCCCTTTATTCTTTATTCTAAGGACTGACGGTGTGTGGTTTTGACGCTGGCACGGCTTAACTGGGCGACACGACTTCAGTTCAGCATGGGTCCCTTTGTCTGAGCTTAGTGTGGGTGTAAGTCTGGTTAAGGTGGGATCTGTGCTGGTGCAGTGTTATGTAGCTGTTATGGGGCTGGAGATCTCAAAGCCAATGCAGCAGTCAGACAAGCCACAAAAGGGTTAACAGACTTTTGACATGATTTTGACATAGGAGAAATAATACCATCATCTCTGTCACGCCTAAATTATGTCTTAACACAATCATTAAATATTAGATAGACTTGCTCCTAGAAGATGTATTATTATGGGACTATAGGAATTGACTCATTCATGTACAATAATAAGTAGTATGTTATTCATATTCTGAGCTGGGTGTGTGTGTGTGTGCATGTATATATGTGTGTGTGGTGTTCAACATGTGTGTGCCTATAATGACTTGTGTGGTATGTCATGCATGCATATCTGGCATTGTAAAATACTAAGATTGTTTTAATATAAAGCTTAAAAATATGTACTGTACATAATAGTGAGTGAGTCTGTCTCACCACCGTCCTCTCCTGCCTCTAAAGAGGCAGTGAAGCAGAGTTCCAGAGTGGAGCCAGGCTGCCGTCATATCTTTCCCTGAGAACGGGCAGCTGTGTCAGGCAGAGCTGTACTCCCCCCTCCCTTCCCCAGGGAATACTCCCTCCAGTAATGAGGGAGCACTATGAGGGCCCATGCAGGGCCTCTAGCCAGCAATCTAATGGCTGCTTTTACTCACCATATAATACTAATATAATCACTTCATAAGAAGCATGTTCTGGATATACATGCTTTTCATATCCATATGCCATTATACTATATGTCAGGGTTTATTTGTTTACAAAATATGTGATATGTGTAATATATCTGTAAAGACTGTTGTATTTGTTATATGTGACTGTACATATGTAGCTGTATATATCACATTTGTCATTTTTGAATGTTCTGATGGTCAAACAAATTCTAATTAACACATTATTTTTTTTACAGAAATTTGACAGCACTTCTATTCTTCATTTAAGGTAAGAATCTTTTGGGGGTTTTTTTAAAACTAATTAATTTGTTATTGTTAAGAAATTGATTGACATTGATTTGTTTATTTCAGACTTGAGTTTCTGTTCTCAGCTATTGTAATTGCCCTCAAAACACCCATGGGATGGCCTCAACTTTGAGAAACAATAGCATTTTAGTATGTCTTGTTTCAGAAATAATATCCCTTTGCCTTGTGTTCATCACTCAACCAATTGGATTATCATCTGTCAATAAAGATAATTGCCTGGCTTTGGAAGCCAATGCCTCATGTAACTGATAATTCTTTTGCCTTTCGTTTAGCTTGAGACTGAATATGTCATTAGGGGGAAAGCTGATCTGATGGGTATTAGTGCTTTCTCTTTGGTAGATTGGTTTGGATCCTTAGTGGCTTTCCTCAGTGATGGATTGCCATTAACAGGTTTTAAAGGGGAAGTCCTCAGTATGTGTGATACTGCCCCTCTTTTGAAAAGTGACTAATCACTATTATTGTCTAAAGTATATTAGATGTAATGCATTGTCCTTTTCCAGCGTAAAAGGAAAAAAGGCATTAGGATGATTGGTTATGCGTTATTTATAAGTATGAGATGAAGCTGATACAGGGGTTAATTCCAGTTGGCTGAGAATATGGTCTTGGGCAACATTTTTGTCTCCAGAAGCCTGGCACACCAGCTTAGTGATTTCAAATTCATACACAGGGCATTTAGTTCATTATTTCAGAAATAGGGACTTCGTTGAACAATGCAACATTGTGAAATTAAAAGAGCATCTGTGTTGCATGGAGTGCCGATAATAAACAGCAGGATTTTTGATTTTATTTCGCCGATTATAATAATTGCTGCTTATATGCTACAAGGAGCAAGTTGCAAAACTGTTACAGCATAACTGTTTCTTCAAGAAAGACATTGTTTTTCCTGTTGTGGTTTAAATACACAACACATTTGGCACTGGATAAACATTTGAGAGAAATGTATTTTGCACAAGCACAGTGAGTTTTGAGTCTCTTACAGAGACGTAGAGTCTCAAGATAATATCAGAAAATGCTTTTTTTGCACGGGCCAGATGAGAAATAGAGGTTGTTTTGTATTTCAGGTTGATAAGCCATGTAGCTAACTAAGAAAACAGCTGTGGATCTGTAACCAGCCAAATGTAAAATCCTACTTATTATAGCTTTAATTAAATCAGGCTCAGGTGTAGATGGTTAAACATGGTGACAGTTGTCCGTAGCAGCAAAGTGAAGTGCTGCACCAGTGAGACAAGACACTGGCTCTGAATGTAGCACTGTGCCTCATTATCTGCTTCCACTGTTGCACCTCCACAATCCCTCTTCAGGGAGGGAGCTGAGTGCAGCAGTGCTTCACAGTATGTACACACACATTGACACAAATTCAAATCCACACACACACACACACACACACACACACACACATTATATATA
>JBBPCX010000002.1:17103287-17113556 GCA_037974365.1 Hydrocynus forskahlii | reverse complement strand
GTGTGTGTGTGTGTGTGTGTGTGTGTGTGTGTGTGTGTGTGGTGTGTGTGTGTGTGTGTGTGTGTGTGTGTGTGTGTAGTGTGTGTGTGTGTGTGTGTGTGTGTGTGTGTGTGTGTTTGAGGGCTTGCATAGACCCAGACAACCCCAGCCTCCCAGCACTTGTATTAAAGATGAAAGCATCATTCGCTTTGTGAGGTGTTCTGCGTCTCCCTCTCTTTCTCTCTCTTTCTCTCTCTCTCTCTGTCAGAGCTCTGGCTTCTTCAGACTTTTTTTCAGGTGGCATGGGAGAAATGCAGACATAAATAAAATATAGTTGAATAATGAATAATTCAGGGGTGCATTGTGATTGACACGAGGGTGAAAGTACCTGATTATGCCATGGTGGTACGTGAGTGGAATGAGGTTTGGAGCAGTACTGATGCAGTTGGGATCTGCGAAACTGCAAAGTTAGATCTCCCCATCTGCATTTCTCTCATATCAAACTCCAGCTTCAGGAAGAAATCAAACTGTTCTCTGAGTGATATTTCTTCTCTTTTTTTTCATGCTCATTTCAGAGTCTTCTCTGTGCCAGTTGGCTTTAGGTTTGTCAGTGCTATAATCAAAAATCAATTCTGCCTCATAGAGAAATTTCTAGATATAATTATCGAATGCCAAAAGACAGTTCATCTTAATTAGGCTTTTTAGGGCCACCGATTGAATTAGACATTGACAATTAATCGAATAATCCGAGTTTTTAAAAAGGCAAAATAATAATAATCCATCTAAGCATTGTCAGGAGATCCTGAGTTCAATCCCCGGCCATGCCACAGCCATTTGTGGCTGCGAGTCCGAGAGATCATAATCAGCCTTGTTCTTTGGGTGGGTAGGATAGCCTTTCTCTTTCCATCACTCAGTATAATGCTAGTCAACACATATAGCTGTCAGTAATCTGACTTGGTTATTAGAATAGAATTGCTTATTAGTGCTGTCCTTCAAACATGTTGAGCTATCCAATGATGTTGCATGAACAGCAATTTAAAAAGACGTGGTGGTGCTTCATGTGTCCCGGAGGCCGCATGTACTAGTTTTCTCCCTCCCAGCATGGTTCACCCTCCTTTGATTTGTGACAGATGCATGAGCAATTGGCCATGACTATATGAATATCCAAAAATCTGAACTGAATGATAACAAAACACAAATAGGTTTGTTTTCTACAAAATGCTGGAAAAGAGAAGGTTATTGTGTTTTTATTCATTTATTTTTTTAGTAATCAAGTTTAATCAGCCCCAAACTTGATAATAATCAAACAATGTATAGTATGTTTACAGTTAATGGTTCTTGGTTCTGCGAAATTCTATCTGCGTTAAACATCCATTCATAGTGATTCACTGAGAGACTTTCATTTATGATGTTTTTCTCAAGTCTCAATTGTCAGATTAGGTCGGGGTCCCACTTGATGTTTGCCTTTCACCAGCAACGCATATTTTAATGTCCTTTGATTTTATGTAGTAACACAAGGCTTGAAGAGCAGCCCGTGTGCACAGCGTTTATTGCTATTAACAGTTCAAGGCGTCTTGTTACGCCAGGGAATACAGGCCACCTTAATGAACACAACAGAGGTCAGATTGTGCACGTCAATCATTGTAAAGTCAAACCCCTGCATATATAGGCAGGATGATGGAGGAACATTTTTTTCCCTCCATTGTTCTGTGTTGAGGATGAGGAGATCAATGCTGGGCGCTAGCTGCAGCAGTCTGCTCCGTGTGCAGGATATTGAGCAGCCAGCCAGCTCAGTCTCGCTTCTTTCATGTGTGTGTTTATACATACTTATATGTGTGTGTGTGTGTGTGTGTGTGTGTGTGTGTCTGTGTTTTGATGTCTAAAGCCTGGGGCAACAGCAAGTTAACAAATGTACAGAGCTGGAGTGAAGCCTCATTTCCATAAAGCAGCGAGTGTAGTACATTTGCTTAAATGGGCTCCTTTGTCTTTAATTGCCTCGTGTATCCTCGCTTGTTGTTCCCCCAAAAACCTTTCGAGACAAGTGCTGTAGCATCCCTCATGCAGTTCTCGCTATTTTCGTGCAAGAGATTAATTTTTGCAAGTTCTCTATGAACATGCTGTGGTTAGGCAACGGAGGCTGTCGTTACGCAAGATGTCATTTCTAGGATAAGGTGATGAGCCGTGTGTCTGGGTCTGTTATGGCTTCTTTTTGAATGAGTTTTTTTTTTTTTTTTGCTAATGTTTTAGCATGGATTAACATGTTCCAAAGATGTATTCTGTGTTCATGGTAAATGGTAAAAGATGTATTCTGGTTCACAGTGTTACTCTCAGATTCTACAGTAATCGGTGTTGTACAGAAAAGAAGGTTAATAAATGTCTGTCTCTATTCATATTGCAAGTTATGCCTTCTTGTTTTATCTGCCTGTGTGCACAAATCATACTGCGTGACTGAGACAAATCCTATGTTATAACATACACAAAAGTAAATTACAGTGTGTTTTTTCTCACTTTCTGTCAATGTTTTGTTTCAAACTAAATTACAGTTTCTAAGCACAATGAAACCACTGTAATGAAAGCTTGATGAACAACGCCCTTTTTGCTTTAAATTAATCTTGCTTCTCTGGTGAGCGAATTCCCTCCAGAGACTCCAGCATGTAAATTTCTGGATGATTCATAACCATGCCGTCCCTGCTTTATGGAGCACAGCAGCTTATATGAACATCATCCAGAGGGAGCGAACCATGACCTTTTCAAAATAAACTCGGCTTCAGTATTTTCACGAAACCAAGCTGAGGCCCACATACAACTTTTCTGAACACTGATGTGAAATATGGATCATGCAGGGTGTTTACAGTCTTTGGTTGGTTACAGGGATGGGCACAGAGACATCATCTTTGGATGCATAATCATTCCAGTGTACAGTTTCTCCCTGAGGGTCTCCAGATGAGACCTGGCTCGCTCAAGGTTGCTGTTTATGGCTGCCTGTGATATGTGTGTGTGTGTGTATATGTGTGTGTCTATGTGTGTGTATGTGTGTCTATGTGTGTGTGTGTGTGTGTGTGTGTATGTATATGTCTGTCTGTGTGAATGTGTGTGTGTGTGTCTATGTGTTTGTATGTGTGTGTGTGTGTGTGTGTGTGTGTGTGTATATGTGTAGATGTGTGTCTGTGTGTATATGTGTGTGTGTGTGTGTGTGTGTGTGCGCACACTCATGTGAGTGTGTGATTTATGAGGTTAAACGCAGCCTCGGAATCCGCACTGCTACTACTCCTGAAGTGCTAGTGGTCTTTTACTCCTCTCTCTCTTTTCATCCTTTCACTCGCCACCTCTCTCTTTGTGCATCTCCAGTGGCCCAAGACAGACTCTCCACTGATGTTTAACAGTTTCCCCCACTTGAAAAAAACTTGTAGAGCCATCTGGGATGGCAAAATGTTTGTGTTGTGCCACACTACAGTAAAAACACTGATGCTGTAGAGATGAGACAGGCCATATTGAGCTTTGGCTAAAGCTGGCAGGACGAATACTCCTTCATTCTCGTTTTTTTCTTTTTTGCCGTCTTTCTCTGTCTTTATTCAGTCTGCTCTCTATCACTCACTCTCTCTCTCTCCCTCTGACTGGCTCCAAATAGGCTGTGTGCATGCTATACGGTGCGGTTGCCCTGGCTTTCCCTCTCTAGAGAGAGAGCGATAGACAGCAAGAGAGGGGGGGGGGGAGAGAAGGAGTCACCCTGGCCAGCTCACCACGCACTGGTCTGACCCCTCCTCTACTGTCTGAGAGATTGCACAAAGTCTGGCTGCAATTATTCTGCATTGCTTCAGTGAAAGCAGATAGTTTGTTAGCTTCTTTCCCGACAGTTCATGTGTCAGAAAGACTATTCATAGCCTTCAAGCACACAAGGCCTTTGAAATATCTGAAGGTACAGTAAAGACATTAGACTTGTAAGCAAGTGTTCCAACACGACAGGGCACCTCAGGACTTCCTTTTATATCTCTGGGAAAAAAAGGCTTTTTTCCAGATGTCTGCAAATATCTCACAGACTTGCACCACAGAAAGAAATTTGCCTGACCTTAGACATTAATTTTAAAAAAGGATATTACTTGTAAAAAGTACTATGCCTGAACTTAGACATTAATTTTAGAAAAGGATATTACTTATAAAAAGATGTGACCAAAACCAAGCTAAAAATTCAGATAACCAACAACATAAACTCAAATGGGTCATTCAAACAGTCATTTAATGCAAACATATAGCATTGTGATACATTTTCACAATACACGATATGTGTTACAATGTTTGGCAAACATGATTCTATGGGCAGAATCGCTGCAATGACTTCCTAATTTAATGCTTGCGAAAATAAACTATTTAAGAAAAGTCAAACAACTGATAAAAAGAGCTGAATAAATAAGATAACCGAATAGTTGCCATTCAGTTTTTACTATTCTGTTTATGCTAGTAAACTGGTTGTACTTTCCTCGGTCTTCATTCAGTTGTCTAGTCTTATAAACTGAACAGATAATATTTACATGGAATGATGTGCTGCGTGTTAAAGTACATCACGATAACATATTATGTTGCCCACCCTTATTGCCATGCTATGTCGATTATCAGATATGATTTAGGTCTGAAGTCTGAATTGTCACATTTCCTAAATTCAAATGAAAAGCAACATCGAATTTAAATAATATAAATATTGGAAGGCAGAGGGTGGAGCTTCATAGAATTCTAGATATTATTTATTTCTGCATTTTGATTTTGTGGTTTCTGTGGGTTGGTCTGAATATTTTTAAACTTTGTTCTTTTAACTATAATGACTATTCTATTAAGATATATCAGTTTGAATGGTATTGCTGTAAAAGAAGTGGTGTGGTTGTGACTGGAATTGTAATAGCTGGTCATAATAATTATATTATAAAAAATCACAAAATATTGGTGGACGTAAGTGAAGGTTTAGCCAGCACTGGGCCACTAATATGTTGGTTATGTGCTGCATAATAAGCCCTAAGGTTAAAAAGTTAATAAACTTACAGGGGTAAACAGTCATGTACTGCAGTAGAAGACATTGCACTACCTGGACTCTCATTGTGTTAAAAGAACTGTGCCACTGGTAAAAGGGTCTTTCACATTGCTCTCCTTAAGTCCCTGTGTAATTTTTAACAGTGGTCATGCTCTCATTTGTTTGCTAAAGTTTGAGCCCCAGGGCCAAGAAGCGTTGCATTGGACTGACCCATGTGACTCGGCAGAGTGACTGTTCTCTGCTTTCCCTGGCCTGAGGCCACACAGGGGTTAGCATACTGCTAATTAAAGGCAAAGGAAAAACCTCGGCACTCCGGACTCCTGCACGCTGACGTAGTACAAAACATTTAGGAGAAAGCATGGGCCCGGGACAGAGGATGAACAGATGGGGAGACAGCAGAAAGCGAGGGGAGTTAAGTAGAGGTGACAGAAGGGTCATGCCCCATGGCTGAGAAAGACTTGTATCACAGCATCAAAGTAAAAAGCAGCAGTTCTATCTTTTCCTGCTCACTAACCTGCATTCTTGTCTGTGCCGAGGGAAAATTCCAGGTTCTGGTAGGCTGCGAGGGGTATTTGCAGGATGTAACTTTGATCCGGTGAGGTGATTATGTGCTGTGTAAAGCCCCTCACTTAAGAAGGGTCAAAGACACTACAGAATTATTGAGCAGGTTGTGGGGGTCAGCGAGTCAAGAGAGTAGCAGCCTGTTAACATATGCGTCAGAGGAGATTCACTGAAGATGAAGTAGTCTTCATTCCTGGAGTGAGCCTACATGCTTTCTGGGGATTTCTGTTTCTTTAATACACCTCAGCCTTTTTTCAGCCTCACATGCTCTGATTTTGATGCTGTCAGGAGAATGAATCCTGCAAATGAGACTACCCCTTTTTAAATTCTCGTTTCATTGTGATCCCACCCTGTCATTCAAGGCTGCATGATATTACTGCCGTTATTAAAACACACAATTATTACTAAGCACTTTTTCTGAAAACTTTATATTATATTATTTTTACTTCCGTTTCTGCTTGCTTCAGTCCACCTTGCGACCAGTCTTCTAATTTGAAGCTGGACACATCATTTGCATGTGACCTAAATTCAACCAAACATTCATTATGCAAATGAGATCCAATAAACATACATATCCAGTTGCCCAAATCTCACGATGTGGCTCAAAATTCATGTGCACAGATTCACAAAATGGGTCATCGTTGCTGTTGTGGTGGCACCCAAAGTCAGTGTAACAAACTGCTTCTGCCAGGCATCTGTTCTGCATTTTTATGTAATGGCGCTGTGAGTGTGATACCCCATAAGGGAGGGAAAGGAAGGGAATGCAAATTAGATATCACTGTTATACAATGGATAAGCTTCCAAGATGGAGAGGAAATGAGGAGAATAATTAAATATTGTGTTGAAATCAGGTTCCACAATGCTTATGCCCTCATATGCACATCTATCCTGCACTCTTATGGAGAGGGTCAAGCAGCTTTGTTCCCATCAGTTGGCTAATGTATAAAAACAAAAGCATGTTTAATGGTACATTACACTGCACAAGTCATATGAGGTGGCTGCATGCTGCTGTTGTACTGAATGATTTTCCCTTTAGTCCCAGCTTTAGTGTTCAGCCATTCAGAGATCAATATGTTATACCTGAAGGCTTTAACTAGGAAGGCATTCCATGTTGTGTATATAGCAGTGACCCTTCTCTAGGGAAGCCTGTGACTGAGGACCGGGTCCAGGATAAATCAAACCCAAGCCAAAGGCACAGCCAGAGCTCTAAAGCAGACCACTATTAAACCCAAAACACACAGAGGCTTTATCCTTATGAGGCAGGCAGCCCTTCACCCAGAGCCACTTTAAAGCCTCTAATGCTATATAATACAGTCATAGCATTACAAAACCTCTTATAAGCCGCCTTATAAGAAATTAATGCCTTATTGTACACACACAGTGTTTGGTTTGGCACTGATGTCTATAAATTGTAAATTACTGTAGGGTGTTGTAAAAGGTTTATCAGCAGGTATTTACCTAAAATCTCAATTTCATATGGATTTAAACAGTATTTGGAGAAGGCATTAAAAACAGACCATAGTTTGAGGTCATTTGCATTTTGAGGTGTGGGCATTTTCATGTTCATGCAAAATTAATACTTACCTGGTTACCATTACCTGTCCCTAAATGTACTAATTATTTTTTCTGTAAATGAATTGTCATTTATTTATTTATTTTTGTGCTTACATCTAGTTTTGGACATTGCAAGTCTGTTCATGAATACAGTCGTATGCAAACGCCACCTAACAAATTGACATGTTTAGCTGATTTCTAAGTGAAAATAAGTGAAAATACATACTATACAGGGAACAGAATCAGAATTTTTTTTTTTCCCTGCAAATTTCAGTCCACTGAAATTCAGTTTTTAATTGAATTTAACTGGTGATTTTAAGATTTTGGAAAATATTAAGCCTAAAATGTTGAGTAAATAAACAGTAAATTAAACAAATAATTAACTTGAAAAAATTCAAAACAAATTTACACTTTCAGCCAAGGTGTATTTTTTTGAGACTAAATTTTGCTTCATCAGTTTAGAGCTGGAGCTATGGGTTATGCTAGCAGAAATCAGGAGTCAACAGTCACCTAAATCTTTTTGGCAAAAACACCCCCAAAACATCTGTCAGAACACTCAAACCACATTCAGCTCTTTATTAGTGAGGCACAGATTTGTGGATGTAGCATAGCAGGTATAAAAATGGAACAAAACTCCACAGTGTAGCTAAACACTGTGGGCAGCCACACAACACAGTTCCCAAAAATGGTTTCCTGTGATAGTAAAGTTTTGTTCATTTTAATAGCTCACGGTAATTCATACTAAACCAAACTCACAAGTCTGTTCCACTTTAATGAAGAGCTGAATGGGGTTTGAGTGGGTTGAGAGAAGCTTTTGGGTGTATATAAAAACAAAAGATTGTTATAGCTAGATTAGCCTTATATCTGTGATATGTTTGGTGTGAAAACAATTGCACACCAAACATATCATGGCTATTCAGCTACAACAGGGGTGAGTGGAAAAACAGGTGCTTTTTTGCAAACCATTCCTTTAACCTGTATAGTGTAAGTAAATGAAAACTTACAGAGCATTGTCCTTTGGAATAAGCACACATTCATTCATTCATCAATCCTCTGTGTATTCTCACAAAACACTAAGATCAAGTTTGCCACGTGATCCTACAGGCCGCTGATTGGCAAGTCTTTTGTTGAGCAACAGTATAAATAGCTACTGTCCTCCCTTTCCCAAGAGAGCAGTGCAGATGGTGCTACTGAGGAGCCATAGCCTTTTACGCTACTAAGCAGTAATCTAACCAAATATTTATTGTTGGGGTAGATAGTCAAAAAACCTTATACCTGGACAAAAGAAAGTGATTAGTTAGAAGTACAGGTAGTCTTCAGTACAACAATCTAAGTATGAATGAAAAAAATAAAAGCAAATACCAATTTTATTTGATTTAAACAAACCAGTTGATTGTACATTTTGGTGTGATTTGGGAGTTGGGGCTGGAAAGCAGTTGTTAGTGCTGGGAGGCATCATTACTCTGCAAACTAGTGGCATTGATAAACCATGTGGCAGCTCATATTAACTGTAGCTACATGAGCTTATACCACAAATCCCAGTGCAACAGACTCAAGCCTGCGTGTGTGTGTGTGTGTGTGTGTGTGTGTGTGTGTGTGTGTGTGTGTGTGTGTGTGTGTGTGTGTGTTTGGCTAATTTGTTAGTGTACCCATTAATCTCTTTAGATTACTTTGCTGTGCAGGGTATTGACTCTCACATCTCTCCTTTTTCCTGCATCCCTCCTCCTACAATCTGCACACCTCCCTCTCTCTTTCTCTCTCTCTCGCTCTCTCTCTCTCTCTCTCTCTCTCTCTCTCTCTCTCTCTCTCTCGCCTTCTCTCACCCTCTCCCTCTCTTTCTCACACTGGTAAAAATATCTGCAGACAGCAGGAACACAGCAGGCAAGGGTGCCCCTCTCTCTTTCTCTCTCTCTCTCTCGCTCTTTCTCTCTCAGACATCCCACCCATGTGATCTCTCAGGCAGGTTGTGCTCAGTCTCCAGCCCTCAGCTGGCTGCACCTAATGAGTCTTTGTGTGGCTAGAACGAATGAGAGAGAGGGAGAGAGAAGCAAGAGAGAGAAATAGTGTTTTTTTTTTTTTTACTGAGGCAAGTGCTAGGAAGAGTAAGACTGCTGCTGAATTTACAGGTTTCTCTCTCGCACTCTATCTTCTGTATTCCTGCCTCTCTTTCCTGCCCTCTCCCTTCTTCACTGCTGCTGTCTTCTTTACTGTCTGACCTCTCTCTCTCTCTCTCTCTCTCTCTCTCTCTCTCTCTCTCTCTCTCTCTTTCCCACTCTCTCTCACGGGTTGCACGGTGTGGGGGTTGCTGTATGTGTGTGTGTGTGTGTGTGTGTGTGTGTGTGTGCATGAGTGTGCAGGCGGAGTGAAATGGGAGACCTTCATTCATCACTACTCATCCGGGCGGCTCATTGAATCGGCTCATTCACTTTCCGCGGTAGGACGCGGTCAGTGGAGGGCAGTAGCGTGTGGAGCATGGCAGTGGCAGTGGACACAGGTCAGTCGGCTCCTTTAAGCCCAACGTAGGGGCCCCTACGGCTCACTGCTGAACTGATGTGTCATTGGCCAGCTCCTGCAGGGCTTGGCTGACTGTGGCTTTATTTCTTGGGGGGATGAGATGATCGTGACATGGGCTCTCATCGTTAGCCTTCTTGAAACTACAGTTCTACCACTGCTGTCTCTCAGCATTTAGGAGCGTGCAGGACTTCAGTGGCACAGGTTTTGTGGTGCTGAAAGTATCAATGCAAGGATGAGTCAGTGTGCAGAGTGCATGTGCATTTTTGTGCTGTGTGGATCTGGTCCAGGGAGTGGCTGGATTTTCTGTGATGGGCTTTTGCTGCAGAAAGGTTCAGCTGCAAAAAGTGTGGCTGTGGAAAACTACAGGAGCCCTAGCTGAGTGAGCGAGAGAGAGAGAGAGAGAGAGAGAGAGAGAGAGAGGGGGAGGGAGAGGGAGAGAGAGAGAGAGAGAGAGAGAGAGAGACAGAGAGAGGGAGAGAGATACAGAGAGAAAGAGAGAGAGAAATAAGAAAGAAGAGAGAGAGGAGAGAGAGAGAGAGAGACAGAGAGAGAGAGAGAGAGAAAGAGGGAAACAAGAGAGAGAGAGAAATAAACAAAAAGAGAGAGACAGAGAAAGAGAGAAATAAAAGAGAGAGAGAAAAGAG
>JBBPCX010000002.1:17091427-17103187 GCA_037974365.1 Hydrocynus forskahlii | reverse complement strand
CCCACCTAGGCATTCCACCTCTCCATCTTCCCCTCTCTCTCTCTCTCTCTCTCTCTCTCTCTCTCTCTCTCTCTCTCCCCCTGTCTCCACACTACAGCAGTCAGCTCTTGTTACCTCTGGGCTACCCATGATGTCATGCCAATTCATTGTGTCAAGAAATGAATAGTTGCTCCTCTCGCGCTGGTCTCAGACGCAGCCCGAGCCAGCACAGCCTTCCAGCCTTAACAAGGAGCTCTGAGCACTTCAACACTAACCACCCTCCAGTCCAGCCTACAGTTATCTGCGAATGTCATGCTTTTGTGTAGAAAACTATGATTGAACTTAGCAATTAGGCTGCTATATATATATACATACATTTCATGCACATAGACAGACACACACACACACACACACACACACACACACTAGATTTAATGCATCTAGCTCCTATTTGAGGTACTTGCTCAGAGATCTTATTTTCCTCAGCGATGATTTTATGAATGCACCATGATTATATATGGACGCAGCATGGTGCTTGTGTTTATTTTTACAGAAAAATAAGCAAAATGACATGTCTGATGTGAAATCACTATTTGTGCAAGTATATTAGTATCTCCATGGCAACCACTTTGGTATGAAAGAGCAGTGCAGCATCCGTTGAGGGCAAAGAATGCGAATGGATTTTCAACAAGGGGGAACTAATTATGATGATTACGAGGAAATAGACTTACATTGTATCCAAAAAACATTTTCAATTATCTTGTATCCCCTGTATGTCCTGGGGAAAGCAGAGATCCTTGCACATAAAGGGCATGAGTGAGCGATAGCTCAAGGCAACTTTTCTTCTATGGAAGCTCAAGACATGTCAATAAATAGCAATTAGTAGCAATAGCAATAATATATAGCATTGTAGCATTAATAGTTGGATTATATATGTTCACAGTTGGTCTTGGAGGTAGGACCATCTAGATTAGATCAGCCTGTCTGTGGAATGTAGCCTATAAGAAAAGTGGCTTCTGTACTGTGGGGAAAGTGTTAGACATTCCACAGCAGCACTGTATGCTGTGGTTTGGAGCTTCTCCAGCTGCGCTGTCTCTCTCCTCTCTCTCTCTCTCTCTCTCTCTCTCTCTCTCTCCCCCCTCTCTCTCTCTCTATTTCCCCTCTCCCTCCTCCCTTCCTCCCTCCCTCCCTTCCTCCCTCTCTCCATCAGCACACACAGAAGAACAATAGGCTTGTGCTGAGAGCCTGCCCAGCATATCCCACTCTGCCTGGGCTTCTGTAATCAGCCGATAGCACTGAGAGGCTCTGAGCCTCACCACATAAAACAATACAGCAGCATATCCCTCTGAAACCAGCCAGCCAGGCTGCCTCTCGCCCCAGATCCTGGCATGCTGCTAATCTACTGTTTCTGTTTTTATTTTTATTTTTTTTTGTTCTCCTGCAGCTTTCTCAACATAGTGGCTATTTTAGATTTTGAGAGAGAGAGAGTAAGAGAGAAAAAGAGAGAGGGAGAGGGAAAGAGAGAGAGAGATGTTATACGCCGGGGTGTTCTCAGAGCTCTGCTACAGGTTTTGGAAATCAGTGTAGGATCTGGCTCATCTACATAACAAAAGGTTTTGACAAAATGCTCTGGAGATTTCAGCCATGATTACTAATGGTGTGCTGTGAACATAATTATAAGCTGATTAATACTTGATACTTCCACTGATTTATAAGGCTTGGTAATTTCACCTTATCCATTTATCAATGCTTTAAAAAAAACTAAAATACTGTAGGGATGATTATCATTCTCAGCTGGCCTGGACTCAGGTTTCTGAAAATGCTTTTTTGCAGCCCACTGTTGTAAGGTATAAAGGTATTACTTGATGGGTTACCATGATTCATATGAAAACCCTCTTCTGAGAGTACTCACATGCTGTTCTTTGTAAATTAAGTCACACAGCTGATTTTTTTTGTATGTATTTTTAAGAAATTTAGTTTTCATGTTTCCCTTGAAGTAAGTAATTGATTGATTGACCTTTGTAGTATCTGTATAATATGCACATGTACTGAACTTATTCTACACTGCACCATTTATTTTAATAATGGCACTTACACAATCCAGACTACTAGTTCTGTAATTTATTATGAGTATGCTTCTGAAAGTCTTTTATATATGTTTATGTCTGGTTATACGTTCTCTGTAATTATTCTTCTGTTCTTGGTTTGTCCATGAAATGAACTGCAAAAAACGCAAGCAGGTTTTCTTGCATCTTGTTTTTAGGTGCAGCTAATTATTTACCACAGCTTACTCTACTTTCCCATTTTTCTGTGCTGGGGGTGTACTGCTAAGCCTTTAAGTCTTACTTTATTTCATTTTCAACCACACTCTAGTGTACGCCTGTGATTAATAAATTCTTCGAACCGATGCTTTTTATGACTACATGGGGAGAAGCTATGGAAACTCAGTTCAAGAATCCGTTTTTTTCAGAGGCCACTCAAAGACAGACTAAACATACTTTCAGGAAGTTAGAGGTAGCATTCAATTAGTAGATTTATTCCCCCATCGTCCATCTGAGGCCCTTTGTGGCAAGATGATCAATTGCCCGGGGAATGTCAGGGAGGGAGGAGAGAGAGAGAGAGAGAGAGACAAAGAGAGAGCGAGAGAGGATGTGTGTAATGGTGCCCCTTGCTAATTGAGTGTTTTGAGAATTGAAGCAGACATAAGCGAGATATTAAAGCATCTTTCTTTTTCCCCCTCTCACACACACACACACACAGGTGTGGTTTGCTGGCAGCCATGAGTGGAATACTGAAGAGGAAGTTCGAGGAGGTGGAGGGGGCATCGCCATGCTCATCACTAAGGGAGTCAGAGGAGGAGGAGATATCGAGCAGTGAGAGTGGAGACAGTAGTGACAGCCTCAACCCCTCTGCCTCGCGCTTCACACGTGAGTCATCCTCTCTGTCATCATTTCCGTCAGCATCACACAGAATCGTGTGATAACCTGGACCATAGCTTATTAGGAAATATCTCATAGTTTTTACATTTACTGATAATGCAACACTGCCTTTCAGGCAAATATGTGGGGCTACATGATTCTTAAATTAATAGCATTTTTGCTTAGAATTGAGATAACAAATTATACTCAACATAACTTGAAAAGCAGCTGAGACATCAACATAAATAGCTATTACAATCATATGAACTGATATAAAGGAATTTACATATAAACTATGGAATAGATAAATAAACAAATCAATAAAATCCCACTTGTGAAGCAGCCAAGGAGCCCAATTTGATCTGTGCTGTCTATACAGAGCCTTATGGGATGCACGCTTACAATGTGATAGTTTGCAAACTTTGTATGCGAATATTTGTTTAATACTTCATCGACATCATTAATAAATAGGTCTCTACCTTGACATTAGGCTAACTCAGTTCAACTGTGTTATTCTATTGCACTTGTGTTATTCGATTACACTGAATAAATCAACAGCAAACAGCCTGTTCATTTCACACTTGATGTGGAAAGCTTCTGATCGGTAATGTGCTTCTTTTAGAAGTTCTCTCATTAAAAAATTCCTGGTTATTGCAGTAAAGTGTCTGCATGCTTCCATCAATGGTCTGCAGAATGGATGCTGTTACTGAATAAAATCATGTTGAGTAAAGAATAGAAATCCAAATATGTGCAGCCCTGATTTAATGCTTGTTAAAAATGAGGGTTGGTTCTGAAAATGCACATATTTGTATTATTAAAGAACATTTGAATTAATTAATATCATAGTCCAGAGGGAGTCATAGTCAAACAGCCAAACACTCTTGCAGATATGGTCTTGGATCGACCGACATTTTCCACACATCTGGCAAACGTCATGTTTGCTTGTTGACACCAGGCTGATAAAACAGTTCTTAAAATGCAAGGAAAGCAGTTAGAAACATTTATACATGTGCAGAACGACAACAATAATCGTAAGGTCCTGAATTTAGCACTGCGATTTAATATTGATTTATATTTGTGTCTTTAGTGGGTATGCAATAAGATTTCCAATATCACAATAAACTTAAACTACCACCGCTCATGAGCTGAGTCAAGTGGCTGGACTCTGTGCACTCTGGACTCTGTGCTTGCTTCTTGTTTTCTGGTATTTGACTTCATAAAACTAGAGAGCGCTTAAGTATTGGAGGGCATGCTGTTCTAAAATCATCAGTTATGACAGCTGTGAAAACACAATACGAGGATCTCTCCTGTCTGATGGGTCACACTGGATCAGATATAAAAGGATGGAGTTGCACTGAGTAGTTTTTGAGAGTTTTCAGCTGTTCTAATCTGTTCCTGCTATAAAACACATAACTGTGTCTCATTTAGCAGGTAAGCCTAGGCCAGTGAATCTGTGATTTAGAGCTGCAGCGGGCAAAGCTACACCAATGAATCTGTGATCCGCCCCCACTGAGTTCAGAGAAAGAGTATGTGGGTTTCTAAGAAAAAGCCACAGCTGAGTAAACCTATCCCCCATTGCTCATCACATAGCCTAGCACAGTTGCTGCTCGCTGAGCTCATAGGTAGCGGATCCCTTTGCTTGGCTGATGCTAGCTAACTGCCTGACGGTGGGACTCATTAATGATTAATAGCACCAAAGGCGGCTGGCAGAGCTCAGGTTGTTAGTCCAGTGCTAATAGGTTGGCAGTGCCTTGCTTCTGTGCTGGTTTCAGAACTGGGAGGGGAGCCCTTTCAGCAGGGAAGAAACAGGTCCCAGAGGTCTTCCCACAGCAGCTAACGCAGACAGGGAGGTCTGTGGGGAGTTCTGTATGATTTCCAGTCATGCATGGCAGACAAGTGCAGCACTGTGATTTTTCACTGTCCTCTACCCACCACACAAAGACACACTGAACCAGGGTCACATTGTAGATGCTGCAATCCTATGTTTTGCATTAGCTCAATTTGATTGATTACATTTTAAAACAAGCTTGAAATTAGTGTCTACCACATAAGATACTAATTGTGACTGTATTCCAATAAAGTAGCATGGTCGCAATTATGTGAAAATGTGAATACATGTGAATACAGCTTGTATTAAATCGTGTTCAGAAAAGCGAAAAGACCTTTGCCTCAGGCCTGTCTGTCATTCTACAAATCTCCAGCCCCAGACTCCTCATCTCACCATCTGGAGTGGCACTTAATTTTAAGAGCTCCATCACACCTCCTCGCTGTTTAATGTTTTGCAATGTTCTTATCCACTTAAAGAGCCCCTCGTTAAAAATTATAGAAAGTTTATATGCACTAGATATGAACTGCTGGGAAAAAAATCTTGCTGTCCTTTCTCAATTTCACCTCAAATTAGAAAGTAATGATCATTCTAAGTAGTATTTTAGAAGAGTTCGGATTCATAATAACCACAAACGCAGATGCTCAGTAATCACAGCAGTAGTGCACAGTTCCAAACGCAAACATCATTTGCTCATCATTTTTGGCAAATATCAACATTATGCAAAGGATTTATACAAGAATAACAACTGAATATCTAATAACATTTCATTTTATTGCCTTTTCCCTTTATGGAAATCTTTGGCGAGATTTGCTCTGCTAGTCTGATGCTGGAGTCCGTGCTTCCCCAAGCCGTGAGAAAGTGTGAGCGCTTGTGTCTGTAATGAAATGTATTGTCCCTGTGCTTGTAGGGCTGTGCTGTAGGAACAGATGGTTTCTATTTGTCCTGTGTCTGTCTGACATGAGGAGAGCACGCAGAGAGGCAGTGGGAAACTCTGCGGATATTAGGCAGGACGAGAGATATTTATGCTGCGTATATTTACACTGATTTCACCCTCCTCCCTCTTTAAACGGCCAAACAGTGAGAACCACAGGCATATAGGTTCTTAAAGGAGCCAGTAGAGGTTACTGTTGGGGTAAATGGCAACTGCTCATGCTGCTATGCAGGTGCAGGTGTTTTTTATGATTTATAAGCTTCATTTTATGAGGAAGTCTAATACAAGGGAAGAATGCTATAAGGGGGAAGACAAACAACAAATCCGCCTAAAGCTGTGATAGAATTAATGTTTGTCTCTGTCACTGTACAAATTCCTATCTGTAATGGAACTCTTGAGCTATGATAAAAGAACATTGTCACAGCAAAACTGCATTTGCAAAACTATGACTACTGAGTTCATTTGAGATCCTTGTATCTCATTGCATTAAACAACAATTTTTGCAAGTTTCACTTTATACTTTACTATTTTCATTGCTGATTATTAGATTTACACACATGCAAAACCCAAAAATCCAAATCTAGAATTTAGAATATGGTTCCAATGTATGTCTCTCTCTCTCCAACAGCGTCCTCCATCCTGAAGCGAGAAAAGCGGATGAGAACTCGCAAGGTGCATTTTGAGAAAGTGACAGTGTATTATTTCAGCCGGCGGCAAGGCTTCACCAGCGTGCCCAGCCAGGGTGGCAGTACCCTGGGCATGTCCAGCAGACACAGCTCCATCCGGCAGTACACACTGGGCGAGTTTGCCAAGGAGCAGGAGCGCATTCACAGAGACATGCTGAGAGACCACCTGAAAGAAGAAAAACTCAACTCCATCAAACTCAGGGTAGGAAACACTACAGAACTGTTTAGATTAGCCTAGTTTATCGACTAGTTTATAAGAGTTTCTTATGGGTTGTAGCTTCTACTAATTCAGATAAATGCTTTATACCTTCAGCTGCCATTATACTTGCCACTTTTAACAGTCTGTGAGATTTTGCTTTTCTGATTGACTTTATCTCCCTCAGTTTCCATCAGAATTGGACACTGTCCATCAAGACAGAAATAAAATCACAGTTACAGTTGTAAAAGAGCAAATTACCTCAGGACCTCACATACATTTAATCCAATCCTAATAGAGCTTCTAAAAAATGGACAATGATTGAACTTGAAGCTGCAGCAGAGTAGAAGTAATCTACACCTTTGTAAATTTCCTCCGTGCTCCAATCACATTTTTGTCATTCATGAACACCAAAGGTTTTGTTAAAGATATGAGACTCTGTTGAACCACCAGAGTTACATTCTAATCTGTAATGATGAAAGGTCCCTTATCCTAATATTTATCCATTAATCATGTGTGTGGTTGTACAGTCACAAATTACCTTTGCGTGACCATTTTCCAACCTCCTCTTTATCCCTCAGAGTAACTTGGATATTTCGTTAATTTCTTTCAAAACTGGTGTACTGTACATAAATGCCTCTCAGTAGCTGCTCTGTACTGTGCCTCGTTCAAAAAGCAGCCTGGTCTGAAAAGCTCCTTATATCTTCAAAATGATGGGGCTTGCTGGATGGATCTATAAAATGAATTGGCTTTCATGCTATCACAGAAACAATTATTTTACTGCAAGCTGTTTATTGCAGCTCAGTTTCTACCTGTGAACTGTCAGGACCAGCATATTTTGAAACTTGAGCAATATTGGCATATTATATCAAATTCTTGTCATTTTGAAATTTTGGTTTTGAAAGACTTGAGGCCTGTGTGATAATGCTGCACACTGTATGTAACTTCCTCACTGACCTGCTCTTCTTTTCTAGCTGACTAAGAATGGATCTGTGGAGTCAGACGAGGCCAATGCCCTCACACTGGATGACATCTCAGATGATGACTTGGACATAGATAACACAGAAGTGGACGAGTATTTCTTCCTCCAGCCACTGACCACCAAGAAGCGCCGAGCCCTGCTGCGTGCGTCTGGCGTCAAGAAGATCGATGTGGAGGAAAAGCATGAACTGAGAGCCATCCGAGTGTCCAGGGAAGACTGCGGCTGCGACTGCAGACTCTTCTGTGACCCAGAGACCTGCGCCTGCAGCCTGGCAGGCATCAAGTGCCAGGTAAACACGCCTGTATGTAATAAATTACAGTAAACATTACCATGTCTTGCACACACACTCATTCTGACTTACCGCTACCCAGGCTCCCCCAGGACAGGATTAACAATACATACACAATTTACCCGTTCATCCTTTCACTTCATTCATTAAGAAAATTAACTGCATATTGTTTTTCCAATAAAAAAAAACTCTTACAGTAACTAAAGCCTGTTCACCACATGTGGTAAAGTCAAATCCAGCATGGAAAATATTACATGGCAGACTGACAAGTTAAAATGCTGATTAAGATGTTAGAGATATTGTATAATTGAGATATGGTCTGATAAAATGAAGACATCAAGCACGAAATGGCAGACTTAGACTGAGCTGATAAAGAGTGTTAATTTGGCTTAAGAGGCCCCATGCTGACAAGTTGGCCTAATTTGGTTTCACATTGAGTTCCGTTTGGATACTGCAGTCTAAATGCAGGGTGGTGGTGCTGTTTGTGTGCAGGTGGACCGCATGTCGTTCCCATGTGGCTGCACTAAAGAGGGCTGCAGTAATGCGGCTGGCCGTATCGAGTTCAACCCCATCCGCGTGCGCACGCACTTCTTGCACACCATCATGAAGCTGGAGCTGGAGAAGAGCCGGGAGCAGCAGCAGCAGCAAAGCTCCACCTCTGCCCCCGCAGCCAGTGGCTACCACAGTGAGACCAACGGCCACTGCAGCCCACTGGCATCTGGCCAACACACACTAGAATATTCTCTGTCTGATCCTGTACAGCAAAGTGCCATCATGCACCTACAAGCTGTGGACGATATGGACGATGCCCTGGAAGAAGAGGAGGAGGAAGAAGAGGAGGAGGAGGAGGAAGAAGAAGAGGATGAAGATGATGAAAATGAAGATGACGAAGATGAGAGCAGCAGTTTGTGTAGCCTGTCGGATTCGAGCACTCAGAGTCTGGCCAACAGTGACTCTGAGGAGGAGGAGGAAGAGGATGATGTTGACAACGATGAAGACAAAGCGGAGGAGTTTGAGGACGGGCTGAGCGCTGTGCCTGTGTCACACAGCGAGGTGGTCCCCGCATCTTCTGTGATGTGCTACTCAGAGAACACAGTCACACAGGAGAACCAGACTAACGGCAACTCCTTCTTCATCAACTCGTCAGCTGAGTACTATCAGATGGAGAACACTGCAGCTTCCATCTTAGCTGCTGCTAGCCAGGCCAACGAGAGCTACGGGGGAGACTCCACTTCATATCAAGACAGGGTTAACAGTTCAAACGGGGTGATGACACAGGGACCCTTTAATATGACCACTGAGCATTACGGTGACTACTCGCAGACACCTGAGGAACAATACGTCAATCACCATTTTACTCTTACTAACGGACCCTCGGCTGTAATTGGCTGCTGCGAACCAGAACAGGACCAAAGTGTTCAGTCAAAAGGGACCTTCCACAGCCAGTCAGGAGAGTTGAGTCAGATGGAGTTCCAGAACTATCTAAACAATAACACACAGGATGGCTACACGACAAACGGGAACTGTTTTGTGGTAGAGCAGCCAAAGGAAGTTCCTTCATTAGCGGACGCCACTAAAGGACCTCCAATGATGGAGCCTTTCGCCGAGCCAACGCCAGTTTAATTACCTACACTACACCCAGTACGAGAAGAAATCTTTTAACTGGTGAAGTATGAAGCATTTGATTCAGATATCACGTAAACAGAGAGAATGGCCTTTGTTCCTGCACTTCAAGGAGTTTAATTTGATCACGTTTACTTGTATGACAAAGAAGATTCATACTTATGTATTTTTCAATGAGCCAGGAAGAAAAAAAAATATGTAATTTAAAGTGCAAAATGGGATCAGATAACAAACTGTAAGCTTTAGGCCTGTGCAATGTATCTTGTATTTCAAAAGTAAAAGTTCTAGTTTTGAGCAGATATTGTGGATAGAACTTTTCTATGTTTGTGTCGGTGGTGCAAAAAAAAAACAAAAAAACATTGCTGTTCATTAATATGTTCGGGAAAATGTGTATACTTAATTGTTTTGATAAAAAAAAAGCATGTTATTTTGTAGCTTATGTTGGCAATTTGTTTTTTTGTAAGAATTGCATTGATGTACTGTAAAAAAAAAAAAAAGTTGAGTTCTCGTTGTTACATATGTATATCATGCTTTTAAAGCACTCGAAAAAGCATGAAGCCCGCTCTTAAAATGTTTGCTGTTTTGCCTTTGATTACAATACCAAAATCACAAGATTTAAGTTGTGAATATAATACATTTCATGAAAATGATGCACTTTTTCCAGGGGCTGATGCCACAATGAACGGCAAATAGTCTTTTCGCAGAGCACTGACAAGGTGGACTTTCTCTTACTGTACCATTATTTAGTCCTTATCACAACATTCAGGTTCAGAAGAGTGAGAGAAAGGAAAGAGTTCTTCATTTCAGCCTTTCCAGCTATTATCTTTGGGACTATACAGGGACATGATGAAATGCACTTTGAAAAGCATCAAGTGAATTATGAGGCATCACATATCTTTGAAATGAAGTTGATTATATAACCATGTTTAAATTATAAAACTGTGACGTCTATAGAAACTTACGAACTAAATACACGAATAGAATGAATATTTCTAATATGACATTTGTAGCAAGGTTATTACAGAATTAATCATACTGAGATGATCTAGAGATTAAGTGAAGGAAGTAATGTATAGCAGCATCAGATCATTTCCCCATTTAATGTGCTACTATATACTGAAAGTGAAATAAATGCAGTTCAGTTATACTGGAAGATCTGATATGCAGAAGTTAAATTGGGTAGTAGCTATATCTGTTTTTTCTAATATAATGACACTAATTTTGATAAATTCTCTATATATGAACAAATTAACTAAGAAGACTAATTAGGTTGTCAAGTGCAATAGTGGACCGTAATGGGTAACCTTCATGCGATGGCTTTGTTTATTTCCAAAGGCTGTTTTTTACAGAGGTCAGTCCTTCACTAGCCAGATATTCCACCTCAGTACATTTATAGATGGGCCTGCATCTTGACGTGAAGGCTCATTAAACGCACAAATACTATGGCATATGTCTTTGTAGTGTTTAAAGAAAATGTAGACCTTTTTCAATTAGTTGTTTCTCAAAAAAAAAAGCATAAGATAGGACAATCATATTCCTAGTGATTTCCCCGGTGTGCAAGAGAAACACAACACTGACCACAGCAGGTACAGAAACATAATCCTTTTACAGGAAACAAGGCCATAAATGAGTTACTTGCAGAACAAAGCAGAAACCTGAATCACTGAACAAACGAGGGGAAATAGTGAATGTTCCTAGAAGAGAAAGATAGCAGAGATAGTGTGAAAGTAAACTGGAACGTTGCCTTTGCTGTGGCTCACAGAAACAAAAGTGAATGCCTTTCTTTTTCAGTCACGACGCTCGGAGTCCTCTCTGAACGGGAAACCGTGGGCTCCTGCCATAAGCTAATGTCCTTACACTTCGCTTTTGCCTTGGAAGACAACGTCATGATATTTCTAGTCTGTTGTTGTTTTTTTTTTTTAATTTACCTCTTGACTTACAGTGCTCATATGACCTCATTCTCTGGTGGAGTAGAAACAGTGTACAGCCTTCAGGCCGCAGCGGCCTGAGACAGTAGTGCTACAGCCTTTGGCAGCGGGCCTCATTCACCACACTGCAGCCCTGTTAGCATCCCAGGACATTCTGTTTGCAGTATTTATTATGAATGATCTATTGAAATGTGTATTTATTGTGGTCTCCTGATACAGTAGCTATGTACTGAATAAAACCTTTCTTTGCTAACAGCGGCTTTCTTGTGTTTTTGATTCAAATAATAATGAATAATAAAATAAATACCTAGGTGTGGTTTGTTTTTTTTTTGGGGGGGGGGGGGGTTGGTACTAAAACTGGGCCTGTTAAAGAAAAACCTGCCAAACAAAAAACACTTGT
>JBBPCX010000002.1:17077783-17090873 GCA_037974365.1 Hydrocynus forskahlii | reverse complement strand
GGGGGGTTGGTAATAAAACTGGGCCTGTTAAAGAAAAAACTGCTAAATAAGAAACGATTGTGTTTTTTCACAATGTTAAATAATACGTAGCACATTCATGTAATATCACATAATGCAGCTTGAAGTGACAGTAAATAGCGGGATGATCAAATTAAATCCATATTTTTGCTTGAGTAATTTTGCTTCAGGTTGTACATTTAGTCTGAACTCCTGTGCAATAGCTAACTCTATTCAAGCGGAATTCTGTCAACTTTGCAAAATTTCAAAAAAATCTGTCTAGGCCTCATTGACTAGTTGAAATAGTTATTCAGCACATTTTATGTGCATTTTAGTGAAGCTTACTGATTTTTTTTATTTCAGTGGTGGATGGAAACATGAATTTAGTAAATTTATTGGATGTTCAGTAGGGTTTTTTAATGTAATAAGAGAAAATAGCCCTAAAAAATCTAAATCTAAAAAAACCTATATTTTCTTTATATTTATGCCATAATAACTATTTTGTGTAGTAAAGTGCTGTGATCAAGCTTTTAGAGGTGTTCAGGCTATTTCCTTGGGATAAATAAAGTTTTCTGATTCTAATCATTTTAATCTGAGATCATCAACTTCTGATCTGAAGTCACTGACTGGCATGATATAAGAACACATTTGTCAGAGGGAAAAGTTTATTAAAGTTGGGTTTTATTTTTTCATAAACAATTAAAAGGGCTTGATATGACACTGCAGTTTTGATGCCTTGAGCTGCACCACTGTCAGTTCTGCTTATGCTGAAATTTGGACACAAACCCTTTGCACATGATGCCCTCCTCTGGTGAAAGAGACAACCTACATTTTTCTGCATTGCCAGTAAAAGGCAAGTCCAATTTGTCCACACCTGCTTTTAAGATAAAATACTTCGTCATAAAAAACATCCAGCATGATCAAACAATGTAACAAAATACACAAATCAATTCTGGCATCAATTTCATTTGGGCTGGGATAGTTTACAGTGTTTACGGCACTCCATTTGTATAAAATCCACTGATGTCTCCACATCAGGTTTGAATGAAAATCATTTGACCAAGAGTGTGAAACTGCTTGAAAAAAGCTTGAATATGTCATGGATCCTCCCTGGAATATAAACAGATCTCACGGGTGGGGTGGGGAGAAATTGCACTTGGTGAAATCTGGGCTTATAAATACTCTTACGAAGTCTTTGGTGCATTAAAATGTGCAGGACACTTCAAATGAATTTAAAGAAATGTGAAGGCCTCTTCATGATAGAGTTTTGTTCTGACACAATGGTAACAGTTCTTCCAATAACAGAGAAGGAACATAAGCTAAAAAAAAAAAGAGTGTAAGATATCTTCACTTTGAGCTTCAGTGTCTTCAGCATCCTTCCTGAAGGTGCTTTGTTACTTGTTGTGTATGTCTGTAAGTACTGTATGCACACTACTTCCAGCAGCAGTAACTTCACATAAAAAAATAAATTAAAACTCTCTTGTTCTGGCGTTCAGCGACTATAGTGCGTCGTGTGCAGTGTGTGTGTGTGTGAGAATGCGTGCATGTCACAGAAGTCCTCTCAGGTAAACACCCACTGTTGATATCTGTCTGCTGAGTTGCATGTGACCAGAGAGGGGTTTTCTAAACGAGCGCTGAGACACAGCCTCCAGGCCACATTATATAAGAGCTGGTCCTACACATCCAAAAAGAAATAGAGAGAAGCAATTAGAAGCAGTACACTGGAAACCAATATGAAAGCCAACACTACAGAAAAGCCCCACTCTCCACTGAAATAAACTTAACTGTACTGTATGTTATATAATTTTTGAATCTGAATAATTTTGGACCATTTCTAATGATCCATTTATTATAAAATAGTCACACAATGTAAAGGGTAGCTAGAATTTTTACATGGTGTAAAGAAAAATGTATTTAGGATGTTTTAAATTCCTCAATAATAGATATGCTAGATGTATGAGCCTCTCTTGCTCTGAGAATGCACCAGGCACAGTATGGGTGAGGAGTGTAAGGGAAAAATCAGCATATTCAGTTTGTGATTCCTACATTTGAATGATTCTTTCTTTAAATACCATATTAATGTGATTCTGCTGACTAATGATTAAGGTTGCAAAGTGACGTGATTAGATCAAGGTTGTTACCCTAACCCTAACCCTCTGTTTTCTAGCTAAAGGTTTTTAGATCAAGTTTTTTGTTCAGACCAGAAAGCGCTTGCACATGAAGACACAGGGGAGGCGCCAGGGTTTCTGCCCATTTTTGATAAGGTGATGGTCTTTTTGAAAGTATAAGAGTCCTGTGCTAAGGACTGGTTTTCAGAGAATCTTCAACCTGGGACCTCCCCGGGATGAACGTTCTCACCTCCTTAAGAAGAAAATAAAGGCTTTGTTCTGAGCAAAGAATCTTTTGTCAGTTTTTTTGTTGATTTTCCACCACAGGAGTCAGTAGTGAACAGTGTAAGCAATAGCAAATTGCACAGATTTATCAGTTTCTATAGAAACCAATTATTGAAATGTTAATAAAATGATCATTTCTTTACAATGGGGGTATTGGGGACCAGAGGCTGCAATGTTTTATATAGGTGTTAAAATAGCAGTGAATAAGCTTTCTTTGGCTTATTATCCCTTACAATGTCCTGCATGTACCTCTCCATCAAGAATGTATTTAGAAAGTAGATTTCAGACCAGAAACATCTTAAAACTGTCAAAACATTGTCTCAGACATATCTATTCATTTCATGCAATATCTGTGAGGTATTTGTCTTAGAGGCATTAAAATGTTTGGACTACCATCACCACCACAAACTATTCTAACTAAGTTTCTGTAGAACAACGTATTTCAAATCAAACCACTCTGAATGACTTTGTTTACATCTTCATAATTATAAATTCCTCTTTTAAGGTTCACTACCTCCCGCAGCTCCCATTTCTGTTCGGCTCCAGCGAAGGTGTTATGGCCTTTATATTGACATTCTTCCAGTTTCAATGGCCCGTCTTTCCCGTGCAGACAGAGCTCCTTCTGAATGTTGTGTCTGATTTCATGGTGCGTTGAATATTCGAAATACTGTGAGGAATTTTGAAAGAGTAAAGAAACATGCGGTAAATACCAAGACAATGCAACAAGGGTGCTGAAATCTTATATTGCATATAAACTACACAAAAGGTCCTAAAGTATTCAGACACTCTTAAATTAGTGAATTCACTTCCTAAAGGCTGACACGATTGTTCCAATTGTGCACCTAGCTTGTATAATCTCTATAGAAAAGCTCTGCCAATACAAGGGGATTCTCTGGTCACCCTTCCCAAAGCTAAATGTAAACTAGAGGGGCTTTAATCCCCCCAGCATTGAGCTGTGGAACAGCAGAAATGCATTCTCTATAGTGATGGGGCTTCATGTAATATCCTTAGTTGCATTTGGGACTAATCATCCATCATTACCTCAACAGTGCTGTTATGGCTGAATACAATCAAATCCTCGCTGCAATGTCTTAACATCGAGTGAAGCCTTTCCAGAAGAGTAGAGGCTGTTACGGCAGCAATAAATCCCTGATAATACCTTTCAGTTTGCTCTAGTTTGGGTGGTGTGTCCAGTTATTTGGGTGCCACCTAAGTATCTGCTGATGCATTTAAAAATGGTTATAAATCAATTTTTAAAAACTTGCACCCTTTGACGCCACATTATTTCTATAGAGGGAAATGTGCTGTGTGCATGAGTATCTGTTATTAAATGTCATTCAACGTGTATGATCCTTAGTTTATTTCACTTTCACAGACAATTTAATTTGCAGTTGCAGTGACTTATTAATTTGTTGACTGCTGTTAGCATCTAGTTTACACATTAGTGCTGCTTTGCACTGTAGTGCTGTAAACGCTAAATGGATGATGTCCATGGCATGTGTTCATGAATATTTTGTATTTGCTGTTGATTGTACAGCCCAGAGGCTCTCTCACGCATGCATGTGTGTCCATGCTGCCTTAATGAGTGAAAGTGGAGAAAGTTTACTCATAGTGTTTGTGTGCACGTGCAAGGCATATATGCTTTTTCTGGACAACACCAGAGGTTCTCTAGCGTAACATCTGCTCTTGCACTCTGAGGTGAGGTCACTTGAATGCCTAAAATAAAACAGCTATAATTAATTCTTTTTATTAATTTTATTTTTATTTTTCATTTTATCAGATACTGCTGTCATTTTAAAAGGCCTTTGCTGAAGAAATGTGTTGTAGATTAGACTACAAAATTGCAGCTTAAAAAGACAAACCTTCCAAATACTAAAAATAGACTTCAATACTATTGAGTATTTCAATGATGTTGGCCAGTCCTAATCTTGTCCATGATTTTGGAAGAAATGTTAGTGTCCAACCCTTTGGACATAAACAGTGACTTTGAAAAGTTTATAATACATATAAATTAAAAAAACAACAAAAAAACAGAAAGCAGCTGTTTGCATAAGCATTCAAACCTATGTGCTCTGAAAGCTCCAGATTTACACAAATGACTAATTAATCACAAATTACACAAAGGTAAAACTTTTTTGACCATAAGTAAACATAAACAGATACTACTTGTGAGTCCTTAGATAAGGCTGTCTCTCTGGATATAAAAAGCAGCCTCTGTAAGGGCCATTTTCTTTGTTGGAAAATCACTGCAAAAATGAAGACGAAGGAGTATTCTACAGATCTAAATCATTGAAATGCACAAGGCAGGAAATGGCTACAAAACATACAGAAGAGTTTGATTGTCCCATTAAGCACTGATCCAGTGGTTCATCACAGCACACAGACCCTTATCAGAACAGGGCCCTCAAAACCAGGCATAAGGGCAAGATGTCGACTAGTGAGAGAGACTACTAAAATTTTAACCGTCACTCTCAGAGGTCTGCAGTGCTATTTGGCTGAAACTGGAGTGAAGGTGCACAGGCCCACAATGTCAAGAGCTCTTCATAATACAGGCCTCTATAAGAGGGTAGCAAGAAAGAAGCCATTCCTTAAGATGGTCCACTTAAAAGCATGTATAGCATATGCAGCATGTGAAAGACTCAGCTAATATGTGGGAGACAGCTTTATGGTCAGATGAGACCAAAATAGAACTTTTTGCCCAGACTTCAAAAATGTATGCGTGGCATAAAACTAACACGGTCCATGCCTCAAGAAACACCATATCTATGGTGAAATATGGTGGTGGCATCACCACTCTATGGGGATGCTTTTCATCTGCAGGAACTGGAAATCTTGTCAGACTTGAAGGGAAAATACATGGACACAAATACCACAAAATATTGCAGGAGAACTTGTTCCAGTCTGATATACCTACAGCTCAGGACAAGATTTGTCTTTCAATATGACAGTGACTCTAAGCATAAGGTCAAAGAGACACTGGCTCAAAAAAAGAACGGTGAATGCTTGAGGTAAAAGTTCTGATCCGCTAACTGAGATTTTGTGGCACTATTTAAAAACTTCTGTCCAGAAGTGACATCACGCCAACCAAGAGGATCTCTATAAATTCTGCTGAGGTGAATGGGGACACGTCACTCCTGATAAGTGTGCAAAACTAGTACATACTTACTCCAAAAGAATTACGGGTGCTATAGTAGCAAAAGGGTTCTCTACAAAGTATTAATGTGTTGAATACTTATGCAAACCCTATATCTGAGTTTTTCTCTTTTAGGTTAAAATCTGCATATAATGTGTTGACTTGGAATTGTATTGTAACAGCAAAAATACTGAATGAAAAAAATACTGAAAAAGGATTAAAAATACTGGATGAAAAAAAAATTGTGAACAAATCTTTTGTAATCCAAAAAATTATGATGACTTTCAAGGAGGACTGAATTTTCTGTAAGCCATGGCATTATACATGAAACAAAAGGTTTAATACATTCAATTCAATTCTAAAACCTGGACAAAGGAATTTTACTTGACATCCTAACTAATAAAAAATATCTACACTTCAACCACAGCAACCTGGATTATTGTAAACCCTAAGGACCTGTATACAGCCTAAACTTATGAGTTTTGTGGACATTACATCAGATCAATAATTTATTTTAAGGGGTTAAATAGTCACTCATTATGCTACTGTGTGGCAAACGGGCTGTTACTTATTCGACACTGCACTTTATAATGTCAGTCACTGGTCACAGACTGTGAAGCGCTGATACCTGATTTCCTCCCATGCCGTGGCAGGGGTACATGATGAGGGGTTTACCTCCCTCATTGTTCTCTCCAGCATCAAGACACGAGTCCTTCCCAATATTCTTTATCTGGAGTGAGAGGGAGTGAGAGAGTGTGTGTGAGAGAGAGATTCACAGTCAGAAACTAAAAGACCGAAAAGAAGTAAAGAGAAATGAGTCAGACAGAGAGAAAGAGGGCTAGGAAGGAGAGTCAGAACAGTAAGGCCCAAGCTGTTTAAACATGAAGCCAAGCTTTCTCCAAGACCCACTGCAGGGAAAGAGGTATAGCGGGAAACCACAGTGGCCAGACACAACATTCTGTGGTCTGGAGGGTAGAAGGGGGAGGAAAACAAAGACTTGGAAAAGGGGTTGGGGGGGGGTGCAGTTGAAAAAACTGAGAAGCCAAATGAAGGGAGAAAGAAAGAGAGAGAGCGAGAGAGAGAGCAAGAGAGAGAGAGAGAGAGACATGAACATGAGGTTTAGAGAGTGGAAAAGAGAAATCCTTGACACTGCGCGCACACGCACACGCACACGCACTTACTGCACCAAACTGCAGTGGGTTAAGATCAGGCATGAAGACCTCAGGATACACGTTCTTCAAATACCAGGCGAAGCTCTTACACTGCAGCCTCTCCCGGAGGTCCAAGCGCTTGGAGACTTCTCCGAATGATCTCTGTGAAAACAGCCCCAGACTGCCATTAACCAAGAGGGTGAGGGGGTTGGGGGGCTCATTTCTGAAGCAGCCTTTGAACCACAAGGAGATCATCTATTCCGTCTGCCCACAGGCCATGTGTGGAACCGCTTTTAAGAAGTCTTTCCTCTCAGGTTATGGACTTGTGGCGGGTCTTGGCTACATATTGTAAATCGGGTGAGGGATTTCCGTGGTTAGGGCCATGAAAGAGCAGCAAGTCTTGATCTGGCTTCAGGTTGAGGATCTGGCACAGTGCCTTTGAAAGCAGCTTAACATTGCAAAATGACCAAGCATTTTCCACAGGACATATTTGGCCACAAATTATAAACATATTGCACAAGGGACAAAAGAAAGCAGATTTCTTAAAAATACATTAGGGCAAGACATTTACATTATTTGAAACTAAATTAAAACTCAGCTGTTTTGTGGAGTATCCAATATTTCTGTTTCAACAATGTTGAACATCCAGACTACACCAAGTATTGAGTTGCATATTATTCCTTTCTTGGCAATCACTAAAAATAACAAAGATCAAAATCTCTAGGACTTTCCTGGTTAAGCACAGGACAGGCAAATAAACATCATGTAATAAAATAAAATAGTCTGTATACATAGTATAATGTCATCTTTCTTTCTGCAAGCTGAGAAAAATCACAGAGCAAAAAAACATTTTAGAAAGGGGAAAAATGAAGAGGCTCAAGACCCACAGCTTTTTCAGGACATATTAATGACAGATGAACACACTGGTAGGGGAATGTCCTACACCCATGCTGTTTCAAGCAAGCATTGCTACAACATTCCAAAGAGGCCTTCTCAGCAACCACAAAGCATTCAGTGTGACCCAGTGTGCTTTATAAGTAACTCGTCATCAGTTCAGATAGTTTAGACAGATACATTCTAGCTAGAGTGAGTACAGACAAAGCTAATACCAAAAGACCATTTCTTTGGCGGATTCAGATTGTGTTTCATACTATTTCAATTCAAAACCAGGTGGAATGTGAAGGAGTAGCACAAGCCCCCAAAAATGGCTATGAATGTTTAAGCATGCCTTACTCTATGTGTAATTTAATACTAATGACTATCACAGACATAATGGACCACTTTCAGACACATGAACAATGCTGGTTTTAAATTATGACGCTTCACTTAAAATAATTTTTGGCCTAAACCATGTCATATATCCACACTTTCATAATAGAGCCAGAGACCAATGTAGGACTTCAACCAACAGTTTTATGAGGAGTTGAGGCTGGCCTGTAGTAGGTATACAAATAATAATATAGCTATACAAACAAGAGTCCTAATGTTCACAGAGTTTTGCTTCTAACAACAACAGCTTCTATTTGCACAAGGTCAGTGCTATCAAAAGGGGAGTTCATGTCACAAAACACAAAACAGGCATCCATTCACAGCTGTTGAAAGGGACATTAATGAAATCACCACTAGGAAAGGACTACCGCAGTATCTTTCAGGCACAAATAGGTATTGTAAGTGTGAAGAGTGCATTTCTGGTTTGACCTTGATAAAGGCAAAAGTTTAACAAAGGTTTAAAGGGTTGAGACCATGCTGTTTGTAAATACCACTGCACAACTAATGACAGCAGGAACCAGGAACCACTTGGGAACATAGCATTACCTCTTTAGCCATCTGTGCGGCCTGCTGGTTCCTGCGGTAAAAGATTTCTTTATAGTCATCCATCCAGACCTCGGCCAGCCGCACTTGGTTGCGGGCGATCACCTGCGTACCCTTGGGGAAAGTGTGAGGGCTTTTCGTGCGGAACACATGACCCACGATGGAACAGGGGATGATCTCCAGCTGCCCCCCGCACTGCCACACCTGCAGGAAGAGGAAAAAAAGGAGGAACATGTCTCCAGTGTGTTAGATTCTACAGAGAACTACTACTAGCAACTAAGTAGAACAACTCTGACAAAATCAAAGAGACATTTTGGCTAAAAAATATCTGATAATATCCAAACATTTCAACTTTGTACATGCAGGACTTCCAGTGGAATCGTGCTAACTGAGCTTGTTGTACATCCCATTAAAAAAACATGGGTGTTAATATGGAGTGATCTGATTTCTAGTAATTACAATAATGCTGAATTTGTAAGCATCTCAACAGGAATTACTGTATGTTAGCACCAAGCTATTTTCACTTCAATTAAATACTATTTACAACACAAGGAAAAAATCTGATGCTGTTCAGATGTTCATATTTCGTTTTGTTTTCAGTAAATCCTTAAGAAACATTTTGGGGGAATATGTTAACATTGTGACCAAATATATGGGAGTATATAGTGATGTACTATATATATATGCTATGTACACACTATGCTGTTTTATTACCCTTGAAGCTAAAACACAGCATGCCTACTGTATGCAGACACATGTCTATGATTTCTCCCTAACGAATCATACTTGAATAAATGGTACAGATATTTAGCCATACATCATAAACCACTGACTAAACAAGAATAACTTTTACTTTGCAGTGAAGATGCTGGAAATCAGTAGTTCACTTTCTTACCCTGAAGGACATTTCAATGTTTTCTCCTCCCCAGATCTCCATCTCCTCATCATAACTCCCAATGTGGTAGAAGTAATCTTTTGAGATGGAGAACAGTCCTCCAGCAAATGCTGGTGTTCTGTGTAGCACAGAAAATGTCTAATTTAAATTAAAAGAGGTGATTTCTTCATCAGATTATGGATAAACATAAGCACTTGTTAACAATTATTTGACAAAACAGTTTGTGTACAATTTCCAACCCATAAACACTGAGACAGAAACTGTATACCTGGCCCAGTTATAGTATGAAATAGCTTGCAGATGGTATCTATCTTACTTGATGGGGTAGGTTTCGTCTTTTCGTCTCTGTTTTTCATGTTCTGGCAGACTCTCCCAGCCAAAAGACAAGCCCCAGTCAAAGTTGCCCCGGTTGTGGTTCTGCCCGTATGGAGAAGGCTTCATAAACTCAAAGGTGTTCAGGTCGATAGTGGTGATATCGGGGCTAACCACTGCTGTGTAATTCTCTGCTATCCTGGCCAGCAAAGGCTCCAGCCAACCGTGGAAGCACTCACCTACACAAACAGAGCAAGTTCAGGCCTAGGGGTGGGGAGGCAGGACTTGAGTGGAGAGCTGTTGAGATTACTTAACTGAACTCAATTGCTCAATTTTTAAAAAAATTATAAATTAAAATGTATTCCCTCATCTAATTTGCATGACGACAATGTATGTATTTTTCTGCTTATCCCTCACAGAGTAAGAAATACAACACGAAAAAATTTGTATGCATTTTTTTAACCAAAGGTTTTAAGTCTTTGAGTCTTCCTTGTTTACCATTTCTAAAAGAAGTGTTTGAGTCTGTGTATGGTTTGTTCAGTTAAATAAATATTATTTAATAATCCACTATCTACAACACGATTATTAATATAATTCACAGAGGAAGAACTGCTAATGTGTTTGCCCAAGCGTCAGTGGCACAAGCGCGTGGGTTCTGACCAAACCAGTGCCAAAAACAACTATCCTGACTTAACTCTAGCATTTCCTGCTTGTTCATCAATGGTGTTGGTCATTCACTCCTTAAAAAGTACAAATAGCAACTGAGACCACACTCCATGACAGGAGCAATATTTACTGGTCTTAACTAAACCAGTATGGCAAAAATCTGCATTTCTTTTCCAGTTAGAGGAGTCATCACTGACCACAGCTGCAATACTCATTTGTTTTGCTTGAGGACAAGCCCTGCCGTGGTGTGTGGCTGCATGTGGGGCAAACTACATCGTGGGAGTGTATGAATGTAAATGGCATGGTGACCTCCAATCTCACGATGACTCAGCATTTTTACCACCGAGATATGCACTCACAGTGGGCGTCAAGGAAGGTGAGGGTGTCACCAGTGGCAACAGAGGCTCCCAGCAGACGAGCAGTGATGAGTCCTTTCCTCTCCAGCTGCCGCACCACGCGGACGATGTGTAGCTGCTTCAGGTACTCGTCCAACTCTTCCTTCAGTCGCTCTGTCACAGAGGAAGCACATATTGCATTTGAATATTATAGCTGAAGTGTACCTGGTGAGTGAGGAAACACATATTACATTATATTATAGTATGAAGTGTGCCTTACTAAGGAGCCGCTGTGTTGCTAAACTAGAACACACCCAGTTGCATTTTTTGGGTGAAGGAAAACAGAAATACAGTTTATCTTTATTTCCTTTACACATTATAAGCTATATGTAATGGACAATGATTGTTGTTTTGACTGTGGCCCGATTTTATTGGAAGGAATACTGGGAGTACATATTTTCAAATACCCCCCCACACATACACACACACACAACACATACATACACACACACAATTAAGTGGACAAATTATTGCAATCCAGTAAAATGATGATGTTATGGACAGGGTTGAAAAAAAGATGCATAGAAGGGAATGAAAATTATTGTTCACATTCTTACGGACTGCAAGGTATCATGACTCCCAGAATAACAGAAGAAGTCTGGGTCTAACAAGATACACTATGCATGTCTTTACACATCAATATCATCATAATCACAAAAGATTTGTGTATATGGAAACATTCATTACTGAAGCCAAGCGGGCTGGCTACACACGTACATTGAGTCTTCCTGTGAAACTGACATTGTTAGTGAGGGAGAGAGAAGTACAGAGAGAGAAACAGCCTATGGCAGTGATTCTCAATCCTGATTCTGGGCCCTGCACAATTTTGAACAGAGCATGTTAAACGCTAAAGCATATAAGGTGGATGTACCCCAAGACCAGACACTGAAACAACTGATGTGGGAAACACTCTCAAAAATAAAAGTGCGTGTATTGTTCTTGGCTTAGACAAGCTGTTGGACAAAACGCTACTTGGTATAGAACTGCTGCACATACAACAGCACACAGTTACATTCCAGTATTCTGTTTGCCTTCCACATGACTGCTGATGCAACATTTGCACAACTTTTGGATGTAAAAAATGACAGTTGTACTAAACTGCACATTTTTACTTCTAGCTTAGGGTTTATATTTAAAGTTTATTTATAAATGTGTATTCTCACTGTATACATGTATTTGCCATCTCATCTCATTGTATACATGTATACAGCTGAGATGATAAAGAATCTTTCCATTGTGTGGAAAAAATGGTTTAAAGAGCTGTCCATGGAATGTAAACCAAAAATCAATGTTGTTCTATGGCAAGGGTCACCAATCTTACTTACAAAGGGCCGGGGTGGCTGCAGGTTTTCATTTCAATCAAGCAGAAGCACACCTGATTCCACTTGTTTAATCAGTTGGTCTCTGCCTTCAGACACCAGATTTGTCATATGAGAAGTGTGTGTGTGGGGGGGTGCTCCTGTCTGGTTGAAATAAAAAGCTGGCTCTTTGCAGATAAAATTGGTGACTTCTACTCAATGGCATTGCTCCAAAGAACTCTTCTGGCACCAGTGCATGATAACAGACAGAGACAGAGAGGGGGGACAGAAAAAGAGAGAGAGGAGATAAGAGAGAGAAAGTAAATGAATATATGAGAGAGAGAGCAAGAGAAAGAGAGAAAGACTTACTGATTCTTATATCCTGTGGCAATCTGCCAGTCCCTGCTTGAGCGCTCTCTGGGTGTTCAGCCTGGGGAACACTTTTATGACTAAAATCTAGCAGTGGGGCTGTTCCTTCCAGGTGACTGAAAAGGACTGTAGAGTGTAAAGCGCACTGTATTCCCTATTGGCTTGTTTTTTTTTTCTCCTCCTTTTGGCCTAGGGCCAGTTATACAAAACTCCTGCTAAACATCCCCATGTCCACTGCGAAAGGAACGCTTTCACGAGCCGCTCTGCTTCCTGCTGTACTGCTCTTCATGAGCCAGGGGTTCAAAAACTGTCTCCAAAGTGAAACTAGACAGCTACCCAGTGAGATACTTTACTAAAAGCAGAGCCCAGTGAAACACCAGGGTGGCCGTGCAGGGCTGGACACTGGAGACTAGTTACCGTCTGTGCTGGCGTCATCCACCAGAATGACCTCCTTGAGGAACAAGGCAGGAGAGGTGTGCAGCACACTGTAGACCGTTCGCAGTAATGTGCTCCATGCCTCATTGTGGAACACGATGATCACACTTGTGGTCGGCAAGGGTGGGCAGCGTCGGAATGTCTGCTCTATGCATCTGAGAGAGAGAGAGAGAGAGAGACAGACAGAGAGAGAGAGAGAGAGAGAGAGAGAGAGAGAGAGAGAGAGAGAGAGAG
>JBBPCX010000002.1:17058358-17077120 GCA_037974365.1 Hydrocynus forskahlii | reverse complement strand
GGAGGAGAGAGAGAAAATCATGGAGAGGGGGAGAGCGAGAGAGTTCAGAGAAAGGAGTAAGTGAGAGAGAGAGAGAGCGAGAGAGAGAGAGAGAGAGAGAGAAATGGAACAATGGTGAGGAGAGATGGAACAAGAGAGATCCATGTCCGTCTTCCATGGCCATAAAATCAGGGCGTATGACCATAAGCTGCATGCATCCATGAAAAATCTGCGCTGTAGTGGATGATCAACGCTCTTTACAACAGAAAAGACCAATAAAATTGGGTTTGGTGCTCCGTAAATTACCCAGTCAAAATTATAAGGACATGAACAGACTTGTTTAATTAGCCAAACAAAGCCAAACCTCGTCCTCCACTCCTTTTTCTCTCTTCAATCAGCCACATTAACTGGGCAGACATGCAGAAACAACGTCTCAGGAAAAAGCCAGCCTGTGGTTTTTCTGAGCTGTCTTGTACAACACCAGCAGCCAAATCTACATGGCATGTTTTGGTTCCAACCTCCATCTACTGGCAATGAAATTATGTGTGTTATTATTTCATTTTAAATGACTGCTCTTTTCATCAATTGTTATTTTTTATCCATTGTTTTTTTCCTGTTGGTTCTGACATTAGAATGAGATTTGATACCCAGTGCTCACCACCATAGATTACAATAGGATAGCACTAGATGGCGCTACACCTACAAGTCAACCAACAATGAATTGAATTACACTTTAGTCCAAGAGCCAACTGGAATACTGTCTGTAATGTATTTCTAGTAGGCTACAGTTTATTTGTCATAAAATGCAGTGTTTTCCTTAAGGAAAAGCAAACACAGGCCAGTTTTCACAGCTCTAAATAGATCTAACCTTTTATTTCAATTATACAAATACCTTGATTCTGCCAAATACCACATTAAGGACTAAATAAAGTGACGTTTCTCATTTGGTGAGACATTTTGCACCCCCATCAGTTATTTGTAGCATTAGCATTACTCATGAGGGGATGACTCATGAGCACTACAACTGTTTTAGCTGTAATTTTGTGCATTTTGCATGTGATTCAGCCAACTCTTACATCACAAACTAAACTATTTGTTACTTTGTACCTTTAGCATTGCTTATGAGGTGATCAAAATTGTTCACACTTTTCTCCTTTAAAGAATTTCTTCTGTGATTATGTGCGTTTAAGCGATTAAAACCAAAGAACAAAGTGAAATAAATGTTATACTGAAGTTCAATTGCTTAAAGTGATAGTTTGGCAAATGTACACATTTTTCTTCAATAAACAAATGTACACATTTTTCTTCAATAAACAAATGTAATCAATTAGTCAAGCCATGTTTTGTGTACAGTTTTACACTGGACCTACAAGGCTTATATCATTAAAAAGTATTCATTAAAAATCCCACCAGTTTGGTACTGTCCAAACTACACACCTGAATAATCACTACTGCTGTTTTTAACAAAATGCTGCAATTCTATTTAGGACCTTAGTGTAAAATTCATACAAGAGGTAAATTTGACTTTGCAGAACTATCACAATGACAATGGTCTACATACTCTGGAGGTCTGGTATCAGGGCCGAGGTCTCTGCTTAGTGAGATGCGGTCACTGGCATATAAGTTAAAGCAGTGCTTCTCCTCGCCTCGCTCCTTCTCTTTCTGTTCATCTGGGCTCAGGTTGTCTGTGTGAAAGGGTTTCCCAGAGGCCCCCGGGGCGCTAGGGTTCTGCAAGGGTCTCTCCAGTGCAGGCCTCAGCTCAGCAGCCGTGTAGTAGCCAGGCAGACATGACTGGCTGCCCCTGCTCTCCTGCTGCCTGACTGGGGCTCTAATCTGCATCTTTGGCATGGCGTCCCTGAAGTTATTCACTGCCCCCATTACCATGCCCAGCACGGCATCCCGTTTCCCCACGATCCCCTTCAGCCACGGCTCCTCCTCATGCTGGCCCTGACTGACCACCTCTCTCTGCATCAGGAACACAAACGTCACAAACACTAGGGCCACCATGGCAAGCTTCCATGGATGCAAGCGCCTGCGCAGCAGCCTGCGGAACACAGTCATTCTTCTGTGGTGGGAATGAACAGAGGAGTGTGTGTGTTTGTGTTTAGGGTGTTGTAGATAAAGCTTCACCTGACGCACACCCTCTGAGTAACATCACTGACTGCTAAACCTGCAACAAGAGAGAAGAAAGGCAGTGATGTTCACTGTAATCACAACCTGGAGGGCATTATACAATTACAGTTCTAAGAACATTGTAATCTCAGAAGAAAACCCAATTTAAACACTTCGGAGTATAAACTAGAGGGAGGAAAAAACCTTTTGCTCAATTTAACTCCAAATCCAGCATCTGGGTTATCCAAAATAAACGTTTTCATTGATATTTAAGACCTTTATAAAGAGGCTGGGAAATCATTCTCCAGGAGAGAAAAATGTTTTTGCAAGCACATTATGCCCTTTTTATACATCCTCTAGGAATTCACCATGAAGGTTCCTCACCTCCCAAAACTACAACATGCCACTACAGCCAGCGGAAAAATCTACTCATAATATTTGAGATTCCAGAGATTGGTGTTCTCCACTCTTCATGTGACAAATTAAATTGGTGTTTTGACATAAAACAAGTATCATGCCTCAGGCTGGAACAAAGCAGAGACTCTCAGCATGGTATTGAATGGCAGTTGAGATCTTCTGCTGATCAGTTTTTTTACCCAGAACGGTCATCATGAGATACTCAGGCATTACCATTACAGCCAGTCTTACCTGCACCTACTGCCAGCAAGGTGTGTCAGTTAAAATAATCAGATGTTTCTTCGAGCTGTGCATCAGAATATCATCCCAAGCAGAAGTCTAGCTCTCCAACTAGGTGAGATCTCCACGATAATGCCAGAGCGAGCTGCAGTAATCTCCACACTCTACTTCCGTCTCGTTGGATCCAGGTGTACTACTTTCAGGTAGAGGGTGGAACCCACCTCCTGCTGCGCACGCGTATTAGAGACCACCGGTCCACCCATCCACTCCACATCGGAACTTCAGTCTGTAGAGACTGTAAAGAAACAGCCAAAGCACCTTTCCTGATTATTAGTGTGGTCTTGAAATAAAACTTAGAAAGACCCAACAAAGCTCCATCCTTTGGTCTGGCTTGTGTTGAAAATTGAATGACTGTAGAGTTGAATGACTGTATCCTAAATTCTCTCAGGGGGTCTTCACGGTCTCGGTGAACACAGGGGCTGGACTGGAGAGGTCAGTCAGCAGTAGTGTGAGGGAACAGCCGTGTGACCGTGAAGTTAAACTCAGCTTTACAGCAGGAGCTCTCTCACTGGAACCCACTCCTAACACGCAGCGTTTTTATTTTCCCACTCGTTTTCCACCTACTACGCTAGGATTGGCCCGTAGTTCACGCCCATAACCAGTTCCAGCGGCTGCCAGCCAATCATAAAGCAAAACTTTCAAGATTACTAACCAACCTCACCAGGAGGGCGTGGCTTGCCTTAATACAGGTGTGGACAAATTCGAACCGCATCGAATCACGCTCCTTCAAAAGTAGCGTTAGGAAATCTTAATAAAAAGTTTCGAACACGCTTTAACTTATCGAAAGCAACCCAAGTTCGGAAGTCTAAGATTCATTGCAAAAATAACATGAAATAAATAAAGCATGTATTAAGTAAGCAGACGTGAAGAGCCTTTTTTGCCGTTAGCAGGTCTGAGTCTCCTAGCAACCGAGCTGACTGACATTCCTAACGACACCAAGTGAGGGAAAAAAAAACAATACTAAAGAAAATAAATCGTGACACTTTGCAATGAACGGAGCATAAGATTAAAATAAACTCACCGTCGCAGGCGTAAAAGTTCGGTTTTAAACCACCACTGAACCACATAGACACTGAATTCAAGACGCTCTCGGTGTTGAGGGGTACATGAAAAAAAAGTAGGCGAGATGGCCATTTGAGAAGAGGAGCAGCAGGGAGGCTTTGAGTCTCCAGCTCGGGGCGAACATCTTTTACCAAGAAGGGGGAACCAGACTCAATCCTCCTGTGACTCTCGCTCCCTCCTCATTTCTTTACAGCACCTCACTGAACAAGCAGGGCTGGGACGGTGCAGCTCATTCACAAAATATAATGTAACCCACTGATACTGTCTCCCTGAGCAAAACACGTGGCAAAAACAACTTTTAATCTGTCACTTTCCAGAGACATGCTGAAATATGCAGCACGGAGTGCTATATTACAGCCTCAATGGTGGATCATCCCCCACAGAGGATACTCACGTGCAACAAAGAAGTTTTTTAAACGTAAGAAAAGCTTATGGTTGAATAGAATCAAGAGGGAGGGATCCCTTGGGAATGAAAACAAGAGTTCAGTGACCTCCCCCCAATCATCAGACACACAGTTAAGAGGAGTTGAATGCCCTGGAACTGAGGCTGGTGTTTGCATTTTTAAAATGTAACAATTTATAACCCAAAAAATGCACAACACCTTTTTAATGAATAGTCATTAAAATTATGTATTTTACAATGTTTAATTATGAAACAGTAAGCACAAAAATATACCACAATTATGTGTTAATACAAAAGGAGATCATTTTTTTCCACACTATTGTTCAACATATTTTTTTGCCTTTGACACTCATGTAGACACACATACACACACACACACTTATGATCTTAAAGCAGCTCTTGCTTTGTCCAAGATGTCCTTTCTTATCCTCGGATAGTTAGGGTGCGCATCCAAGACCTGAAAGAAACAGATATGCTTTGAGGTTTCTGTTGATAATGGTTTACTTGACTCTGGAGAAATCCTAAAGGAGGAATATCAAATCATTTTACTTACTTTGTGACAAACATCTATGGCGTCCACATATCTCTTAGCCTTCAGATAGTTGAATGCAAGCTTGTACCCTGGAACAAAAATAGTGAGATATGACTGAAGACCAAGGACACTTACAGTAGGCAACGCAGTAAAACATGTTTGTTAAGGACATACCAATGGTTGGATTGGTCTGATTGCCATACTTCCAGGCCATTTCGTAGTTCATAGCTGCATCCCTAAATGATTGTTCTTTCTCCATGATGTACCCCATGTATTCATACGCTTTGCAGCATGACTGAGGAAAACAAACATCACAAATCACACTCATTCATTGCTTTTGATAAACACACTCTGTTCCCAAACAGGGAAAACTAAGCAGTTAATTTTATAGAGAAACTTCAGTCCAGTTATACATTAGCAGTATCTCTTAGACAAGGATTAAGCCTAGTTTTACACTACACTTTAATTTTAACTGAGAATCTCCATTCAGAATCGTTTGTAATCCAGGAACACCCACCTACTCATCTCTCAATACTAAATTTGTCCCATTTTATGGTAAGTCTGTTATTTCATACTGACAACAGGCTTACACATACAAACCCTTTCATGGCATGGCATAGCAATGAAATAAACATCATTAAGGGGTTTAGGGATCACTTTAGACCTGGACAAAAACATTTCTCCATGAAAGGTTATAAAGCTTACCACACCAAAAAGATTCCCCTGTAGTACAAACTAAAGAACCAAGCTAAGGAAACTGTTCTAGTGGGGGCTTTTTCTTCTAAGAGAACGCTGACCTTATTGTGGCGCAGGCAGCGCTTTAGGAGCTCTCCTGCCATGTCATATTTGCCTGATTGGATGTAGATATCTGCCAGGAGCAGCCAGCTTTTCTCAAACTCGTCTGCATCAATGATGTTCCAGTTCATCTTGGCAATGCGCTTGAGCTGGTTCCTGGCACGTGGAGTCTGTTTCAAGATCATGTAGGCTGTGGCCATAGCCAGCAGTGCAGGAACGTGGTCTTTCTGTAGTATAGGAGAGTGTGGAAGGATTCAGTGTCACAATGATGGAAAGTTTCTGGTTGTGCATGCACTTTAGAGGAAATTAGATGGTAGCTTAATTTTGAAACTTGAAACGTCTACACAATTATTTCTGTTCAGTGAAAGTCTTTTGACTTTTCTAAATAAAAGCAGACCAGGCATTCCTAACATAAAATCACCAGTCGAAGTTAGTTCAATCAGAAAAAAAGGTCAAAGAAAAAAGTCCTAACCACTTATAATCTTTTCCTAACTATAATCAGTTTGGAGTGGAGTTTTGTTTGCAGTTCAAATGGTCCTTGATTTCTACTTCTACTAAAATCAATCTTTATAAATAGGTACAGTTTGTCTCATTCTAAGCGGTCTGCACTTTCCTTAAATCAACACAATTTCACCATGCTTTTATCTTGCCTAAAGTGTTTATAAAAACATATAGTGCCAAATTTGAACTTTGTAAAAGAGGCATATTTTGAATTCTTTTTAAGTAAAAGTTGTTTTGCTAGACTACTGGACGTAAAAATGTTCAGCAGGTTTACTGTTCAAAGAAAAGTGAAGAGAAACGCTAGTGTAAGCTTGGTAGCTTGGTAAATTATGTTTGCACAAGGTTCCGTGTTCAAAGGTGTGTGCTCATGGGTGTGTATGAATTTAGGCATTTTGTTTGTCTATGCGCAGTTTGCTTTGTCGATCTGCCCCTCACACACCTCACTGTTTGCAATCTCAGTAAACACTCCAAGGGCTTTCTCCACGTTGGCCTTCTGCTTGGTGGCCAGGTGACAGTAATGCTCCAGAATACGCAACTGCACGTGGCCCTGAGGGGTCTGTGGCTTCAGCTCCTTCAACAGCTTTTCTGCTGTTCGCACAGCCAGCTGTTCTGACTCCTGCTTCTCAGTGGAGTTCCTAATATTGTAAAATAAATAATAAAATAAAGAAAGAAAACCACAGCTTTACCCCCCTGATCTCTAAGCACCTGTTCCTGATCCAGACTTCAATTCCTCACTCTCATAACTACACACCTTACCCATTAGTTTCATCGTTAATGAATAACTTACATTAGTCACTGAATTATGCCTTAAGATTATTAACTGAATAATATACTGAGTTTAAAAGGCTAAACTAACATTAGTACACAAGGTTTTATGCATACCAAACACTTTTTGATAACTGGCATGGTTTTTAACGCTATTGGTTTTACGAATGTGTTTGACCAATAACCCACTGCTCATATCAGTGGACAATATGAGAGTTGAGATCTTGATATTTTCAGCCTTAAATATAAATTAACTGTGCATTAACATTCACAGAAAATGTAATTTGCAAAACCACTGAAAACATGTAATCACAAATATATCTTACACACATCACCCAGCATTTCCTGTTTTTTGATAAATGATTAAAGTGTTTACTTGCTATTTTTGCAGTATCTTTTCTTCTTTCCATGTATCTCAATCAACTACGCTACAAAGAAGCTTTCTGTTAGACTGCAGAGTGTTTTCTCACCCCATGTCTCCATCCAGGTTCTCAAATACCTCGCCTCCCATAGTCTCATTGTCTGGGTTTAGACAAATCTCAATCATGTTGTACACTGCATTCTGACCCCAGTCGTTGTCCTTACGAGCCTTATTGAAGTGACGTAAGCCATCATTGGGTTCCCCTGTGTACCTAAGATGTATACAAAAATAATCATCATTCAATCTCTGGTAACTCAGTAACATTGGATTTTTGAACAAAGACCGTAAGGAATAACAGCCGTTTCATTCTTGCCACATTTACTGACAGCAATGGTCACAATGCAACACAGTTCCCCTCCAAAAACACACTCACTAAAACTGGCAGTTAACAGGTGACAAGAACCAGGTGTGTTTGAGCAGGGACATTACCACACTGTGCTGGACACCAGCTCCCGAGAACTGTAGCTGGGAATCGCTGGTGTAAGACATAGACAAGGGGAGACATTCATAATGATGATAACAATAATTTCTCTGTTAATTTAGACCCACTCAAAAAATCATTAATAAATGCTTGTTAACTGAACTGCAGTTGCCACAGCATAATGACATGAGTGAATGAATAAAACACATCACCATAAAGCTTTCATACTGAAATCTGACCTATTCAACACTAAGGTAAATTTACTTAGTGCACTGTAGACTCGTTGCCTATGAATATGATGAGCACATAAGACTTACAATAATAAAGGGCAAACACAACTTTAGTGAAAATATATATAATATTTTGATTCCATTATACAAAATTAAACATTTGAACTGGCACTTCGGGTGGTATACCAAAAACACAGCAGAAGTGCAACTTTTAGCTTTAACTGAATTGACATTTATTGCCGTGTACAGGGATTTCACTTGGTGTCTTTCCAAGAGGAAAAATTCTCTTTCTTCTTTGCAGCAAAATGGTGATTAGGGCTTTCCTCCATGCTCACAGAAATTTTCACCAACACTATATGCTTGGTGGCCTGAATAAAATAACTGCAGATTTCTTGTGGTAGAAATATATGCAGCCTTCATTCTCCCAGAGTGGTGGTACCTTCAAACTACTTACAAATATTCAGAAGACGGATGGGTGAAATTTGGTGAAAAGCAAAAAAAAAAAAAAAAACAGTTTAAACATGAATTATAGTCCTATTGGTTGACCATAATATAATGATGGTGTGTGTGAACATTTCCCAGAACTTTCACTGAATTCTACATGGTATTCATACCACAGGTAAAGGCCTTTGCAGTAGTTGTATCCAGGCTCAAACTTGGCCCTAGTTGAGTGTTTTTCCGCCATCTCCAGAAACCTTGGAACCTCTTCCAGTTTGCCAGCTCTGCGGAGCAGGTCAATCAGCCGGGACAGTGTTGGGTAGTTGTCTGAGACAGAGGAGACATGGGAAAAAACATTAACACAAACCCACACCAGTTCAACACAGAGCTCTGTATTTTAGCAGGGTGCTCAAGTTTCATTCAGCACTCCCTTATTAGCATCGTTCTGATGGGGCACTGGGTGGAGGTGATGAAAGGTCAGTGTATGGCTTTTGGAAGGGAAAGCAAAGCCTGTCACACCTGGTTTCCTCTCCAGCAGCTGCTGGAAATGGAAGACAGCCTGCTCGTAGTCTTGTTTCCTGAACATCAGATCAGCCATCATCTACTGACACAGAGCAGACACAGAAACACCGGTTGGTAGATATTTTTGCAACAAGCACCCAAGTTTGATAGGAACATACTGAAAAGCGACTGACCAGTGTTGCAGATTCATTGACTTGGTCATTCTTCAGGATGACACTGCACTGCTGCTGACAGGCCTCTACATCATCTAGAGTTAGATACAGCTGGGCTAGCTCCAACATCACCTGGTTTAAAAGTTCAATCTAAAGGTTAATGGAGATTTATTTAGCAGAACATCTGCTCACAAAAATAAATTTAAAAACAGTGTCTTGTTTTGTAAACTGACCCAGTTCAATTTATTCTAGAAGTGTTCAAGATAGGGATGGGTGATATGACAAAAATATCACAATACGTCAAGACTTGATACGCATGTATCACAATATTTCATGTTGGAACAAACAAAAAAGAACTGGTATCGCCACATTACTTGTGCAGTACTGACAATATTCACATGTTCAAAATATCATACTGTGATACAATGTAATAATTTAATGTGATAGTGATTATCATATTGTCCCAACCCTAGTACAAGGTTCAACAAAAAGCTCCATCAGACCCAAAAGGAGGACTAAAAGGTAGTTGTGTAGCTCCTGAGATGCAGCTGCAGAGAGATGAGCACACAGCACACACTGATCCAGCCATGCTGACCTTGCTGTCATTCTCACTGTAAACAAGAGCTTCTTTGTAGAACTTGACAGCTCTTTCGTAGCCACGCTGGTTGCTGCAGTGTTTGGCGATTTCGGCACAGATCTCGGCAGCGAGTTGCTTCTGCATAGGCACAGCGTCAGGCTGCTCTAGCTGAGCACGTTTCAGGACCTTTGCCTGTACATCCCTCGCCTGAGCAAACACACATGGGACTGTAACATCAGTTCAACACTTAAACTGGCTTTAACTGGCTCTTTACAACATACACCTGTTTTTTTTTTCTCAACATGCAAGCCTACCATCAGAGACTCACCAATCACTGAGCTATCATGCAAGTCAAGCAAATATAGACTAATGAGATAAATTCAAGGTTTTACACAATCAAGAGACTCACACGATGTAGGGACAGCAAAGCTTCATCATTTTTATTGACTTTACTCTGAATCTTGGCCAACAGAACAAGGTAACGGCAGTCCTCAGTTAGCAATGGCAGTTCATTGACTAAAATGTAGAGAAACACAAATACAACATTAATGTCAACAGTAGATGAGGGAAATAAGCAGTAGGAAGCAATAGGGTTTGGGACTGAAACTCTAGGTTTATTATTTATGTTCTAATCTCAGGATGCATTATTCAGTAACTACTGTACAAACCAGAACTAAATGATGAGCCCACATTTAGGGTGATTAAATACAATAGAAAATAAAAGGTTACATGCATTTGCGTGCTTCAAGGAACTAAGTACGCATGTACAGGTCTGTTTCCTACCAGGATCATGGGTGAGAGCCTCATGCAGAACTCTCTCACAGCGCTCGTATTGTCTCAGCTTCATAAGCAGCTCGGCCAGGTCATAGCGCAGGAAGTTCTGTTGACCACTCCTCAGAGCCGCCTCGTAGTAGTTTATGGCCTGACAAACAAACACATTCGACACAGGCTTAAACCAGATTTTTAGAATTACGTGTGTTCATAGTCATAGGCATTGGTTGACCTCTAACAGAGCAATTCCAATTTATCAGTGTATGAAATTCTCAGTACTATCAGTGCAGTTTCTCCTGCAATAGCAGGTTAAAACAATCAATTATATCTGATGATATGTTCCATTAACACGGATACTGGGTCAAGCTGTTTGCCAGTGTCATTTAAAATCCCACTGAGTATAGTCTATACAGGCCCTTACTTATCACTCTTCTCTATCTGAGATACTGATCTGAGATTAGTTTCTGCCTTTCTTATCTGAATGAATACTTGAACTTTAAAGGATCTGTCAGATAAGTGCAGGCCTTGGATTTCCTCCTCTTGAAAGGCAAAATCTTAGGGCATTGCTCCTCCTTGTTTGTTGATGAAGTCTGAGTAAGAGAGGATGTTTTGGTGAACAGAATGCTGGGAATGTTTCTCCCCCTGTGCTTACCTTAACATAGTTGTGGGTCTTGACGAGAGCTTTTCCAATCTTGCTGGCCACAGCACCATCTTTAGGATTTCTCTTCAAAGCTTGCTCATACACCTCGATGGCCAGCTCAGGCTGTAAGCACATAATTTCATATTCAGACATAGTGGCACAGGTTGTGGGCCGTAGACATTCCTGGCTGAGCTATTCCTCTGAAGAAACACAACACTGTGTTTACTATTATGTAAATATTTGTACAAAGGTTGGGACAAGCATTTGAAAACCATACGCTTCCATTTGACTCAACACACTTCCAAGTATGAGGCTTCTTCCCCATTGAAAATACAACGAAAAGGAAAACATGAGCTATAAAATGGGTCTTAAACAGAGAGAACGATGAGCGGTCACTGAGGTGCTAAGGGACAGAGTCAGAGGGTACCACACTAAATTATATGCCTTTCAGTGACATCACTCTCAGCTAACCCGCACTGGTTGACCAAAGAGTGTATACTGGGGTTTTTAACTGAAGAAGCTTAAAACAGCAGGGTGTTTTAAGCTTCTTCAGTCATGTAGAGCTTTATATGTGAGACGTTTTTACCTTAATTGCTGGGAATAAGTGTGCGGAATGAAAACATAAACTAGGGGTTGCATATCTTTCATTTTAAGTATGAATTGAAGCCAGGCAGTGTTGTTTAGCTAATGAAAAGAGAACTGAAGTTCAAAGGAGAGTATAGGAGGTAAAGTGTAAACCAAATATTCGATTTGTCATGCTTAAAGATAAAGACTTTTCTACACATAGTATGTTCTTATTTTTCCTTCTGTAGACAATGTGTGTTTATTTAGAATTATTCCTCACCATGTGTACGTAGAAACCTTTACTTACATGTAATTATGGGTAAACTAATCACAAGATGCCCAGACTCATTCATTTTCAGCTATTTCAGCATAATTGACAGAATGATAAGAGACTGTTGCTCTTCATAGACTATAAGGGGACTTTCAAAGGGAAGTTGTTTAACCAGATGTAACTATGTGAGGGGGTTAGGCCTAGATCAAGCTGACAGGTGGATTGATTAGATTTTGTAATGAGTACAGACAGAGCTGGGAACAGTGGGGTAATAAGTTACTTAATACCAACCTCTTGGATGTTCATGTAGGCATCTCCTAATAGGAGATATGTATGTGAGCTGGGCATCTTTTCCACCAAATCCCTAACAGAAATAGAGGCACATTTAGTACAACAGGAAGAATGCGAGAGAATGTGTACAAATGCATGTATTGTTTTTTTTTCTTTTAATAAGTATGTATGGTTGTATATGTATGGTTTAAGAGTTGAGTGGGGGAGTGAATACTCGGTACTTCTCTCTCTTACATTAAATTTTAGCCAAGACTAGTCAACAAGAAAGATACATTTAAAAGGAAGACCTGTAAGCCTCAGTGGTGACAACTAATCGGGGCTTTTAGTGAATTATATACAGAATCAGCATGGGTGGACAAGTTCAACATTCCAGTTGATTTTCTGCGAACTTCTGTCATCATGAATGAAAGCCAGCAGACTCTATTGACTTCATTACAGGAGCTGAGTTAGAAAAACTCAGGTGCACCTATCTCCTTCAGGAATACACATGCACTGAATTCCATCTTCTTTTTAGGGAGCCCTCTTTTGCTCTATGCAGCCTGAAGTAGTATTGTGGAGCTACAACTTGTGTTGTTTTTTAGACCCACTTGATGCATTACTTTAATCAAAGCCAGGACTTTTGCTTCACATTCACTAGAGCATGTGGTTTAGCAAAATGACAAATTTTAAAACATGTATACTGCCTGTTGTTGGAGAGCTTGCTGACACTGTTACATGTGTATGTTATGCCATGAGCATTATGGCATTGGGTCAGGAACCATTTATTAGAGACACAGTAGTTTGTTTTCTCACGTACCTGTAGCAGCTTACATAGAGACGTTTCTCCTTATGATGGTTTAGGTAGATGTCCGCCATTTTCTCTTTGGCCTGTACATAATAGGGCTGATCTTGAGTGATGTTTCTGAGCATGCTCAGTGCAAGCTCTGTGTCTCCTCTCAGCAGTGCAAGGTCAGCATTAGCAATGGTGACACGCAGCTCCTCAGGAGTACCCGTGAACTCGTTTATAGCATCCTGCATCACTTTAGCTGCTTCATGCTGTAATTACCACAAGAGGCAACATGACAACAGGTGTCTCCCATACAAAAATGTCGTACATAAAAAATATGCAATACATGTTTTGGAATATGCTGTCAACAGATAAGGGGTATACAGGAATTTATGATAATACTCAAACCTAAAAATGAATGATGTTTGAATTCAGAAAATATAATAACCTCTCCTAATAAGAAAATACTTTTTTTTTTTTTACTATAGTGAGTCTTAAAATGCTTCATACTGTGGCGCATGAGAGTTAAAGGGCAATTTACTCATTCCATTAACCTCAGGCTTCTGCATAATGTTGGCAAATGTTACCTGTTCGCCATTGAGCCAGAGTGCCTCAGCCAGCTCCAAATACACAGATACACAATCTGCTGCACTGAGCTCAACTCTCCTGGCCTTGCTTTTGGCAGCAGAGCCAACTCTCTTCACGCCTGGCAGGCTCATGGCCAACTGCAGTGTCTGAATGGCCTCCTGCAGCTCACCCATCTTCCTCTGAGCCTGTGCTTTAATGAGGTGGTACAGAGGGTGCTCCCTCACCTGACCAGCACAGAGGAGAGCAAGAGAGAAGTCTTAAGCTGTCAATAGGTTTGACATTATGACAGTATGGGGCAATTAAGGGAACTGACACTACAATACAGTGAAGATCCAGCAAACACATTTAAAAGGTTTTTCATAGAATGTCTAGTCTGGATCAGAGTCATTAACATCTGTATGGAGATTTCCAGTACAGCAGAGAGAACAGGCATAATTGACCAAAAATCAAATGTACACAATGTACACAAATTTCCCCTTCCCTAAACAGAGTCAATAAGCAAAGATAGGTTTGGTGTTTTCTAGTTAGGTTTTTCAGTTCTGCACAGTTTGGCACATTCTGATGCAACCGAGGATTCAGATATGCAGATTGTACGATGCCAATTATGGTTCATAAGCTTGCATTTCTTGTTAGCTATATTAACCTACAGCTACACTACAGGCCAGAAATTTGGCCCAGATGAAATAAATAAAGAAAGAAATGATGAGCTGCTTTTTCGAACTTTTATGACAGAAAAACATTAAGAATGCTTAAAATAAATGAAAATGAATGGTTACTGAATACTTTGTAGTCTGTTGTACCACATTATTTAGCCACAAAGGTTCAAACTATTGGTTTTAAAGAAGATATATCAGGTCTTTAGTGTCTTTAGTGCATTGATATTCACTTTGGATCATGAAAAGGAAAAGTATCACTCAATTCTTTAACATCACACAGTTCCTTCTTGTTTGTGTATCATTTGGATGAACACAGTCTTCTGGCTCGTAGTGTATGCTTCAAAATATCGAACACCAAACATAATTTGGCTAATCGACTACATCTGGGGTTAAGGAAATGTTTTTGTGTATTTTATGGGATGGATTTTTTGCTGATCTATTATTAGAATTACAATTGTGCTTATCTTTAAGTTCTACTAAAAGCTGAAGCATGTACATTTGCTAAAGATTGTTTAAAAATGGTCTTTAAGAAACTCTCACCTCAAAGTTGTGGCTCAGACAGAGCTCCAGAGACTGGGAGGAGAGTTTGAAATTACCCTGCAGGAGATAGATCTCGGCCATGAGAAGGTGAGCATCAGCAAAGGCAGGCTTTTGATCCAAACAGTGCTGCAGACTGCTCTGAGCCGCCTCTATGTCACCTAAAACGACCCAACATGAATGGAGTGCATTAATAATGCTGTCAAAATCTACACAAGTTTCTGAAAGCCCTGGTGTTGGCTTTGGGAACATTCTGACAAAATGAAACCTTCACCTGACAAAAACCTGACTTTCGCCATCAGAAACACAGCTTGGAGGAGCCCAGGGACAATCTTGACCACTGTGTCCAGCACAGAGGCACAATGCTGCAGCTGAGGTGCAGGGGCCTGGCCTTGGGCTGGAGGCTGAAGAGTGAACAATAAGATAATCAGATCAATAGTGACACAGGTGAAAAAAAAAAAAAAACAGGCAAACTGCACCCAAATAAGCTATGGAATGCTGCCAAACTCCCAAGTTCTTTAGAAACAGCACAGGCATAGATACCAATAATGGTTTAACTCTGGGTAAATATTAGTACATGGTTGGTTAAATGAACAAAACTTTCAAATGAACAAAAACTTCCCCTTCCCCCAAATGCGGTCATTCAGCCAAGACATGTTTGGTGACTCAACGCGAAATGATTTCAGATCCTCTTTAAAAAGATATGTTCAAATGTTCATTTCATTTACTGAAGAAAAATGGTTTTGCAACACCTTTGTCACCTGTAAAGGTGCCCCCTTGGTTGCGCTACTTTTAGCAGCAACAGCTGCAACAAACTATAATTGGAGATCAGTCTTTCACACTGCTGTGGAAGAATTCCTGGACACTGTTCTTTGCGAAATTGCTTTAATTCAGCCATGCTGAAGGGCTTTTAAGCATGAACTGATAGTTAAAAGTCCTGCCACAGACTTTATCTAGGGTGAGTAAGGCCGGCAGTTTCTCTGCTATACATCTGGGTTCTTTTATTACTTCCCGGATGAGCCATCACTGAGGTCTTAAGGGATTTTTTCTGGGAAGATTCAACACTGCTCTTAGTTTTCTCCATTTGAAAAGAATGGCTCTCACTGTGGTTTGTTAGAGGTCCGTGTGCCTTAGCAACAGTTCTGTAGCCTTTTTCAGGCTAATATAATTCAGTAACTTTCTTTGTCAACTTTTCTGGAATTCCTTGTGATCATGGTGTTGTGTGCTGCTTGCTGAGGCCTTTTAGCTCACTTCTGAGTGTAACCAAGTTGAAGTCTAACTAATCCCAATTATTTTACACTAATAAAACTCTCTCTGATAGATCTGAAACAATTAAATAACTATGTAAATTTTACTCAATTATAAAAAAACTAATCAGTTAAAATGTAAGTTTTTGTCAGTCAGAATTTGAGTGCTGCATACGAAATCTGTAGGTCATTATGAAGCAGTTTGAACATTCTTCAAAAAGGACACCCTATTTCCAATTGCATTTGTGAGAGACCTCAAGGCTATATGTGTGGGGCACATACATCCCAAGTAGGATTCTAGACATTCTTAGAAATGCAAAATACCTATGAAATGCTTAAGTCTGCAGCTCATTCCTCATCATATAAAATGAGAGCATGTAAAGCATGATGTAAGGGCTGCCACCACAACAATAGCTAAACGATCCTGAAGTCAGTCTCACAGCTTGGATATTCATTTAGGGTTAGGGTTGACAACTCATACATGGGATGATAAAGATGTTTACCTTAAATTAAACAAATATAAAGTCTATATAAAGACATCTGCAAGCCCATAAACTAATAAAATGGTCTGTGAATGTGTAATGAAACAGTGGTCGCAGCAAATGCATGATTAGCAAGTACAAAGACCTTGGAAGGACAGAGTGCTAGATACTCCTTGGCAATCTCCAGAAGGAAGTCAGGGCTGAGCTTCTCATAGTATTCTACACTCAGTGGTAGACCCTGGAGCGTGGAGAAATGTGTGTCCACTGTGTCATTCAGCAGGTTGGTCACTTCATCCATAGATTTACGTTTCTTAATGGCCAATATTGCCCGCAAGTACAGCAGTTCCTAAAACACAGACATATACAGTGGGAATAAGCAAAGACACTTGTAAGAGACAAAAATGGTAGCGACACATGAGTAGATGGAAGTTACCTTGTATTTCATTTAAAATGCGTATTCTGTCATTACGTCAAGGCTTCCAACATCTTGAGCTACACACACTCAGCACAAATCATGTTTACAATGACTCCCATACTTTATGACCTCTTGCTTAGCTAGTAAGTGGAAACATCCCTTACACTGTACTCAGCTCTGCAGTCCAGCTGAGGACATACTGTGCCTCTGACTGATGTCAGTAGGAAAAGCGTCACATGCAAGTGGCAGACACTGCGCACAGCGGATGACTCCATATAAATAAAACACAAGTGGCTGTTTCAAAGAATTACCACTGTCTCTGGATAATTTGCAGAGAACTGACTGTGCAATTCAACAAAAATAGTCTACTGCACATGTATGATTCAGGATTACTCAACTACCCCAGCCTTAAGAGAGATAAAGACACTAATGTGAAGAAACACTCAAATGAAAGATTTTGAGATTTCATTTCATGGAAGTTCACATGCTCCTGTTATTGAAAATGTCTCTGAAATGTCATGTATAAACATTTTTTTCTCATGTATAAGAATTTTTAAGAAATAAAATCAGAAGAGAACAGGATAAGATAAAGAGAATGCATGTTTGCTGTCTCACCGCTGATTTGCCAATAGACTGCTGGATCTCAGTGAGGAACTCAAGCTGCTGCTCAGCGTCCTCCAGATGCCCCTCAACCAGCTGGCACCGTATAATACCTGCAGGAGACACATTTTATACCGGAAGTCTTTACGACACAAAGAGAAAAAACACTGGACACTTTAAGGAGCATGTACTGTTGATATAAGGTTTCTAAAGGACATTCTACTATTCTCAGATTAAGTGCTGAGCTGATACAGTCTTCAATCGTTAAGTCATACATCTGGAATCTTTACCTAATTATATAGGTCAGAGATACTGGACTAATTAGTGATGCCAAGCTTGTCCATTTGGAACGTATCCTCCCATAATCAAACAATTGCATAAATATGCAGTAAAAAATGTTCACTATGTACTACATATAGATCAGTTTTCATAGATCATGTTTCTGAAACAGAAGGACATATTTTATAGTGTGTAAAGAGGTACACTGTAAAACTTTCTTACCAATCAGAGCAGAAACACTGCTCTCATCCAGACTCATGGCAGTTTGGTACCGTTTTATGGCCTCCTTGGTCCTTCCCTGCAGGACTAACTGGTAGCCCAGTTCAGTGGCCAGCTCTGCATCACCCGACGTCTGAGAGAATGCCCGCTCCACCATCATATGGGTGTGCTGCAGCACTTTTTCTGCTCTACCACACTGATGACAGGGCAGTATTATCAGTAAGAAAGCTTTCATTATTGTACAGTAATATTCCTAGTAGAACATTCTACAGTACAACACTCAGGGTGAATTCTTAAGCACAAGCTAAACCACTAAATTGCAATGCCAATAGTGTTTTACTTTTCATTGTAATTATTTAAATCGTTGGGTGGAATCAGGCATTAATATTCTGACTGTCTGTTTTCTAAAGCAGGGTTCTAATTAGTGTGAACTATCACTATAATATTATGCAATTAATCTTACCACTCGAGTGAAAGCTAAGGACATTCTGTAGAGGAGCTCTGAGTTGTTGGGCTCTTTGGTTTCAATGTTGCTAATAAGGTTCATCAGCTGCTTGACTGACTAAAAAAAAGAACACAGATTAGTTAAATGCTAAGAAAAAAAAGCATAATTTGACTTCAGCAATCTGGCTAATTTAGTCCATTAGGCTTTTATTGTTTGTAGAGTGTGTCTGACCTCCCCAATGTCTCCTTCTCTGCAGAGAGAATGTAATACCAGCATTCTCAGAGCTTCCAGATTGTTTTTGTCTCTCTGAAGAAGCCTAAATTGAAAGACACAGTGAGTACTAGATAGAAAACAGGACTTAAACACACACACAGCATATTTGACA